>JARQAB010000020.1:5009053-5392855 GCA_036172955.1 Meloidogyne arenaria
GTGGGGTAATTATTTTTTAACTGATTATATTTAAAATGGATTTTCTCGATGGTGATAAAAGATACGAAGACAAATCAAACGGTGTTTGAAACAGCACTTATTATTGTATATAATATACCAAGACGAATTGTACCCGATCAATATACCATAAGATATATAACGATAAACTTTTGTGGGGTAATTATTTTTTACTGATTATATTAAAATGGATTTCTCGATGGTGATAAAAGATACGAAGACAAATCAAACTGTGTTTGAAACAGCACTTATTTTTGTATATAATATACCAAGACGAATTGTACCCGATCAATATACCATAAGATATAATACGATAAACTTTTGTGGGGTAATTATTTTTTAACTGATTATATTTAAAATGGATTTTCTCGATGGTGATAAAAGATACGAAGACAAATCAAACGGTGTTTGAAACAGCACTTATTTTTGTATATAATATACCAAGACGATTTGTACCCGATCAATATACCATAAGATATATAACGATAACTTTTTGTGGGGTAATATTTTTTAACTGATTATATTTAAAATGGATTTTCTCGATGGTGATAAAAGATACGAAGACAAATCAAACTGTGTTTGAAACAGCACTTATTATTGTATATAATATACCAAGACGAATTGTACCCGATCAATATACCATAAGATATATACGATAAACGTTTGTGGGTAATTATTTTTAACTGATTATATTTAAAATGGATTTTCTCGATGGTGATAAAGATACGAAGACAAATCAAACGGTGTTTGAAACAGCACTTATTATTGTATATAATATACCAAGACGAATTGTACCCGATCAATATACCATAAGATATATACGTTAACTTTTTGTTGTTTATTTTTTTTTTATTTGATTATATTTAAAATGGATTTTCTCGATGGTGATAAAAGATACGAAGACAAATCAAACGGTGTTTGAAACAGCACTTATTATTGTATATAATATACCAAGACGAATTGTACCCGATCAATATACCATAAGATATATAACGATAAACTTTTGTGGGGTAATTATTTTTTAACTGATTATATTTAAAATGGATTTTCTCGATGGTGATAAAAGATACGAAGACAAATCAAACTGTGTTTGAAACAGCACTTATTTTTGTATATAATATACCAAGACGATTTGTACCCGATCAATATACCATAAGATATAATACGATAAACTTTTGTGGGGTAATTATTTTTTAACTGATTATATTTAAAATGGATTTTCTCGATGGTGATAAAAGATACGAAGACAAATCAAACGGTGTTTGAAACAGCACTTATTATTGTATATAATATACCAAGAATTGTACCCGATCAATATACCATAAGATATAATACGATAAACTTTTGTGGGGTAATTATTTTTTAACTGATTATATTTAAAATGGATTTTCTCGATGGTGATAAAAGATACGAAGACAAATCAAACGGTGTTTGAAACAGCACTTATTATTGTATATAATATACCAAGACGAATTGTACCCGATCAATATACCATAAGATATAATACGATAAACTTTTGTGGGGTAATTATTTTTTAACTGATTATATTAAAATTGGATTTTCTCGATGGTGATAAAAGATACGAAGACAAATCAAACGGTGTTTGAAACAGCACTTATTATTGTATATAATATACCAAGACGAATTGTACCCGATCAATATACCATAAGATATAATACGATAAACTTTTGTGGGGTAATTATTTTTTAACTGATTATATTTAAAATGGATTTTCTCGATGGTGATAAAAGATACGAAGACAAATCAAACTGTGTTTGAAACAGCACTTATTTTTGTATATAATATACCAAGACGATTTGTACCCGATCAATATACCATAAGATATAATACGATAAACTTTTGTGGGGTAATTATTTTTGATAAAAGATACGAAGACAAATCAAACTGTGTTTGAAACAGCACTTATTTTTGTATATAATATACCAAGACGAATTGTACCCGATCAATATACCATAAGATATATACGATAAACTTTTGTGGGGTAATTATTTTTTAACTGATTATATTTAAAATGGATTTTCTCGATGGTGATAAAAGATACGAAGACAAATCAAACTGTGTTTGAAACAGCACTTATTTTTGTATATAATATACCAAGACGAATTGTACCCGATCAATATACCATAAGATATAATACGATAAACTTTTGTGGGGTAATTATTTTTTAACTGATTATATTTAAAATGGATTTTCTCGATGGTGATAAAAGATACGAAGACAAATCAAACGGTGTTTGAAACAGCACTTATTATTGTATATAATATACCAAGACGAATTGTACCCGATCAATATACCATAAGATATAATACGATAAACTTTTGTGGGGTAATTATTTTTTAACTGATTATATTTAAAATGGATTTTCTCGATGGTGATAAAAGATACGAAGACAAATCAAACGGTGTTTGAAACAGCACTTATTTTTGTATATAATATACCAAGACGAATTGTACCCGATCAATATACCATAAGATATAATACGATAAACTTTTGTGGGGTAATTATTTTTTAACTGATTATATTTAAAATGGATTTTCTCGATGGTGATAAAAGATACGAAGACAAATCAAACGGTGTTTGAAACAGCACTTATTATTGTATATAATATACCAAGACGAATTGTACCCGATCAATATACCATAAGATATATAACGATAAACTTTTGTGGGGTAATTATTTTTTAACTGATTATATTTAAAATGGATTTTCTCGATGGTGATAAAAGATACGAAGACAAATCAAACTGTGTTTGAAACAGCACTTATTTTTGTATATAATATACCAAGACGATTTGTACCCGATCAATATACCATAAGATATAATACGATAAACTTTTGTGGGGTAATTATTTTTTAACTGATTATATTTAAAATGGATTTTCTCGATGGTGATAAAAGATACGAAGACAAATCAAACGGTGTTTGAAACAGCACTTATTATTGTATATAATATACCAAGACGAATTGTACCCGATCAATATACCATAAGATATAATACGATAAACTTTTGTGGGGTAATTATTTTTTAACTGATTATATTTAAAATGGATTTTCTCGATGGTGATAAAAGATACGAAGACAAATCAAACTGTGTTTGAAACAGCACTTATTATTGTATATAATATACCAAGACGAATTGTACCCGATCAATATACCATAAGATATAATACGATAAACTTTTGTGGGGTAATTATTTTTTAACTGATTATATTTAAAATGGATTTTCTCGATGGTGATAAAAGATACGAAGACAAATCAAACGGTGTTTGAAACAGCACTTATTATTGTATATAATATACCAAGACGAATTGTACCCGATCAATATACCATAAGATATAATACGATAAACTTTTGTGGGGTAATTATTTTTTAACTGATTATATTTAAAATGGATTTTCTCGATGGTGATAAAAGATACGAAGACAAATCAAACTGTGTTTGAAACAGCACTTATTTTTGTATATAATATACCAAGACGATTTGTACCCGATCAATATACCATAAGATATAATACGATAAACTTTTGTGGGGTAATTATTTTTTAACTGATTATATTTAAAATGGATTTTCTCGATGGTGATAAAAGATACGAAGACAAATCAAACGGTGTTTGAAACAGCACTTATTATTGTATATAATATACCAAGACGAATTGTACCCGATCAATATACCATAAGATATAATACGATAAACTTTTGTGGGGTAATTATTTTTTAACTGATTATATTTAAAATGGATTTTCTCGATGGTGATAAAAGATACGAAGACAAATCAAACGGTGTTTGAAACAGCACTTATTATTGTATATAATATACCAAGACGAATTGTACCCGATCAATATACCATAAGATATATAACGATAAACTTTTGTGGGGTAATTATTTTTTAACTGATTATATTTAAAATGGATTTTCTCGATGGTGATAAAAGATACGAAGACAAATCAAACGGTGTTTGAAACAGCACTTATTATTGTATATAATATACCAAGACGAATTGTACCCGATCAATATACCATAAGATATATAACGATAAACTTTTGTGGGGTAATTATTTTTTAACTGATTATATTTAAAATGGATTTTTTCAATGGTGATAAAAGATACGAAGACAAATCAAACGGTGTTTGAAACAGCACTTATTATTGTATATAATATACCAAGACGAATTGTACCCGATCAATATACCATAAGATATAATACGATAAACTTTTGTGGGGTAATTATTTTTTAACTGATTATATTTAAAATGGATTTTCTCGATGGTGATAAAAGATACGAAGACAAATCAAACGGTGTTTGAAACAGCACTTATTATTGTATATAATATACCAAGACGAATTGTACCCGATCAATATACCAGTAGTTTATATAGGTCAAACTTTTGTGGGGTAATTATTTTTTAACTGATTATATTTAAAATGGATTTTCTCGATGGTGATAAAAGATACGAAGACAAATCAAACGGTGTTTGAAACAGCACTTATTATTGTATATAATATACCAAGACGAATTGTACCCGATCAATATACCATAAGATATATAACGATAAACTTTTGTGGGGTAATTATTTTTTAACTGATTATATTTAAAATGGATTTTCTCGATGGTGATAAAAGATACGAAGACAAATCAAACGGTGTTTGAAACAGCACTTATTATTGTATATAATATACCAAGACGAATTGTACCCGATCAATATACCATAAGATATAATACGATAAACTTTTGTGGGGTAATTATTTTTTAACTGATTATATTTAAAATGGATTTTTTCGATGGTGATAAAAGATACGAAGACAAATCAAACGGTGTTTGAAACAGCACTTATTATTGTATATAATATACCAAGACGAATTGTACCCGATCAATATACCATAAGATATAATACGATAAACTTTTGTGGGGTAATTATTTTTTAACTGATTATATTTAAAATGGATTTTCTCGATGGTGATAAAAGATACGAAGACAAATCAAACGGTGTTTGAAACAGCACTTATTATTGTATATAATATACCAAGACGAATTGTACCCGATCAATATACCATAAGATATAATACGATAAACTTTTGTGGGGTAATTATTTTTTAACTGATTATATTTAAAATGGATTTTTTCTATGGTGATAAAAGATACGAAGACAAATCAAACGGTGTTTGAAACAGCACTTATTATTGTATATAATATACCAAGACGAATTGTACCCGATCAATATACCATAAGATATAATACGATAAACTTTTGTGGGGTAATTATTTTTTAACTGATTATATTTAAAATGGATTTTCTCGATGGTGATAAAAGATACGAAGACAAATCAAACGGTGTTTGAAACAGCACTTATTATTGTATATAATATACCAAGACGAATTGTACCCGATCAATATACCATAAGATATAATACGATAAACTTTTGTGGGGTAATTATTTTTTAACTGATTATATTTAAAATGGATTTTCTCGATGGTGATAAAAGATACGAAGACAAATCAAACGGTGTTTGAAACAGCACTTATTATTGTATATAATATACCAAGACGAATTGTACCCGATCAATATACCATAAGATATATAACGATAAACTTTTGTGGGGTAATTATTTTTTAACTGATTATATTTAAAATGGATTTTTTCAATGGTGATAAAAGATACGAAGACAAATCAAACGGTGTTTGAAACAGCACTTATTATTGTATATAATATACCAAGACGAATTGTACCCGATCAATATACCATAAGATATAATACGATAAACTTTTGTGGGGTAATTATTTTTTAACTGATTATATTTAAAATGGATTTTTTCAATGGTGATAAAAGATACGAAGACAAATCAAACGGTGTTTGAAACAGCACTTATTATTGTATATAATATACCAAGACGAATTGTACCCGATCAATATACCATAAGATATAATACGATAAACTTTTGTGGGGTAATTATTTTTTAACTGATTATATTTAAAATGGATTTTCTCGATGGTGATAAAAGATACGAAGACAAATCAAACGGTGTTTGAAACAGCACTTATTATTGTATATAATATACCAAGACGAATTGTACCCGATCAATATACCATAAGATATATAACGATAAACTTTTGTGGGGTAATTATTTTTTAACTGATTATATTTAAAATGGATTTTTTCAATGGTGATAAAAGATACGAAGACAAATCAAACGGTGTTTGAAACAGCACTTATTATTGTATATAATATACCAAGACGAATTGTACCCGATCAATATACCATAAGATATATACGATAAACTTTTGTGGGGTAATTATTTTTTAACTGATTATATTTAAAATGGATTTTTTCAATGGTGATAAAAGATACGAAGACAAATCAAACGGTGTTTGAAACAGCACTTATTATTGTATATAATATACCAAGACGAATTGTACCCGATCAATATACCATAAGATATATAACGATAAACTTTTGTGGGGTAATTATTTTTTAACTGATTATATTTAAAATGGATTTTTTCAATGGTGATAAAAGATACGAAGACAAATCAAACGGTGTTTGAAACAGCACTTATTATTGTATATAATATACCAAGACGAATTGTACCCGATCAATATACCATAAGATATATACGATAAACTTTTGTGGGGTAATTATTTTTTAACTGATTATATTTAAAATGGATTTTTTCAATGGTGATAAAAGATACGAAGACAAATCAAACGGTGTTTGAAACAGCACTTATTATTGTATATAATATACCAAGACGAATTGTACCCGATCAATATACCATAAGATATATAACGATAAACTTTTGTGGGGTAATTATTTTTTAACTGATTATATTTAAAATGGATTTTTTCAATGGTGATAAAAGATACGAAGACAAATCAAACGGTGTTTGAAACAGCACTTATTATTGTATATAATATACCAAGACGAATTGTACCCGATCAATATACCATAAGATATATACGATAAACTTTTGTGGGGTAATTATTTTTTAACTGATTATATTTAAAATGGATTTTTCAATGGTGATAAAAGATACGAAGACAAATCAAACGGTGTTTGAAACAGCACTTATTATTGTATATAATATACCAAGACGAATTGTACCCGATCAATATACCATAAGATATAACGATAAACTTTTGTGGGGTAATTATTTTTTAACTGATTATATTTAAAATGGATTTTTTCAATGGTGATAAAAGATACGAAGACAAATCAAACGGTGTTTGAAACAGCACTTATTATTGTATATAATATACCAAGACGAATTGTACCCGATCAATATACCATAAGATATATACGATAAACTTTTGTGGGGTAATTATTTTTTAACTGATTATATTTAAAATGGATTTTTTCAATGGTGATAAAAGATACGAAGACAAATCAAACGGTGTTTGAAACAGCACTTATTATTGTATATAATATACCAAGACGAATTGTACCCGATCAATATACCATAAGATATATACGATAAACTTTTGTGGGGTAATTATTTTTTAACTGATTATATTTAAAATGGATTTTTTCAATGGTGATAAAAGATACGAAGACAAATCAAACGGTGTTTGAAACAGCACTTATTATTGTATATAATATACCAAGACGAATTGTACCCGATCAATATACCATAAGATATATAACGATAAACTTTTGTGGGGTAATTATTTTTTAACTGATTATATTTAAAATGGATTTTTTCAATGGTGATAAAAGATACGAAGACAAATCAAACGGTGTTTGAAACAGCACTTATTATTGTATATAATATACCAAGACGAATTGTACCCGATCAATATACCATAAGATATAATACGATAAACTTTTGTGGGGTAATTATTTTTTAACTGATTATATTTAAAATGGATTTTTTCAATGGTGATAAAAGATACGAAGACAAATCAAACGGTGTTTGAAACAGCACTTATTATTGTATATAATATACCAAGACGAATTGTACCCGATCAATATACCATAAGATATAACGATAAACTTTTGTGGGGTAATTATTTTTTAACTGATTATATTTAAAATGGATTTTTTCAATGGTGATAAAAGATACGAAGACAAATCAAACGGTGTTTGAAACAGCACTTATTATTGTATATAATATACCAAGACGAATTGTACCCGATCAATATACCATAAGATATATACGATAAACTTTTGTGGGGTAATTATTTTTTAACTGATTATATTTAAAATGGATTTTTTCAATGGTGATAAAAGATACGAAGACAAATCAAACGGTGTTTGAAACAGCACTTATTATTGTATATAATATACCAAGACGAATTGTACCCGATCAATATACCATAAGATATAATACGATAAACTTTTGTGGGGTAATTATTTTTTAACTGATTATATTTAAAATGGATTTTTTCAATGGTGATAAAAGATACGAAGACAAATCAAACGGTGTTTGAAACAGCACTTATTATTGTATATAATATACCAAGACGAATTGTACCCGATCAATATACCATAAGATATATAACGATAAACTTTTGTGGGGTAATTATTTTTTAACTGATTATATTTAAAATGGATTTTTTCAATGGTGATAAAAGATACGAAGACAAATCAAACGGTGTTTGAAACAGCACTTATTATTGTATATAATATACCAAGACGAATTGTACCCGATCAATATACCATAAGATATATACGATAAACTTTTGTGGGGTAATTATTTTTTAACTGATTATATTTAAAATGGATTTTTTCAATGGTGATAAAAGATACGAAGACAAATCAAACGGTGTTTGAAACAGCACTTATTATTGTATATAATATACCAAGACGAATTGTACCCGATCAATATACCATAAGATATATACGATAAACTTTTGTGGGGTAATTATTTTTTAACTGATTATATTTAAAATGGATTTTTTCAATGGTGATAAAAGATACGAAGACAAATCAAACGGTGTTTGAAACAGCACTTATTATTGTATATAATATACCAAGACGAATTGTACCCGATCAATATACCATAAGATATATACGATAAACTTTTGTGGGGTAATTATTTTTTAACTGATTATATTTAAAATGGATTTTTTCAATGGTGATAAAAGATACGAAGACAAATCAAACGGTGTTTGAAACAGCACTTATTATTGTATATAATATACCAAGACGAATTGTACCCGATCAATATACCATAAGATATAATACGATAAACTTTTGTGGGGTAATTATTTTTTAACTGATTATATTTAAAATGGATTTTTTCAATGGTGATAAAAGATACGAAGACAAATCAAACGGTGTTTGAAACAGCACTTATTATTGTATATAATATACCAAGACGAATTGTACCCGATCAATATACCATAAGATATAATACGATAAACTTTTGTGGGGTAATTATTTTTTAACTGATTATATTTAAAATGGATTTTTTCAATGGTGATAAAAGATACGAAGACAAATCAAACGGTGTTTGAAACAGCACTTATTATTGTATATAATATACCAAGACGAATTGTACCCGATCAATATACCATAAGATATAATACGATAAACTTTTGTGGGGTAATTATTTTTTAACTGATTATATTTAAAATGGATTTTTTCAATGGTGATAAAAGATACGAAGACAAATCAAACGGTGTTTGAAACAGCACTTATTATTGTATATAATATACCAAGACGAATTGTACCCGATCAATATACCATAAGATATATACGATAAACTTTTGTGGGGTAATTATTTTTTAACTGATTATATTTAAAATGGATTTTTTCAATGGTGATAAAAGATACGAAGACAAATCAAACGGTGTTTGAAACAGCACTTATTATTGTATATAATATACCAAGACGAATTGTACCCGATCAATATACCATAAGATATATAACGATAAACTTTTGTGGGGTAATTATTTTTTAACTGATTATATTTAAAATGGATTTTTTCAATGGTGATAAAAGATACGAAGACAAATCAAACGGTGTTTGAAACAGCACTTATTATTGTATATAATATACCAAGACGAATTGTACCCGATCAATATACCATAAGATAAGGATTAACTTTTGTGGGGTAATTATTTTTTAACTGATTATATTTAAAATGGATTTTTTCAATGGTGATAAAAGATACGAAGACAAATCAAACGGTGTTTGAAACAGCACTTATTATTGTATATAATATACCAAGACGAATTGTACCCGATCAATATACCATAAGATATATAACGATAAACTTTTGTGGGGTAATTATTTTTTAACTGATTATATTTAAAATGGATTTTTTCAATGGTGATAAAAGATACGAAGACAAATCAAACGGTGTTTGAAACAGCACTTATTATTGTATATAATATACCAAGACGAATTGTACCCGATCAATATACCATAAGATATTACGATAAACTTTTGTGGGGTAATTATTTTTTAACTGATTATATTTAAAATGGATTTTTTCAATGGTGATAAAAGATACGAAGACAAATCAAACGGTGTTTGAAACAGCACTTATTATTGTATATAATATACCAAGACGAATTGTACCCGATCAATATACCATAAGATATATACGATAAACTTTTGTGGGGTAATTATTTTTTAACTGATTATATTTAAAATGGATTTTTTCAATGGTGATAAAAGATACGAAGACAAATCAAACGGTGTTTGAAACAGCACTTATTATTGTATATAATATACCAAGACGAATTGTACCCGATCAATATACCATAAGATATATAACGATAAACTTTTGTGGGGTAATTATTTTTTAACTGATTATATTTAAAATGGATTTTTTCAATGGTGATAAAAGATACGAAGACAAATCAAACGGTGTTTGAAACAGCACTTATTATTGTATATAATATACCAAGACGAATTGTACCCGATCAATATACCATAAGATATAATACGATAAACTTTTGTGGGGTAATTATTTTTTAACTGATTATATTTAAAATGGATTTTTTCAATGGTGATAAAAGATACGAAGACAAATCAAACGGTGTTTGAAACAGCACTTATTATTGTATATAATATACCAAGACGAATTGTACCCGATCAATATACCATAAGATATATAACGATAAACTTTTGTGGGGTAATTATTTTTTAACTGATTATATTTAAAATGGATTTTTTCAATGGTGATAAAAGATACGAAGACAAATCAAACGGTGTTTGAAACAGCACTTATTATTGTATATAATATACCAAGACGAATTGTACCCGATCAATATACCATAAGATATATACGATAAACTTTTGTGGGGTAATTATTTTTTAACTGATTATATTTAAAATGGATTTTTTCAATGGTGATAAAAGATACGAAGACAAATCAAACGGTGTTTGAAACAGCACTTATTATTGTATATAATATACCAAGACGAATTGTACCCGATCAATATACCATAAGATATATACGATAAACTTTTGTGGGGTAATTATTTTTTAACTGATTATATTTAAAATGGATTTTTTCAATGGTGATAAAAGATACGAAGACAAATCAAACGGTGTTTGAAACAGCACTTATTATTGTATATAATATACCAAGACGAATTGTACCCGATCAATATACCATAAGATATATAACGATAAACTTTTGTGGGGTAATTATTTTTTAACTGATTATATTTAAAATGGATTTTTTCAATGGTGATAAAAGATACGAAGACAAATCAAACGGTGTTTGAAACAGCACTTATTATTGTATATAATATACCAAGACGAATTGTACCCGATCAATATACCATAAGATATAACGATAAACTTTTGTGGGGTAATTATTTTTTAACTGATTATATTTAAAATGGATTTTTTCAATGGTGATAAAAGATACGAAGACAAATCAAACGGTGTTTGAAACAGCACTTATTATTGTATATAATATACCAAGACGAATTGTACCCGATCAATATACCATAAGATATAATACGATAAACTTTTGTGGGGTAATTATTTTTTAACTGATTATATTTAAAATGGATTTTTTCAATGGTGATAAAAGATACGAAGACAAATCAAACGGTGTTTGAAACAGCACTTATTATTGTATATAATATACCAAGACGAATTGTACCCGATCAATATACCATAAGATATATAACGATAAACTTTTGTGGGGTAATTATTTTTTAACTGATTATATTTAAAATGGATTTTTTCAATGGTGATAAAAGATACGAAGACAAATCAAACGGTGTTTGAAACAGCACTTATTATTGTATATAATATACCAAGACGAATTGTACCCGATCAATATACCATAAGATATATACGATAAACTTTTGTGGGGTAATTATTTTTTAACTGATTATATTTAAAATGGATTTTTTCAATGGTGATAAAAGATACGAAGACAAATCAAACGGTGTTTGAAACAGCACTTATTATTGTATATAATATACCAAGACGAATTGTACCCGATCAATATACCATAAGATATAATACGATAAACTTTTGTGGGGTAATTATTTTTTAACTGATTATATTTAAAATGGATTTTTTCAATGGTGATAAAAGATACGAAGACAAATCAAACGGTGTTTGAAACAGCACTTATTATTGTATATAATATACCAAGACGAATTGTACCCGATCAATATACCATAAGATATAATACGATAAACTTTTGTGGGGTAATTATTTTTTAACTGATTATATTTAAAATGGATTTTTTCAATGGTGATAAAAGATACGAAGACAAATCAAACGGTGTTTGAAACAGCACTTATTATTGTATATAATATACCAAGACGAATTGTACCCGATCAATATACCATAAGATATAATACGATAAACTTTTGTGGGGTAATTATTTTTTAACTGATTATATTTAAAATGGATTTTTTCAATGGTGATAAAAGATACGAAGACAAATCAAACGGTGTTTGAAACAGCACTTATTATTGTATATAATATACCAAGACGAATTGTACCCGATCAATATACCATAAGATATAATACGATAAACTTTTGTGGGGTAATTATTTTTTAACTGATTATATTTAAAATGGATTTTTTCAATGGTGATAAAAGATACGAAGACAAATCAAACGGTGTTTGAAACAGCACTTATTATTGTATATAATATACCAAGACGAATTGTACCCGATCAATATACCATAAGATATACTACGATACACTTTTGTGGGGTAATTATTTTTTAACTGATTATATTTAAAATGGATTTTTTCAATGGTGATAAAAGATACGAAGACAAATCAAACGGTGTTTGAAACAGCACTTATTATTGTATATAATATACCAAGACGAATTGTACCCGATCAATATACCATAAGATATAATACGATAAACTTTTGTGGGGTAATTATTTTTTAACTGATTATATTTAAAATGGATTTTTTCAATGGTGATAAAAGATACGAAGACAAATCAAACGGTGTTTGAAACAGCACTTATTATTGTATATAATATACCAAGACGAATTGTACCCGATCAATATACCATAAGATATATAACGATAAACTTTTGTGGGGTAATTATTTTTTAACTGATTATATTTAAAATGGATTTTTTCAATGGTGATAAAAGATACGAAGACAAATCAAACGGTGTTTGAAACAGCACTTATTATTGTATATAATATACCAAGACGAATTGTACCCGATCAATATACCATAAGATATAATACGATAAACTTTTGTGGGGTAATTATTTTTTAACTGATTATATTTAAAATGGATTTTTTCAATGGTGATAAAAGATACGAAGACAAATCAAACGGTGTTTGAAACAGCACTTATTATTGTATATAATATACCAAGACGAATTGTACCCGATCAATATACCATAAGATATAATACGATAAACTTTTGTGGGGTAATTATTTTTTAACTGATTATATTTAAAATGGATTTTTTCAATGGTGATAAAAGATACGAAGACAAATCAAACGGTGTTTGAAACAGCACTTATTATTGTATATAATATACCAAGACGAATTGTACCCGATCAATATACCATAAGATATATAACGATAAACTTTTGTGGGGTAATTATTTTTTAACTGATTATATTTAAAATGGATTTTTTCAATGGTGATAAAAGATACGAAGACAAATCAAACGGTGTTTGAAACAGCACTTATTATTGTATATAATATACCAAGACGAATTGTACCCGATCAATATACCATAAGATATAATACGATAAACTTTTGTGGGGTAATTATTTTTTAACTGATTATATTTAAAATGGATTTTTTCAATGGTGATAAAAGATACGAAGACAAATCAAACGGTGTTTGAAACAGCACTTATTATTGTATATAATATACCAAGACGAATTGTACCCGATCAATATACCATAAGATATATAACGATAAACTTTTGTGGGGTAATTATTTTTTAACTGATTATATTTAAAATGGATTTTTTCAATGGTGATAAAAGATACGAAGACAAATCAAACGGTGTTTGAAACAGCACTTATTATTGTATATAATATACCAAGACGAATTGTACCCGATCAATATACCATAAGATATATAACGATAAACTTTTGTGGGGTAATTATTTTTTAACTGATTATATTTAAAATGGATTTTTTCAATGGTGATAAAAGATACGAAGACAAATCAAACGGTGTTTGAAACAGCACTTATTATTGTATATAATATACCAAGACGAATTGTACCCGATCAATATACCATAAGATATAATACGATAAACTTTTGTGGGGTAATTATTTTTTAACTGATTATATTTAAAATGGATTTTTTCAATGGTGATAAAAGATACGAAGACAAATCAAACGGTGTTTGAAACAGCACTTATTATTGTATATAATATACCAAGACGAATTGTACCCGATCAATATACCATAAGATATAATACGATAAACTTTTGTGGGGTAATTATTTTTTAACTGATTATATTTAAAATGGATTTTTTCAATGGTGATAAAAGATACGAAGACAAATCAAACGGTGTTTGAAACAGCACTTATTATTGTATATAATATACCAAGACGAATTGTACCCGATCAATATACCATAAGATATATACGATAAACTTTTGTGGGGTAATTATTTTTTAACTGATTATATTTAAAATGGATTTTTTCAATGGTGATAAAAGATACGAAGACAAATCAAACGGTGTTTGAAACAGCACTTATTATTGTATATAATATACCAAGACGAATTGTACCCGATCAATATACCATAAGATATAATACGATAAACTTTTGTGGGGTAATTATTTTTTAACTGATTATATTTAAAATGGATTTTTTCAATGGTGATAAAAGATACGAAGACAAATCAAACGGTGTTTGAAACAGCACTTATTATTGTATATAATATACCAAGACGAATTGTACCCGATCAATATACCATAAGATATATACGATAAACTTTTGTGGGGTAATTATTTTTTAACTGATTATATTTAAAATGGATTTTTTCAATGGTGATAAAAGATACGAAGACAAATCAAACGGTGTTTGAAACAGCACTTATTATTGTATATAATATACCAAGACGAATTGTACCCGATCAATATACCATAAGATATAATACGATAAACTTTTGTGGGGTAATTATTTTTTAACTGATTATATTTAAAATGGATTTTTTCAATGGTGATAAAAGATACGAAGACAAATCAAACGGTGTTTGAAACAGCACTTATTATTGTATATAATATACCAAGACGAATTGTACCCGATCAATATACCATAAGATATATACGATAAACTTTTGTGGGGTAATTATTTTTTAACTGATTATATTTAAAATGGATTTTTTCAATGGTGATAAAAGATACGAAGACAAATCAAACGGTGTTTGAAACAGCACTTATTATTGTATATAATATACCAAGACGAATTGTACCCGATCAATATACCATAAGATATATACGATAAACTTTTGTGGGGTAATTATTTTTTAACTGATTATATTTAAAATGGATTTTTTCAATGGTGATAAAAGATACGAAGACAAATCAAACGGTGTTTGAAACAGCACTTATTATTGTATATAATATACCAAGACGAATTGTACCCGATCAATATACCATAAGATATAATACGATAAACTTTTGTGGGGTAATTATTTTTTAACTGATTATATTTAAAATGGATTTTTTCAATGGTGATAAAAGATACGAAGACAAATCAAACGGTGTTTGAAACAGCACTTATTATTGTATATAATATACCAAGACGAATTGTACCCGATCAATATACCATAAGATATATACGATAAACTTTTGTGGGGTAATTATTTTTTAACTGATTATATTTAAAATGGATTTTTTCAATGGTGATAAAAGATACGAAGACAAATCAAACGGTGTTTGAAACAGCACTTATTATTGTATATAATATACCAAGACGAATTGTACCCGATCAATATACCATAAGATATATACGATAAACTTTTGTGGGGTAATTATTTTTTAACTGATTATATTTAAAATGGATTTTTTCAATGGTGATAAAAGATACGAAGACAAATCAAACGGTGTTTGAAACAGCACTTATTATTGTATATAATATACCAAGACGAATTGTACCCGATCAATATACCATAAGATATATACGATAAACTTTTGTGGGGTAATTATTTTTTAACTGATTATATTTAAAATGGATTTTTTCAATGGTGATAAAAGATACGAAGACAAATCAAACGGTGTTTGAAACAGCACTTATTATTGTATATAATATACCAAGACGAATTGTACCCGATCAATATACCATAAGATATATAACGATAAACTTTTGTGGGGTAATTATTTTTTAACTGATTATATTTAAAATGGATTTTTTCAATGGTGATAAAAGATACGAAGACAAATCAAACGGTGTTTGAAACAGCACTTATTATTGTATATAATATACCAAGACGAATTGTACCCGATCAATATACCATAAGATATATACGATAAACTTTTGTGGGGTAATTATTTTTTAACTGATTATATTTAAAATGGATTTTTTCAATGGTGATAAAAGATACGAAGACAAATCAAACGGTGTTTGAAACAGCACTTATTATTGTATATAATATACCAAGACGAATTGTACCCGATCAATATACCATAAGATATAATACGATAAACTTTTGTGGGGTAATTATTTTTTAACTGATTATATTTAAAATGGATTTTTTCAATGGTGATAAAAGATACGAAGACAAATCAAACGGTGTTTGAAACAGCACTTATTATTGTATATAATATACCAAGACGAATTGTACCCGATCAATATACCATAAGATATAATACGATAAACTTTTGTGGGGTAATTATTTTTTAACTGATTATATTTAAAATGGATTTTTTCAATGGTGATAAAAGATACGAAGACAAATCAAACGGTGTTTGAAACAGCACTTATTATTGTATATAATATACCAAGACGAATTGTACCCGATCAATATACCATAAGATATAATACGATAAACTTTTGTGGGGTAATTATTTTTTAACTGATTATATTTAAAATGGATTTTTTCAATGGTGATAAAAGATACGAAGACAAATCAAACGGTGTTTGAAACAGCACTTATTATTGTATATAATATACCAAGACGAATTGTACCCGATCAATATACCATAAGATATAATACGATAAACTTTTGTGGGGTAATTATTTTTTAACTGATTATATTTAAAATGGATTTTTTCAATGGTGATAAAAGATACGAAGACAAATCAAACGGTGTTTGAAATAGCAGTTATTATTGTATATAATATACCAAGACGAATTGTACCCGATCAATATACCATAAGATATAATACGATAAACTTTTGTGGGGTAATTATTTTTTAACTGATTATATTTAAAATGGATTTTTTCAATGGTGATAAAAGATACGAAGACAAATCAAACGGTGTTTGAAACAGCACTTATTATTGTATATAATATACCAAGACGAATTGTACCCGATCAATATACCATAAGATATAATACGATAAACTTTTGTGGGGTAATTATTTTTTAACTGATTATATTTAAAATGGATTTTTTCAATGGTGATAAAAGATACGAAGACAAATCAAACGGTGTTTGAAATAGCAGTTATTATTGTATATAATATACCAAGACGAATTGTACCCGATCAATATACCATAAGATATATAACGATAAACTTTTGTGGGGTAATTATTTTTTAACTGATTATATTTAAAATGGATTTTTTCAATGGTGATAAAAGATACGAAGACAAATCAAACGGTGTTTGAAACAGCACTTATTATTGTATATAATATACCAAGACGAATTGTACCCGATCAATATACCATAAGATATAATACGATAAACTTTTGTGGGGTAATTATTTTTTAACTGATTATATTTAAAATGGATTTTTTCAATGGTGATAAAAGATACGAAGACAAATCAAACGGTGTTTGAAACAGCACTTATTATTGTATATAATATACCAAGACGAATTGTACCCGATCAATATACCATAAGATATAATACGATAAACTTTTGTGGGGTAATTATTTTTTAACTGATTATATTTAAAATGGATTTTTTCAATGGTGATAAAAGATACGAAGACAAATCAAACGGTGTTTGAAACAGCACTTATTATTGTATATAATATACCAAGACGAATTGTACCCGATCAATATACCATAAGATATAATACGATAAACTTTTGTGGGGTAATTATTTTTTAACTGATTATATTTAAAATGGATTTTTTCAATGGTGATAAAAGATACGAAGACAAATCAAACGGTGTTTGAAACAGCACTTATTATTGTATATAATATACCAAGACGAATTGTACCCGATCAATATACCATAAGATATATAACGATAAACTTTTGTGGGGTAATTATTTTTTAACTGATTATATTTAAAATGGATTTTTTCAATGGTGATAAAAGATACGAAGACAAATCAAACGGTGTTTGAAATAGCAGTTATTATTGTATATAATATACCAAGACGAATTGTACCCGATCAATATACCATAAGATATAATACGATAAACTTTTGTGGGGTAATTATTTTTTAACTGATTATATTTAAAATGGATTTTTTCAATGGTGATAAAAGATACGAAGACAAATCAAACGGTGTTTGAAATAGCAGTTATTATTGTATATAATATACCAAGACGAATTGTACCCGATCAATATACCATAAGATATAATACGATAAACTTTTGTGGGGTAATTATTTTTTAACTGATTATATTTAAAATGGATTTTTTCAATGGTGATAAAAGATACGAAGACAAATCAAACGGTGTTTGAAACAGCACTTATTATTGTATATAATATACCAAGACGAATTGTACCCGATCAATATACCATAAGATATATAACGATAAACTTTTGTGGGGTAATTATTTTTTAACTGATTATATTTAAAATGGATTTTTTCAATGGTGATAAAAGATACGAAGACAAATCAAACGGTGTTTGAAATAGCAGTTATTATTGTATTTAATTTACCAAGACGAATTGTACCCGATCAATATACCATAAGATATATAACGATAAACTTTTGTGGGGTAATTATTTTTTAACTGATTATATTTAAAATGGATTTTTTCAATGGTGATAAAAGATACGAAGACAAATCAAACGGTGTTTGAAACAGCACTTATTATTGTATATAATATACCAAGACGAATTGTACCCGATCAATATACCATAAGATATAATACGATAAACTTTTGTGGGGTAATTATTTTTTAACTGATTATATTTAAAATGGATTTTTTCAATGGTGATAAAAGATACGAAGACAAATCAAACGGTGTTTGAAATAGCAGTTATTATTGTATATAATATACCAAGACGAATTGTACCCGATCAATATACCATAAGATATATAACGATAAACTTTTGTGGGGTAATTATTTTTTAACTGATTATATTTAAAATGGATTTTTTCAATGGTGATAAAAGATACGAAGACAAATCAAACGGTGTTTGAAACAGCACTTATTATTGTATATAATATACCAAGACGAATTGTACCCGATCAATATACCATAAGATATAATACGATAAACTTTTGTGGGGTAATTATTTTTTAACTGATTATATTTAAAATGGATTTTTTCAATGGTGATAAAAGATACGAAGACAAATCAAACGGTGTTTGAAATAGCAGTTATTATTGTATTTAATTTACCAAGACGAATTGTACCCGATCAATATACCATAAGATATAATACGATAAACTTTTGTGGGGTAATTATTTTTTAACTGATTATATTTAAAATGGATTTTTTCAATGGTGATAAAAGATACGAAGACAAATCAAACGGTGTTTGAAACAGCACTTATTATTGTATATAATATACCAAGACGAATTGTACCCGATCAATATACCATAAGATATATAACGATAAACTTTTGTGGGGTAATTATTTTTTAACTGATTATATTTAAAATGGATTTTTTCAATGGTGATAAAAGATACGAAGACAAATCAAACGGTGTTTGAAATAGCAGTTATTATTGTATTTAATTTACCAAGACGAATTGTACCCGATCAATATACCATAAGATATATAACGATAAACTTTTGTGGGGTAATTATTTTTTAACTGATTATATTTAAAATGGATTTTTTCAATGGTGATAAAAGATACGAAGACAAATCAAACGGTGTTTGAAACAGCACTTATTATTGTATATAATATACCAAGACGAATTGTACCCGATCAATATACCATAAGATATAATACGATAAACTTTTGTGGGGTAATTATTTTTTAACTGATTATATTTAAAATGGATTTTTTCAATGGTGATAAAAGATACGAAGACAAATCAAACGGTGTTTGAAACAGCACTTATTATTGTATATAATATACCAAGACGATTTGTACCCGATCAATATACCATAAGATATAATACGATAAACTTTTGTGGGGTAATTATTTTTTAACTGATTATATTTAAAATGGATTTTTTCAATGGTGATAAAAGATACGAAGACAAATCAAACGGTGTTTGAAACAGCACTTATTATTGTATATAATATACCAAGACGAATTGTACCCGATCAATATACCATAAGATATATAACGATAAACTTTTGTGGGGTAATTATTTTTTAACTGATTATATTTAAAATGGATTTTTTCAATGGTGATAAAAGATACGAAGACAAATCAAACGGTGTTTGAAACAGCACTTATTATTGTATATAATATACCAAGACGAATTGTACCCGATCAATATACCATAAGATATATAACGATAAACTTTTGTGGGGTAATTATTTTTTAACTGATTATATTTAAAATGGATTTTTTCAATGGTGATAAAAGATACGAAGACAAATCAAACGGTGTTTGAAACAGCACTTATTATTGTATATAATATACCAAGACGAATTGTACCCGATCAATATACCATAAGATATATAACGATAAACTTTTGTGGGGTAATTATTTTTTAACTGATTATATTTAAAATGGATTTTTTCAATGGTGATAAAAGATACGAAGATAAATCAAACGGTGTTTGAAACAGCACTTATTATTGTATATAATATACCAAGACGAATTGTACCCGATCAATATACCATAAGATATATAACGATAAACTTTTGTGGGGTAATTATTTTTTAACTGATTATATTTAAAATGGATTTTTTCAATGGTGATAAAAGATACGAAGACAAATCAAACGGTGTTTGAAACAGCACTTATTATTGTATATAATATACCAAGACGAATTGTACCCGATCAATATACCATAAGATATATAACGATAAACTTTTGTGGGGTAATTATTTTTTAACTGATTATATTTAAAATGGATTTTTTCAATGGTGATAAAAGATACGAAGATAAATCAAACGGTGTTTGAAACAGCACTTATTATTGTATATAATATACCAAGACGAATTGTACCCGATCAATATACCATAAGATATAATACGATAAACTTTTGTGGGGTAATTATTTTTTAACTGATTATATTTAAAATGGATTTTTTCAATGGTGATAAAAGATACGAAGATAAATCAAACGGTGTTTGAAACAGCACTTATTATTGTATATAATATACCAAGACGAATTGTACCCGATCAATATACCATAAGATATATAACGATAAACTTTTGTGGGGTAATTATTTTTTAACTGATTATATTTAAAATGGATTTTTTCAATGGTGATAAAAGATACGAAGACAAATCAAACGGTGTTTGAAACAGCACTTATTATTGTATATAATATACCAAGACGAATTGTACCCGATCAATATACCATAAGATATATAACGATAAACTTTTGTGGGGTAATTATTTTTTAACTGATTATATTTAAAATGGATTTTTTCAATGGTGATAAAAGATACGAAGACAAATCAAACGGTGTTTGAAATAGCAGTTATTATTGTATTTAATTTACCAAGACGAATTGTACCCGATCAATATACCATAAGATATAATACGATAAACTTTTGTGGGGTAATTATTTTTTAACTGATTATATTTAAAATGGATTTTCTCGATGGTGATAAAAGATACGAAGACAAATCAAACGGTGTTTGAAACAGCACTTATTATTGTATATAATATACCAAGACGATTTGTACCCGATCAATATACCATAAGATATAATACGATAAACTTTTGTGGGGTAATTATTTTTTAACTGATTATATTTAAAATGGATTTTTTCAATGGTGATAAAAGATACGAAGACAAATCAAACGGTGTTTGAAACAGCACTTATTATTGAATATAATATACCAAGACGATTTGTACCCGATCAATATACCATAAGATATAATACGATAAACTTTTGTGGGGTAATTATTTTTTAACTGATTATATTTAAAATGGATTTTTTCAATGGTGATAAAAGATACGAAGACAAATCAAACGGTGTTTGAAACAGCACTTATTATTGTATATAATATACCAAGACGATTTGTACCCGATCAATATACCATAAGATATAATACGATAAACTTTTGTGGGGTAATTATTTTTTAACTGATTATATTTAAAATGGATTTTTTCAATGGTGATAAAAGATACGAAGATAAATCAAACGGTGTTTGAAACAGCACTTATTATTGTATATAATATACCAAGACGAATTGTACCCGATCAATATACCATAAGATATATAACGATAAACTTTTGTGGGGTAATTATTTTTTAACTGATTATATTTAAAATGGATTTTTTCAATGGTGATAAAAGATACGAAGACAAATCAAACGGTGTTTGAAATAGCAGTTATTATTGTATTTAATTTACCAAGACGAATTGTACCCGATCAATATACCATAAGATATAATACGATAAACTTTTGTGGGGTAATTATTTTTTAACTGATTATATTTAAAATGGATTTTCTCGATGGTGATAAAAGATACGAAGACAAATCAAACGGTGTTTGAAACAGCACTTATTATTGTATATAATATACCAAGACGATTTGTACCCGATCAATATACCATAAGATATAATACGATAAACTTTTGTGGGGTAATTATTTTTTAACTGATTATATTTAAAATGGATTTTTTCAATGGTGATAAAAGATACGAAGACAAATCAAACGGTGTTTGAAACAGCACTTATTATTGAATATAATATACCAAGACGATTTGTACCCGATCAATATACCATAAGATATAATACGATAAACTTTTGTGGGGTAATTATTTTTTAACTGATTATATTTAAAATGGATTTTTTCAATGGTGATAAAAGATACGAAGACAAATCAAACGGTGTTTGAAACAGCACTTATTATTGTATATAATATACCAAGACGATTTGTACCCGATCAATATACCATAAGATATAATACGATAAACTTTTGTGGGGTAATTATTTTTTAACTGATTATATTTAAAATGGATTTTTTCAATGGTGATAAAAGATACGAAGATAAATCAAACGGTGTTTGAAACAGCACTTATTATTGTATATAATATACCAAGACGAATTGTACCCGATCAATATACCATAAGATATAATACGATAAACTTTTGTGGGGTAATTATTTTTTAACTGATTATATTTAAAATGGATTTTTTCAATGGTGATAAAAGATACGAAGATAAATCAAACGGTGTTTGAAACAGCACTTATTATTGTATATAATATACCAAGACGATTTGTACCCGATCAATATACCATAAGATATAATACGATAAACTTTTGTGGGGTAATTATTTTTTAACTGATTATATTTAAAATGGATTTTTTCAATGGTGATAAAAGATACGAAGATAAATCAAACGGTGTTTGAAACAGCACTTATTATTGTATATAATATACCAAGACGAATTGTACCCGATCAATATACCATAAGATATAATACGATAAACTTTTGTGGGGTAATTATTTTTTAACTGATTATATTTAAAATGGATTTTTTCAATGGTGATAAAAGATACGAAGACAAATCAAACGGTGTTTGAAACAGCACTTATTATTGAATATAATATACCAAGACGATTTGTACCCGATCAATATACCATAAGATATAATACGATAAACTTTTGTGGGGTAATTATTTTTTAACTGATTATATTTAAAATGGATTTTTTCAATGGTGATAAAAGATACGAAGACAAATCAAACGGTGTTTGAAACAGCACTTATTATTGTATATAATATACCAAGACGATTTGTACCCGATCAATATACCATAAGATATAATACGATAAACTTTTGTGGGGTAATTATTTTTTAACTGATTATATTTAAAATGGATTTTTTCAATGGTGATAAAAGATACGAAGATAAATCAAACGGTGTTTGAAACAGCACTTATTATTGTATATAATATACCAAGACGATTTGTACCCGATCAATATACCATAAGATATAATACGATAAACTTTTGTGGGGTAATTATTTTTTAACTGATTATATTTAAAATGGATTTTTTCAATGGTGATAAAAGATACGAAGACAAATCAAACGGTGTTTGAAACAGCACTTATTATTGTATATAATATACCAAGACGATTTGTACCCGATCAATATACCATAAGATATAATACGATAAACTTTTGTGGGGTAATTATTTTTTAACTGATTATATTTAAAATGGATTTTTTCAATGGTGATAAAAGATACGAAGATAAATCAAACGGTGTTTGAAACAGCACTTATTATTGTATATAATATACCAAGACGATTTGTACCCGATCAATATACCATAAGATATAATACGATAAACTTTTGTGGGGTAATTATTTTTTAACTGATTATATTTAAAATGGATTTTTTCAATGGTGATAAAAGATACGAAGACAAATCAAACGGTGTTTGAAACAGCACTTATTATTGTATATAATATACCAAGACGATTTGTACCCGATCAATATACCATAAGATATAATACGATAAACTTTTGTGGGGTAATTATTTTTTAACTGATTATATTTAAAATGGATTTTTTCAATGGTGATAAAAGATACGAAGACAAATCAAACGGTGTTTGAAACAGCACTTATTATTGAATATAATATACCAAGACGATTTGTACCCGATCAATATACCATAAGATATAATACGATAAACTTTTGTGGGGTAATTATTTTTTAACTGATTATATTTAAAATGGATTTTTTCAATGGTGATAAAAGATACGAAGACAAATCAAACGGTGTTTGAAACAGCACTTATTATTGTATATAATATACCAAGACGATTTGTACCCGATCAATATACCATAAGATATAATACGATAAACTTTTGTGGGGTAATTATTTTTTAACTGATTATATTTAAAATGGATTTTTTCAATGGTGATAAAAGATACGAAGATAAATCAAACGGTGTTTGAAACAGCACTTATTATTGTATATAATATACCAAGACGAATTGTACCCGATCAATATACCATAAGATATAATACGATAAACTTTTGTGGGGTAATTATTTTTTAACTGATTATATTTAAAATGGATTTTTTCAATGGTGATAAAAGATACGAAGATAAATCAAACGGTGTTTGAAACAGCACTTATTATTGTATATAATATACCAAGACGAATTGTACCCGATCAATATACCATAAGATATAATACGATAAACTTTTGTGGGGTAATTATTTTTTAACTGATTATATTTAAAATGGATTTTTTCAATGGTGATAAAAGATACGAAGACAAATCAAACGGTATTTAAAACAGCACTTATTATTGTATATAATATACCAAGACGAATTGTACCCGATCAATATACCATAAGATATATAACGATAAACTTTTGTGGGGGTCCATTTTAAATATAATCAGTTAAAAAATAATTATATATACTACATATATATATTACTCGGTCGGGCCGGCCCGAATAAAGTGCGGTCCACTCGAAAACAACAACCCAACTAAAAATATATCTAAATATATGTAGTATATCTCTATTAAATTATAAAGTATTTGTAATTCTACGATAACTACGATAACTACGATAATCTACGATAACCAAAATTGGTCGTTACTCAACTTGTGTGTATACATATAACGGATATGTACCAAATATTTAAAATAGAATGTTATAAAAATTTAAATTTAACTGGATATTTATTTAAAAAGTTCTAAATCGGTCAGAATTTTAAAAAATATTTATGTAAATCGAAAAATAATAAAAAAAATAAATAACAAGTCCAACAATCCAAAACATGTCAAAAATACAATTTTTATAATACTACAATACATCTACATTTTGTGCCCGAATTTAAAAATATTCACACGATTATACTCGTCCAGTACCTAGCGAAAATTTCTAAAGTGCCGGATACACGAAAATACGCGAAATACCGCAATCGAAAATTTTGAGAACTTTGGAATGACAAAATCTTCAGTCGAAACAATCTCAGAAAATATTGTGCTTCGGCCAATTCTTTAGTTATTATTAAAGGCCAAGAAAAATAGGGTAAATTTTGGATATTCCTCCCCCAATAGTTTGGCTATCAGTTACCGTATTTCTTCTAATAGTGCGACTCCTTCTATTAGACCGACCCCTTCTAATAAACCGACCCCCTAGAGGAAAGTTGAAAAATAAACCGACTCCCTCTATTAGACCGACCCCTTCTATTAAACCGACCCCCTTACTTCCAGCGTCAATGTTGTGTTCCAGCGATAATTAGTGTAAAATTGAGTAAAAAGCGGGACATTTAAACACCCTTGACTTAAAATAAGTTTTATTGAGGGACACCAAGAAGGATATCGTTGGATTTGGCGTGATATCGAAAGATATAAACGGATTTTAAGCGATTCTTAATGTCTTCTGACCTTTCCTCTTATTTTCCAAGATTGGTTAATGAAAGAGAAAGGAGGAAACTTTTAACCTCACAAATAGGGTTGTGGCCTCAGCAAATTCTTCGGTTAACCGAAACCGAACCGAAACTTCGGTAAACCGAACCGAACTTTCGGTTAACCGAAACTGGACCGAAAAAATCTTCAGTTTTTCGGTTCGGTTTGAAACCGACAACCCTACTCACAAACTTTATGCCTCACAAATGACAGTTCATGTGGGGATGACAGGACGACATGATTAATCAATCTTGGAAAAGGAGAAGAAAGGAAAACGGAGAGAGTCTCATTTTTATCCTTAATAGGAGATAAATCTGACTCTAATAAGAAAAAAGAAGGATATTCTGCCACTCCAAAATATTGAAACTTTGATAAGCTATAACTTTCAATTTGGAGTGTCAGGGCCAAAAAACCAAAAATTGGCAATAGGTTATCGACCCTGCTCTACAAGATGGTCCAAAGAATGTGTAGGTTCTCTTGTGCATTTTGTAGGTTCCCTTGTAAGATCTAAACGAAGAATAAGAGGGTACCAGGTGGCTCAGTTTATTAAGTTTCAAGGAGTTACTAAAATTTTTCAAGAGATTGATCTTGATGAGGATGCAGAAAATGGAATTGAAAATGCTAATTCTATTGAATATCTTTCTTTGATACTATGTTCTGGTTTAATATTTGTTCCAGTTATTTTTTTAAAAACCCTAGAGGAAAGTTGAAAAATAAACCGACTCCCTCTATTAGACCGACCCCTTCTAATAAACCGACCCTCTAGAGGATGGTTGAAAAATAAACCGACCGGTCGCACTATTAGAAGAAATACGGTATTTTTCCCTTTAGAATTTCTAAATTATTTTTAAAACTATCCTCCTCCTCATGATAAATATATTTTTTGTAATACTTAATTATGGTTAAATAAAATTTTTTATTTTTATCACTATCACCAAAAGATCTTCGAGAAACACTCAAAGCAACATTAACTATTCGTCCTCTATCTGCAGAAAGTGAATGTTGATTAAAACCAGATGGTAAGGATAAACGACGATCTAATTGACGTATTTAATTATAATTAGAGGGAGTTTTTTAGGATCAGAAAAACTGATAGTAGGTATGTACCTAAATGGGTTAGAAAAAAAGCTTAAAAAGGTTGGAAAAATTACGAAAAGTGGGAAAATTACGAAAGTTACGTATTATTACTGAGGAAAGAAATGCATGAATTGAAAAAATCAGACAAGATCGATATTAATAATTTCTAATAAAGCTTAAAATTCTCGAAGAAGGAGAAAAAGCATATGAGTCCTACTTAAAACCATTATACTTAATAAAATAAATTAAATCAAAATTTTTAATAATTTAAATGACAAAAAAATAAAAATTTTGAATAATATAACAAATAATAGATTGTGAATAAAGCTCCTTGTAAGCCCTATTTATCGTAAATACTGTAATACCACACTTGGTGTCCTAGAATCATGTGGTATTAAGTTGATAAAATTATAGTGAATGGGTCGACTGATACGATGAATATATTTCACTGTATATATCAGGGGCGCATCTCGTCTCGTCTCGTGTCTCGTGGCAAAATAGAGATACGAGACCTCTAAAAACACGAGATTTCACGAGATACGAGACGAGATGCACCCCTGATATATACCGTGAAATATATTCATCGTATCAGTCGACCACTTCACTATAATTTTATCAACTTAATACCTACATCACTCTGGGGTCCCAATTGTAATATAACAGTATTTACGATAAATAGGGCTCGGATTTATACAGAAATAAATCACTAACAAGACTTTTACCAATAACTAATCGTTTAACGATAGAAGACAGTGATAAATGTGACGAAAATTTTAGACACAATTAGTCATTGGTAAAAGACTTTTCAATGATTTATTTCTATATAAATCTGGATCCTACAGTGGCGGCCTTTTAGGGATAATTTTTCTTTATCCGTTTTTTAAAGCTACTCAAAATTCTCTCAGGTCTCCTTTATTTTTATGTATTTTTTTAGAGCCCTTTTATTACCCTTAAAATGGTTATAAACTTGTCCCGGGAAAACTTTCTATTTTACTAACAAAATTAATTAAAGCTAAATCCACAAATTGCGCGGCCTTTTAGGGAAAAAAGAAGTTTAATTTTTTATGAAAAAGCAGTATAGGAAAAATTTAAAAAATTCCTGTAATTGCCCTAACAATGTGATAATGAATAGCAAAAAATCTAATTTCCATCCCAATTCCATTATAGAGATTTCGAGATACAAAATAAACGGAAAATGGGGGTAAGAGGAATTTTTTTAAAAAATTATTTCATCCAATCTGACCGGGACTCGGCCGTTTTGGCGCGGGGCCGTTTTGGCGCAAGCTTATAAGATAGCGAGTTTGTTATCAAGATGATAAAATTTTGCAATAACTCTCGTACCTTTATCTAGGTTCTCAAAAAATTTCAGAATTTTTGAGCAAGAATTTTAGAAATTATGGCCAAAAATGTCGATTTTCTGAAAAATGCCTAATTTTTGAGGTCTATCGACTACAACTTCAGAAATGTCTGATGAAAAATTCTGAAATTTCTGGAGGAGGTAGTCAAGGATGTTGAAGAAATTTGAGAAAATTTTTATAGAGTTAGGTCTCGCCTATGTGTCAGTTTTTTGTTCTCGCGCCAAAACGGCTCGGCGCCAAAACGACCCCAACCCATCTGACCCTAATAAATTTTTCTTTCATTATCATTTTGTAGTCTAGAAAATTTATTACAAAATTGGCTTCACAATTTTTTTTAAAAATTTCTTTTTCGCGATACAGGCTGAAAACTTCAAAAAGGAAAAATGTTCAGGCATAAATTTACCAACTCAGAAATCTTCTGTCCTTATCTCGAAAAAGAAATTTTTAAAAGAAATTGTGAATTACAAGATTGGCTTCACAATTTCTTTTAAAAATTTCTTTTTCGAGATAAGGACAGAAGATTTCTGAGTTGGTAAATTTATGCCTGAACATTTTTCCTTTTTGAAGTTTTCAGCCTGTATCGCGAAAAAGAAATTTTTAAAAAAAATTGTGAAGCCAATTTTGTAATAAATTTTCTAGACTACAAAATGATAATGAAAGAAAAATTTATTAGGGTCAGATGGGTTGGGGTCGTTTTGGCGCCGAGCCGTTTTGGCGCGAGAACAAAAAACTGACACATAGGCGAGACCTAACTCTATAAAAATTTTCTCAAATTTCTTCAACATCCTTGACTACCTCCTCCAGAAATTTCAGAATTTTTCATCAGACATTTCTGAAGTTGTAGTCGATAGACCTCAAAAATTAGGCATTTTTCAGAAAATCGACATTTTTGGCCATAATTTCTAAAATTCTTGCTCAAAAATTCTGAAATTTTTTGAGAACCTAGATAAAGGTATGAGAGTTATTGCAAAATTTTATCATCTTGATAACAAACTCGCTATCTTATAAGCTTGCGCCAAAACGGCCCCGCGCCAAAACGGCCGAGTCCCGGTCAGATTGGATGAAATAATTTTTTAAAAAAATTCCTCTTACCCCCATTTTCCGTTTATTTTGTATCTCGAAATCTCTATAATGGAATTGGGATGGAAATTAGATTTTTTGCTATTCATTATCACATTGTTAGGGCAATTACAGGAATTTTTTAAATTTTTCCTATACTGCTTTTTCATAAAAAATTAAACTTCTTTTTTCCCTAAAAGGCCGCGCAATTTGTGGATTTAGCTTTAATTAATTTTGTTAGTAAAATAGAAAGTTTTCCCGGGACAAGTTTATAACCATTTTAAGGGTAATAAAAGGGCTCTAAAAAAATACATAAAAATAAAGGAGACCTGAGAGAATTTTGAGTAGCTTTAAAAAACGGATAAAGAAAAATTATCCCTAAAAGGCCGCCACTGTAGCTCAAAAATACATTAAGTCAAATTAATTTTTTAAAAATTTTACAAATTTTTTAATCCTCAATTTCCGGATTAAATTGCAATTTGCCACATTCGGCACAAACAAAAGATTCAACATTATTAAAGAAATTTTTTGAATATTCTAATTTAAAAGTAATTGAAGCTGGAGCATGGCATTCATCCTTCAAAATTTTCTTGTTTCTAAAAAAGATTTTTAATTTAATAAAAATAATAAGAAACATTATATCAATTGAAAAATTTTGTAATTGGCAAATAAAACGCTTGTCATCTTCCAAAATAAAATAGCTTTTGTTATCCAATAAACTTTTCCTTAAAAAATTTTGAATAATGTCAAAAATTTATAAAATTTTAACTTTTCCTTCCGAAGATTTCTACTCATCATTTCTGGAGTAATTCTAATTGTTTGTTGACTTTCACTTCTTAATTTATTGAAACAATCTTGTAAATCCTTTAAAAAATAGAATTTATTTTTAATGAATTTGGTACTATCACATTATCGGTAACCCTTTTAATTTTTTCCGCTATTTCCCAACTAGTGATATAAGAAAGACGGGTAAAATTTAAGTTCGTATGCCCCCTCATTTTTCTTTCCTCAAAGTATTAAAAATGGTCAGAATTTTCTTTTTTCCTCAACTTTTAAGGGTTGCAGATACTTCACAAAAAGGAATTAGTTATAAGTGTGAAGGCCGAATTACTCTTAGGCAAATTCAGGATAGACGTTACAAAAATTGATGCTGCACATCAGAAAGATTTCCGTGCAGACAAGGCTATTATCCGGTACTTTTTTCGAAGGTACCCATCTATTAACGAAGCAAATCTTACATCTTTCTTTTTTTGGTTGAGAAAGAAATAAAAGTCTCACGATTTATAATACTTTGAGGAAAGAAAAATGAGAGGTATACAAACTTCAATTTTACTGAAAGAAGTTCGTTAATATCAGAAACAGAACCGAAAATTTCAAGGCAAGTTTAGTCCAAAAACGGGAATTTCAAGAAACAAAATTAAAAATAGATATCCACCAAATTTTTGGGTATCCGAAACCGAAATGAAAAACAAATCCTCGATTCAGTTCTGAACGCGATCCTATACCTTGACGGTTTATAGAAAAATGAGTAAAGAAAAAATAGCGGGAAAGCTAAAAATGCCCCAAATTTTAATATATCACCTCTTCAGAAATGTCTAACCAATCAGCTCCAACTTGTACAGCCTAATTTTAAGAAATTTAAAACATTAATGAGGGTAATTAACGAGATTAATTAATTAATTAACAAAATCTTGTTAAAGCTTTAGGTGAATTCTAAAACGGGGTGGGGTCATAAGGGCGCCAGCACTAGAAACTGACACTTAGGCGAAACCGAAATTTATGAAAATTTTCTCAAATTTCTTCAACATCCTTGACTACCTACTCCAGAAATTTCAGAATTTTTCATCGAATATTTCTGAAGTTATAGTCGATAAACCGCGAAAAATAAGGGTTTTTTCGGAAAATCAACATTTTTGGCCAAAATAATTCTAAAATTTTTGGAGAACGTAGATAAGGACATGAGAGTTATTATTGCAAAATTTGGCCTAACTGCACTTTAGTAACGCAATCTAAAAATAGATGTTTTATATGTCATTCGAAAGAGCTCGGCGAGCTGAGTCGAATGACACCAAAATTTTTCCGCGGAAAAAATTCTGAGCCGAGATATAGGGCTCGAAATGGTCAAAAACCATAGGGGGGAGTGAGCTCTTTTTTGGGGTGAAAAATTCGATTTTACAAATAATAGCTCATTAGAAAGAGCTCGTCGAGCGGAGTCGAATGACACCAAAATCAGCTCGATTGGATTATTCTGAACAGAATTATGACCAACAGAATCTTCGCTGGAAAAACTGTTTTTGTGCTGCTACGGAGGGTAGGCCGGGCATGGTCTTCGCTACACGATGGCCGTGCTTCGCTGCGGTCGTGCTCGCTTCGCTCGCGGCGACCGTAGCGAAGCGGCGGCCGTCGTTCCGCTCGACATGCCCGGCTTCCTCCGCAGCGGCAAAAACTTTTTTCCGCGAAAACCTTGTGGAAGGGGTAAAAACAAACGGTCATAACTTTGTCAAATCAAGTCAGATTTCGTTGATTTTGGTGTCATTCGACTCAGCTCGACGAGCTCTTTCGAATGACCTATCATTTGCATATTCGAATTTTTTACCCCAAAAAAGTGCTTGGTCCCCCCTATGGTTTTTTGAATTTTTAGGGGTCTGTAACTCGGCTCAGAATTTTTTCCGCAGAATAATTTTTGTGTCATTCGACTCAGCTCGTCGAGCTCTTTCGAATGACATATAAATCATCTATTTTTAGATTGCGTTACTAAAGTGCAGTTTAGCCCAAAATTTTATCTTTTTTGATAAGCAAATCACTGTTTTATAAGCTCGCGCCCTAATGGCCCAGTCCCTTCTAAAACTAATTTGTGGAATTAAATTTTAAAACATTTTTTGAAATAACTAAGATCTACTAGGATTAGGTTTAAATATAAGCAGACCCAAAAACTTATTTAAAACCCAAAAAAACTTGAGGACACAGAGACTTGATTTTGTCTTTTTTAAATTGTTTACAAATTAAATTTAAAAAATCCTATACCTTCATATAATAGAGCAATTGAATAATTTGCATTGGAACAAACACCATATTTTTATTGTTACAATCCCCACATCGTGTAAACAAATCTTCTGGACGAATTAAAATCCCCAATTTTTCCACAATCTGATTAACTAAATATGATTGTTTTATTGCTCCTTTTGATGGATTGATAGGGACATAAAAAAGTTTTTCAGGATTAATAAATTTTGCCAATTTTCTGTAGCATTTTCCAGCACTCAAAACAATAAAATCTTTGTTGTTTTCCATTTGACAAAATTCAACAATTTTTTCTTTACCACCAATAAATCGAGTATCGAATCCACATTTTCTTAAAGATTTTCCTACTCTAAAATATGAATTAATCATCAAAAATTAAATTCCTTATACAATAAAGCTGGTGTTACGATAATTGTGGTACGCAACTGCGAATGCGACAAAACCGAACCCCAATTTCGGATTTAAAATTTTAATATAAATTATTGAAAAAAGTCTCGGATGTCAGTTTCAAGGTTCTGATGGTTTCCGAATCATTTCACGCCTGATGCGGCACAGAAAATTTAAAAAATTTTGATCCGAAATTGTCGTCCGAGATTAGTATATCCGGAAATATTGTCCGGAATTTCATATTCGTAATTATCGGACGCAACCGTTGCATTCGCAATTGTCGTACAGCCACAAAGCTGTTTATTTCTTAAAAATGAGGACATCTGTTAAGACATTTTTTCGCCATTTATCGTGGATTTTTTCGTAAATTTTTCAATTTTTCGTAAACTATGGCGGCTTAAAATTTTTCAATATCTCGTAAAAATTTTTATTTTTTCAATTTCATAAGAGGTCAGCCCCTTATGTAAAAATAGTAAAATCTAAGCTTACAAATAAATATTTGAATCACAAACAAATTTAACATCATTAACCGACATTAAAGGCCTGCATGACGAATTTGTAGCATTATCATAAAGTTTAACTGATGCCATCTAAAAAAATTCAGAATTACTTTCGTTACAAATTTTACTTTATGGAAATAAGTACCCAGCTTAGCTTGTTAGAATCTGGGGTACGCAATTACGCGGGTGTACCAAAACTCAGATGAATACGGGAAATGAACCTAATGCCAAAATGAGTAGTTTCCGATTTCCGGCGTTTTTTTCCTTCCGATTTCCGAAAAAATCTTGAGTTCCGACTTTTGAGCCAGTTCCGATTTCCGGCTCTTCCGATTTCCGACACCTCTGACTGTTCCGACCTACCCCTGGTACACCCAATGGTGACAATTTTCTAATAAAGAAACTGATTGAGTTACACTCCTTTTGTTTGTACGCTTTTACTCTCTTATAAGAAAAATGGGGGAGGAGGAAAGAGGGGAGAAAATGGGCGTCTTAAAGGAGGGGGAGGCTATAGTACCAAAAAAATTTTCTTAGATTTCTTTAAATTTAAGGACCTGAATATTTTTGAAAAAATCATTTTCTGCTTCTTTTGGATTAACAAATTGTCCATAATGTGAAAAGTAATTTTTCTTCTTCTTTTCAGTTCCAAATCTAATTCCAGCACAATTTTGTAAAGATTTTTGTCGACTTGGACGAAATTTCAAAATTAACAAATCAATCTTCTCATGTAATTTAACCAAACAATGAGCATCCAATGCGGCAGATTTTTTCTCTAAAATTAAAAAAAATTTTGGAAAAATAATTATGACAAAATCAACGTTCAAGTCGTAAAGGTCGTTGACTCCAATCTTCAGTTCTTTCTATTTTTTCTGCTTTAATTCCAAGAAAATAATTTGCAACATCAGAAAGACCCAAATTTTTTAGAAGCTTTTCTAAAAATTTTTTTTTGAAATAAAGATTTACTATCCGTTCAAATTTTTAAAATACTCCCTAGATAGGAAAATCTATAGAACGCAGAAAACGATTTTTTTCTGATTTTGTACAAAACATTTAAAATTAATAATCCCTTGTCGACAAAAATATATTTTTTCAAGAGAAAGTCGGAGATTTATATGGCACTATGTTCATATCTAGACCCCTCTATTTTTTAAGCAAAAATTAGGAAGGAAAAAAATAGTTCAAGGCAAAACGATTAAGAAAAAATGATCCAAGATTCATATAGGGAGGGGGATATTAACAAAATTACTTTTTATTTAAATATTTTTTTTCAATTTTATATAAATCTCAATCTTTCTTACCTCCAAAAAAAACTTCAGAAAATTTAGGGTGAAGAACAGCCTAAAAATAAAAATCGAAATTTTTATAATTCCAAAAGAATTTACTCTTAAAACCCAAGATTTCCTACTTGATCCGTCTAAATCCCCGCATATCCCCTTTGATTCTTTCAAATCCTCTTAATCCCTTCAAATTTCATATATCCACTTTGATCCTTTTAAATCCCTCTTAATTCCTCCAAATTTCTTATATCCCGTTTAAGACCCCGCATCCGCTTTATATCCCCTTTAATCCACCCGAATTCTCTTATATCCCCTTTAACCCCCATCGACTTATATCTTCATATATCATCTTTGGTCCCTCCAAATCCTTTTATCTTCCATTTAATCGTTCGAAATCCCCCTTATTTTTAAATAAATTAACGAAAATAAACCGAAGTGTTTTTTCCCCGTACCCCAACCCGAAACATTAGATATCCCCATACCCCGATACAGACCCGATATTAGGGGTATAATCTACAATATGCTTTAAAAACAGACCTCTCCAAGTAATTTGTATAAGCAATTAATATTATTTGATCGTAAAAAAAGCTCCGACATAAAAGTAAAATTGCTTTTAAAAACACGAATTTTAGTTGTAAAATCGTAACCTTAAAAAACTTTTAATTTAAAAAATTTAAATTCTAAAAGACCGATTTTTTTAACATTTGGAGTACAAAATAAAGCATCAAAGAAATTGGTCCATTCAGCTTCCGTTAATTTTAATTCAGCTTGAAGACTTAATACATCAATAATATAAACTTCTTTGGATGTGGCTATTTGGAGTAACGAAATTCTTAAAAATTAAAATTTTATCAATTAATATTGGGAATTTAAATGGTTGACACCAGGGGCGTAGCAAGGGGGCTAAAGACCCCCCCCCCGTTTGGGTAAAAGTAAAAAATAGGAAAAAGCTTTTTTCGCTTACGAAATTCCAAATTTAAAGAATTTTCGCCTGGCACTGAAATAATAAAAACATTCACAAAAATTCGCGTTCAGAACGCCAAAGTAAACGCTAACATTTTGGCTGGCGCCCATTCTATTTTAGTCCCCCTTCAAAAATCGACACCATTTTTTTATCCATACCTAGTTATGACATGATAGATTAAAAGGTGAATGAAGAGAAAAGCTTTGTTCAATGCTGGCGGATTCGGATCCGAAAAGGCTGGATATATGGAAATTTTCGTATCAGATATCGGAACGCAATATCCTAAAATTTAGGAATTCCCGAATCTTTTTCCAAAATTTCTGTTGACATTCCGGTACTCCTATGGAAGATTTGTTACTTCCTTCCCTTCTTATAATCCCAAAATACTCGCCTTCGGTACTAAAAAGGGGATTATCATTTACTAGTGGTTGCCTCAAAAAATATTCTCGAGACTTTATCCATTCGTCCCCTGAAATCTTCATTACATTAATAACAATTTCGGATCCGGGTATCCAAAAATTTTGGGTATACAAAAACCTGTGGCTTTGAGCAGAATTTTTCGAGGAGAGGCGGATCAAAGGGGAAAATTTTTCTGTGGCGAATTTATGGCGACAAAGAAATCAGTAGGCCAAAAAAATTCATTCTTCAGTGCCACAGGGAAAAAATTCCCCCCCCCCCCCAGTTACGGGCCTGAGCACCACAGGAAAGGTTCACCGGTTGTAAACAACCCCAACAATTAAAATTAAAAAAATAAATAAAACTTTTCATCGGCCGCAAAACTTTTCCATTTAGTATCAATTCCCAATAATTTCTCTTCTCCATTTTTCAAAAATTGAACAACATAATCCAAATATTCTAAAGAATCTACCAAAATAATTGACGTTCCATCATCCAAAGAACAATCGCTTTGTATATTTTCTTTAGAAGTATGAGGATTCCTGAAAATTTATAATTTTTTAAAATATAGCGAAATTTCTAGTTACTTTGTTATGTTGTCACGAATTGAGTCAATTTCATTTGGCTAAAATAAAAGTTTAAAATAATACTAAAATTTGAAGTTTTTTAAACTTTTTCTAAAACAGGATGAGAGGGCCTGAGGACGTGGCGCGAACTTTGCGGACCCGAATTTTGCGGACCCGAACTTTGCGGACCCGAAATTTGCGGAACGAAAGTTGCGGACCCGAAGGTTGCGGACACGAAGTTTGCGGACCTGATTTTTGCGGAACCAAGATTTTAGGACCGACACTTGAGTAAAAAGAAAAAATTAAAAATTTTATTTTTCAAGGATTACGGCAGAGTTTACCATGATCCGTACCAGATCAAGATTTTTTCTTGATTTTTCAAAATTTTTATCAATTTTCTATCTTAAAATTATTTCATAATTTAAATAATCGAGAAAATTCCTTGAAGAAATCATTTATATGGCCATCTCATAAGGTCATGATGCTGAAATCATCCTAATTAACGCCGCAGGCTAAAATTTTTGAAATTTCCGAGGTTCAGTAGACTCTATTGTCGGTCCGCAAATTTTTGGTCCGCAAATCTCAGATCCGCAAAATTCGGGTCCGCATAGTTCGTGTCCGCAAAATTCGGGTCCGCAAAGTTCGAGTCCGCAAATTTCGGGTCCGCAAATTAAAATCCGCAAATTTCGGCGCGCCCCTGAGGATAAGGTAAAGGTTCCAGGGAAATAATCGGTTATCAGGGTCCAGAATCAAGCAGGAACCGATCAGAAAATTTCCGGACATTAGGGATTTATTCGGTCCTGATATCGGGAACATCATAACTGGAATGTCACGGGTTGAGAAACAAGTTGGGCCGGGTTCCGGGTCAAAAGAAGAGTCCGGATTTCGGTAACATGTGACACCCCAGACGCATAGACGGGTCCACCCTAAAGGAAAGGTCAACTGAACGAGAACGTCAATTAACTGTCCCTTTTGACCTATCTGACAATGAAATTCGCTCTTTTCAAGAATGGAATTCTGTCTTGTCTTTTAACCCCCCCCCCAATCCCTACAAATCACCAAATCAATAAAAATTAAATAACCTTTTTATAATATTGAGGAGATTTAAGTAAACGAGCAAAATACGAAGCTTTCTCGCCCATACAATTGTCAAACAAAAACTTAAAATATTTTTCTCTAATAAATTCGCTTTGACTAAGTAGTGGCTAAAATTGAACTGATTTAAAAAATTTAAAAAAATATATAAAACCAATGCTAATTCTTCAAAACGATCCCAAGAATGTAAGCCTCTTTTCCAAGATAAATGATTAAAAAGTAGTTCGTCAAAAGAACGTTCAATCAACACATGTGGAATGTCACTAAAAATTAAAAATATTCAAAAAAGCATTCCAATTTGAAGAAAAACCTTTCAGAAATTTTGTACTTCATCGCGTATTTATTGACAAGCTTAAAAATAAAAAAGATAAAATTTTGGCTCTGATTTAGGGCATAAGTCCCATGGAATTTTATGCGTCCTATCTGACAAGAGTATGAGTCCCAAAAATCGTCCCAAATCTTTCGATAAACCTTTATTTCCCCAAAATCAGATATCTCTTAATTCACCCCAAAATCATTCAATCCTCACAAATAGGGTTGCCGTTTTCGAGTCGGGCCGACGTTCGAGTCATTTTTATCGGGGCGACCGGACCGAGCCTTTTTCGGGGCAAAATTCGTTGCCCGCCTCAGTATTTCGGACCGGGCCGGCAATCCTACTTAAAAATCCCTCCACAACTCTGTTAATCACCTAAATACATTTTCCCTTAGGGCCCAATCACCGGCCAAAATTTTAAATTAGTCGACGGTCAAGAACGCAGGTTCCTTCACCCCTCTAGGACTATTTTTAAAAAGAACAAAACCTTTAAATTCTGCGAACTAGAAGCAATAGATGAGATTGTTTTAGCAACCGAGTCAACAACATTAACAGAATTTGATGAATTTATAGAATTTGTTTGACCAACATTTTGCGATGGATTGTTAAGCTAAAAACAATTTGTTTTTTTAAACAAAACATTGTTTAATAAAAAACCTTCATTTGTTCCATCATTAATTGATGTTGGTGTTGTCGTTTAGCAGAGGAATGTGAAGGAATTTGTGTTGACATCAAATAAATTTTAAAAGATCTTAAAGCTAAAAAAAGGTTTTATTAAAAAGATATAAGACGATTATAACCGATCAAAAACAATTAAAAAAATTTTTATCAAGTGAAAATGAGGGTAAAAAAGGAAAAGGAAAACTTCTAAAAAATTAAACCACAACAAATTTCTCGTTACTATAGCCAGTCTTTGTCCGCAACCGCAATCCGCAAGTCAAAAAACATGCAATATCACGCAATCCGTTGAACATCCTGGAATGTCTCAAAGAATCTGCAAAGAGAGAAAATGTTTTAGAGATTGGTATGAAAATTAATACTCCCCAAAAAGCGCAGAAAAATTGTCCTAATTTTTTGAGGACAATTTTTGCGGACATTTTTAAATCTTAGAAAAAACGAACCTCTTTGATAAAAGTTTTTTAACCTAAGTTTTAGACTCAAAATTATGTAGTTCTCAGTTGGTTATCAGTAAAAAAGTTGAAAAAATGTCCGAAAGTTTATTGCGCAACAGTGGTCGGCGTTTCCAGAAAAAGTCCGCAAAAATTGTCCGCAAGTTTAGCCGTAAAACGTGAACGTAGTTTATGTAAAAAATCCGCAAAACCCAAAAAGGGCAGATAAACCCCTAGCTCTTAGTCTCTTAAAAAAACTTTTCCTACGGACTTTCTGCGGACATCTTTAACTTCCGAATCTCCTTAGAAACAATATCGAACAGTTTTCTAACCAAAGTTTTAGACTCAAGATTTTGTAGGTTCTCGGCCAGCTATCCTTATTTGTTAGAAAAATCTTAGTATTCAAAACGCAAAACCATGTGGCCGGCGTTTTCTGAAAATGTCCGCAAGTTTATCTTCAAAACAAGTGCCCACAATTTACGTATAAAGTCAATAAACCCTCCCACTAGTATCAATAAAACTTAAAAAACCTTGATAAGAATAGACAAAAGCTTTGGCCATAAAACTATTTTCAGCATAGGCCATTGTATACTGCAAAATTAGTTGAGCATAAGAATCGCTGCTAAGGTGCCGAATTTGGATTGATTTTTGTGGGTGTTGAAGCAACTTGGAAGTTTTGGGTATTTGAAGAGTCTTCATTGCAGAATGACGACAAAATAATAATAACATAATTTTCTGAAGAAAAATTTAAAAGAAAAAATTAAAAAAACCAAAAAAATTTAAAAATAATCGAAGAAATTGAAAAAAATGTAAAAAATAAAGTAAAAGAAGAATCGTCCTTAATATCTCAGCACCAAAGAGGAATTCAAAATCGAGGTCCCGACTATTCGAAACGAAAACCTTCTGAAATACCAGGTTTTTCCAACCCGGATCTGCCAAGGACAAAAAGCCACGCTAAAATATTATACGATAAACTTTTGTGGGGTAATTATTTTTTAACTGATTATATTTAAAATGGATTTTTTCAATGGTGATAAAAGATACGAAGACAAATCAAACGGTGTTTGAAACAGCACTTATTATTGTATATAATATACCAAGACGATTTGTACCCGATCAATATACCATAAGATATAATACGATAAACTTTTGTGGGGTAATTATTTTTTAACTGATTATATTTAAAATGGATTTTTTCAATGGTGATAAAAGATACGAAGATAAATCAAACGGTGTTTGAAACAGCACTTATTATTGTATATAATATACCAAGACGAATTGTACCCGATCAATATACCATAAGATATAATACGATAAACTTTTGTGGGGTAATTATTTTTTAACTGATTATATTTAAAATGGATTTTCTCGATGGTGATAAAAGATACGAAGACAAATCAAACGGTGTTTGAAACAGCACTTATTATTGTATATAATATACCAAAACGAATTGTACCCGATCAATATACCATAAGATATAATACGATAAACTTTTGTGGGGTAATTATTTTTTAACTGATTATATTTAAAATGGATTTTTTCAATGGTGATAAAAGATACGAAGACAAATCAAACGGTATTTAAAACAGCACTTATTATTGTATATAATATACCAAGACGAATTGTACCCGATCAATATACCATAAGATATATAACGATAAACTTTTGTGGGGGTCCATTTTAAATATAATCAGTTAAAAAATAATTATATATACTACATATATATATTACTCGGTCGGGCCGGCCCGAATAAAGTGCGGTCCACTCGAAAACAACAACCCAACTAAAAATATATCTAAATATATGTAGTATATCTCTATTAAATTATAAAGTATTTGTAATTCTACGATAACTACGATAACTACGATAATCTACGATAACCAAAATTGGTCGTTACTCAACTTGTGTGTATACATATAACGGATATGTACCAAATATTTAAAATAGAATGTTATAAAAATTTAAATTTAACTGGATATTTATTTAAAAAGTTCTAAATCGGTCAGAATTTTAAAAATATTTATGTAAATCGAAAAATAATAAAAAAAATAAATAACAAGTCCAACAATCCAAAACATGTCAAAAATACAATTTTTATAATACTACAATACATCTACATTTTGTGCCCGAATTTAAAATATTCACACGATTATACTCGTCCAGTACCTAGCGAAAATTTCTAAAGTGCCGGATACACGAAAATACGCGAAATACCGCAATCGAAAATTTTGAGAACTTTGGAATGACAAAATCTTCAGTCGAAACAATCTCAGAAAATATTGTGCTTCGGCCAATTCTTTAGTTATTATTAAAGGCCAAGAAAAATAGGGTAAATTTTGGATATTCCTCCCCCAATAGTTTGGCTATCAGTTACCGTATTTCTTCTAATAGTGCGACTCCTTCTATTAGACCGACCCCTTCTAATAAACCGACCCCCTAGAGGAAAGTTGAAAAATAAACCGACTCCCTCTATTAGACCGACCCCTTCTATTAAACCGACCCCCTTACTTCCAGCGTCAATGTTGTGTTCCAGCGATAATTAGTGTAAAATTGAGTAAAAAGCGGGACATTTAAACACCCTTGACTTAAAATAAGTTTTATTGAGGGACACCAAGAAGGATATCGTTGGATTTGGCGTGATATCGAAAGATATAAACGGATTTTAAGCGATTCTTAATGTCTTCTGACCTTTCCTCTTATTTTCCAAGATTGGTTAATGAAAGAGAAAGGAGGAAACTTTTAACCTCACAAATAGGGTTGTGGCCTCAGCAAATTCTTCGGTTAACCGAAACCGAACCGAAACTTCGGTAAACCGAACCGAACTTTCGGTTAACCGAAACTGGACCGAAAAAATCTTCAGTTTTTCGGTTCGGTTTGAAACCGACAACCCTACTCACAAACTTTATGCCTCACAAATGACAGTTCATGTGGGGATGACAGGACGACATGATTAATCAATCTTGGAAAAGGAGAAGAAAGGAAAACGGAGAGAGTCTCATTTTTATCCTTAATAGGAGATAAATCTGACTCTAATAAGAAAAAAGAAGGATATTCTGCCACTCCAAAATATTGAAACTTTGATAAGCTATAACTTTCAATTTGGAGTGTCAGGGCCAAAAAACCAAAAATTGGCAATAGGTTATCGACCCTGCTCTACAAGATGGTCCAAAGAATGTGTAGGTTCTCTTGTGCATTTTGTAGGTTCCCTTGTAAGATCTAAACGAAGAATAAGAGGGTACCAGGTGGCTCAGTTTATTAAGTTTCAAGGAGTTACTAAAATTTTTCAAGAGATTGATCTTGATGAGGATGCAGAAAATGGAATTGAAAATGCTAATTCTATTGAATATCTTTCTTTGATACTATGTTCTGGTTTAATATTTGTTCCAGTTATTTTTTTAAAAACCCTAGAGGAAAGTTGAAAAATAAACCGACTCCCTCTATTAGACCGACCCCTTCTAATAAACCGACCCTCTAGAGGATGGTTGAAAAATAAACCGACCGGTCGCACTATTAGAAGAAATACGGTATTTTTCCCTTTAGAATTTCTAAATTATTTTTAAAACTATCCTCCTCCTCATGATAAATATATTTTTTGTAATACTTAATTATGGTTAAATAAAATTTTTTATTTTTATCACTATCACCAAAAGATCTTCGAGAAACACTCAAAGCAACATTAACTATTCGTCCTCTATCTGCAGAAAGTGAATGTTGATTAAAACCAGATGGTAAGGATAAACGACGATCTAATTGACGTATTTAATTATAATTAGAGGGAGTTTTTTAGGATCAGAAAAACTGATAGTAGGTATGTACCTAAATGGGTTAGAAAAAAAGCTTAAAAAGGTTGGAAAAATTACGAAAAGTGGGAAAATTACGAAAGTTACGTATTATTACTGAGGAAAGAAATGCATGAATTGAAAAAATCAGACAAGATCGATATTAATAATTTCTAATAAAGCTTAAAATTCTCGAAGAAGGAGAAAAAGCATATGAGTCCTACTTAAAACCATTATACTTAATAAAATAAATTAAATCAAAATTTTTAATAATTTAAATGACAAAAAAATAAAAATTTTGAATAATATAACAAATAATAGATTGTGAATAAAGCTCCTTGTAAGCCCTATTTATCGTAAATACTGTAATACCACACTTGGTGTCCTAGAATCATGTGGTATTAAGTTGATAAAATTATAGTGAATGGGTCGACTGATACGATGAATATATTTCACTGTATATATCAGGGGCGCATCTCGTCTCGTCTCGTGTCTCGTGGCAAAATAGAGATACGAGACCTCTAAAAACACGAGATTTCACGAGATACGAGACGAGATGCACCCCTGATATATACCGTGAAATATATTCATCGTATCAGTCGACCACTTCACTATAATTTTATCAACTTAATACCTACATCACTCTGGGGTCCCAATTGTAATATAACAGTATTTACGATAAATAGGGCTCGGATTTATACAGAAATAAATCACTAACAAGACTTTTACCAATAACTAATCGTTTAACGATAGAAGACAGTGATAAATGTGACGAAAATTTTAGACACAATTAGTCATTGGTAAAAGACTTTTCAATGATTTATTTCTATATAAATCTGGATCCTACAGTGGCGGCCTTTTAGGGATAATTTTTCTTTATCCGTTTTTTAAAGCTACTCAAAATTCTCTCAGGTCTCCTTTATTTTTATGTATTTTTTTAGAGCCCTTTTATTACCCTTAAAATGGTTATAAACTTGTCCCGGGAAAACTTTCTATTTTACTAACAAAATTAATTAAAGCTAAATCCACAAATTGCGCGGCCTTTTAGGGAAAAAAGAAGTTTAATTTTTTATGAAAAAGCAGTATAGGAAAAATTTAAAAAATTCCTGTAATTGCCCTAACAATGTGATAATGAATAGCAAAAAATCTAATTTCCATCCCAATTCCATTATAGAGATTTCGAGATACAAAATAAACGGAAAATGGGGGTAAGAGGAATTTTTTTAAAAAATTATTTCATCCAATCTGACCGGGACTCGGCCGTTTTGGCGCGGGGCCGTTTTGGCGCAAGCTTATAAGATAGCGAGTTTGTTATCAAGATGATAAAATTTGGCAATAACTCTCGTACCTTTATCTAGGTTCTCAAAAAATTTCAGAATTTTTGAGCAAGAATTTTAGAAATTATGGCCAAAAATGTCGATTTTCTGAAAAATGCCTAATTTTTGAGGTCTATCGACTACAACTTCAGAAATGTCTGATGAAAAATTCTGAAATTTCTGGAGGAGGTAGTCAAGGATGTTGAAGAAATTTGAGAAAATTTTTATAGAGTTAGGTCTCGCCTATGTGTCAGTTTTTTGTTCTCGCGCGCCAAAACGGCTCGGCGCCAACACGACCCCAACCCATCTGACCCTAATAAATTTTTCTTTCATTATCATTTTGTAGTCTAGAAAATTTATTACAAAATTGGCTTCACAATTTTTTTAAAAATTTCTTTTTCGCGATACAGGCTGAAAACTTCAAAAAGGAAAATGTTCAGGCATAAATTTACCAACTCAGAAATCTTCTGTCCTTATCTCGAAAAAGAAATTTTTAAAAGAAATTGTGAATTACAAGATTGGCTTCACAATTTCTTTTAAAAATTTCTTTTTCGAGATAAGGACAGAAGATTTCTGAGTTGGTAAATTTATGCCTGAACATTTTCCTTTTTGAAGTTTTCAGCCTGTATCGCGAAAAAGAAATTTTTAAAAAAAATTGTGAAGCCAATTTTGTAATAAATTTTCTAGACTACAAAATGATAATGAAAAAAATTTATTAGGGTCAGATGGGTTGGGGTCGTTTTGGCGCCGAGCCGTTTTGGCGCGAGAACAAAAACTGACACATAGGCGAGACCTAACTCTATAAAAATTTTCTCAAATTTCTTCAACATCCTTGACTACCTCCTCCAGAAATTTCAGAATTTTTCATCAGACATTTCTGAAGTTGTAGTCGATAGACCTCAAAAATTAGGCATTTTTCAGAAAATCGACATTTTTGGCCATAATTTCTAAAATTCTTGCTCAAAAATTCTGAAATTTTTGAGAACCTAGATAAAGGTATGAGAGTTATTGCAAAATTTATCATCTTGATAACAAACTCGCTATCTTATAAGCTTGCGCCAAAACGGCCCCGCGCCAAAACGGCCGAGTCCCGGTCAGATTGGATGAAATAATTTTTTAAAAAAATTCCTCTTACCCCCATTTTCCGTTTATTTTGTATCTCGAAATCTCTATAATGGAATTGGGATGGAAATTAGATTTTTTGCTATTCATTATCACATTGTTAGGGCAATTACAGGAATTTTTTAAATTTTTCCTATACTGCTTTTCATAAAAAATTAAACTTCTTTTTTCCCTAAAAGGCCGCGCAATTTGTGGATTTAGCTTTAATTAATTTTGTTAGTAAAATAGAAAGTTTTCCCGGGACAAGTTTATAACCATTTTAAGGGTAATAAAAGGGCTCTAAAAAATACATAAAAATAAAGGAGACCTGAGAGAATTTTGAGTAGCTTTAAAAAACGGATAAAGAAAAATTATCCCTAAAAGGCCGCCACTGTAGCTCAAAAATACATTAAGTCAAATTAATTTTTTAAAAATTTTACAAATTTTTTAATCCTCAATTTCCGGATTAAATTGCAATTTGCCACATTCGGCACAAACAAAAGATTCAACATTATTAAAGAAATTTTTTGAATATTCTAATTTAAAAGTAATTGAAGCTGGAGCATGGCATTCATCCTTCAAAATTTTCTTGTTTCTAAAAAAGATTTTTAATTTAATAAAAATAATAAGAAACATTATATCAATTGAAAAATTTTGTAATTGGCAAATAAAACGCTTGTCATCTTCCAAAATAAAATAGCTTTTGTTATCCAATAAACTTTTCCTTAAAAAATTTTGAATAATGTCAAAAATTTATAAAATTTTAACTTTTCCTTCCGAAGATTTCTACTCATCATTTCTGGAGTAATTCTAATTGTTTGTTGACTTTCACTTCTTAATTTATTGAAACAATCTTGTAAATCCTTTAAAAATAGAATTTATTTTTAATGAATTTGGTACTATCACATTATCGGTAACCCTTTTAATTTTTTCCGCTATTTCCCAACTAGTGATATAAGAAAGACGGGTAAAATTTAAGTTCGTATGCCCCCTCATTTTTCTTTCCTCAAAGTATTAAAAATGGTCAGAATTTTCTTTTTTCCTCAACTTTTAAGGGTTGCAGATACTTCACAAAAAGGAATTAGTTATAAGTGTGAAGGCCGAATTACTCTTAGGCAAATTCAGGATAGACGTTACAAAAATTGATGCTGCACATCAGAAAGATTTCCGTGCAGACAAGGCTATTATCCGGTACTTTTTTCGAAGGTACCCATCTATTAACGAAGCAAATCTTACATCTTTCTTTTTTTGGTTGAGAAAGAAATAAAAGTCTCACGATTTATAATACTTTGAGGAAGAAAAATGAGAGGTATACAAACTTCAATTTTACTGAAAGAAGTTCGTTAATATCAGAAACAGAACCGAAAATTTCAAGGCAAGTTTAGTCCAAAAACGGGAATTTCAAGAAACAAAATTAAAAATAGATATCCACCAAATTTTTGGGTATCCGAAACCGAAATGAAAAACAATCCTCGATTCAGTCTGAACGCGATCCTATACCTTGACGGTTTATAGAAAAATGAGTAAAGAAAAAATAGCGGGAAAGCTAAAATGCCCCAAATTTTAATATATCACCTCTTCAGAATGTCTAACCAATCAGCTCCAACTTGTACAGCCTAATTTTAAGAAATTTAAACATTAATGAGGGTAATTAACGAGATTAATTAATTAATTAACAAAATCTTGTTAAAGCTTTAGGTGAATTCTAAAACGGGTGGGGTCATAAGGGCGCCAGCACTAGAAACTGACACTTAGGCGAAACCGAAATTTATGAAAATTTTCTCAAATTTCTTCAACATCCTTGACTACCTACTCCAGAAATTTCAGAATTTTTCATCGAATATTTCTGAAGTTATAGTCGATAAACCGCGAAAAATAAGGGTTTTTTCGGAAAATCAACATTTTGGCCAAAATAATTCTAAAATTTTTGGAGAACGTAGATAAGGACATGAGAGTTATTATTGCAAAATTTGGCCTAACTGCACTTTAGTAACGCAATCTAAAATAGATGTTTTATATGTCATCGAAAGAGCTCGGCGAGCTGAGTCGAATGACACCAAAATTTTTCCGCGGAAAAAATTCTGAGCCGAGATATAGGGCTCGAAATGGTCAAAAACCATAGGGGGGAGTGAGCTCTTTTTTGGGGTGAAAAATTCGATTTTACAAATAATAGCTCATTAGAAAGAGCTCGTCGAGCGGAGTCGAATGACACCAAAATCAGCTCGATTGGATTATTCTGTACAGAATTATGACCAACAGAATCTTCGCGTGTAAAAATGTTTTTGTGCGGCTACGGAGGGTTGGCGGGGCCTGGTCTGCGCTACACGCTGGCCGTGGTTCGCTGCGGTCGTGCTCGCTTCGCTCGCGGCGACCGTAGCGAAGCGGCGGCCGTCGTTCCGCTCGACATGCCCGGCAAACTTCCTCCGCACGGCAAAAACTTTTTCCGCGAAAACCTTGTGGAAGGGTAAAAACAAACGGTCATAAATTTGTTAAATCAAGTCAGATTTCGTTGATTTTGGTGTCATTCGACTCAGCTCGACGAGCTCTTTCGAATGACCTATCATTTGCATATTCGAATTTTTTTACCCCAAAAAAGTGCTTGGTCCCCCCTATGGTTTTTTGAATTTTAGGGGTCTGTAACTCGGCTCAGAATTTTTTCCGCAGAATAATTTTTGTGTCATTCGACTCAGCTCGTCGAGCTCTTCGAATGACATATAAATCATCTATTTTTAGATTGCGTTACTAAAGTGCAGTTTAGCCCAAAATTTTATCTTTTTTGATAAGCAAATCACTGTTTTATAAGCTCGCGCCCTAATGGCCCAGTCCTTCTAAAACTAATTTGTGGAATTAAATTTTAAAACATTTTTGAAATAACTAAGATCTACTAGGATTAGGTTTAAATATAAGCAGACCCAAAAACTTATTTAAAACCCAAAAAAAACTTGAGGACACAGAGACTTGATTTTGTATTTTTTAAATTGTTTACAAATTAAATTTAAAAAATCCTATACCTTCATATAATAGAGCAATTGAATAATTGCATTGGAACAAACACCATATTTTTATTGTTACAATCCCCACATCGTGTAAACAAATCTTCTGGACGAATTAAAATAATTTTTAAAATATAGCGAAATTTCTAGTTACTTTGTTATGTTGTCACGAATTGAGTCAATTTCATTTGGCTAAAATAAAAGTTTAAAATAATACTAAAATTTGAAGTTTTTTAAACTTTTTCTAAAACAGGATGAGAGGGCCTGAGGACGTGGCGCGAACTTTGCGGACCCGAATTTTGCGGACCCGAACTTTGCGGACCCGAAATTTGCGGAACGAAAGTTGCGGACCCGAAGGTTGCGGACACGAAGTTTGCGGACCTGATTTTTGCGGAACCAAGATTTTAGGACCGACACTTGAGTAAAAAGAAAAAATTAAAAATTTTATTTTTCAAGGATTACGGCAGAGTTTACCATGATCCGTACCAGATCAAGATTTTTTCTTGATTTTTCAAAATTTTTATCAATTTTCTATCTTAAAATTATTTCATAATTTAAATAATCGAGAAAATTCCTTGAAGAAATCATTTATATGGCCATCTCATAAGGTCATGATGCTGAAATCATCCTAATTAACGCCGCAGGCTAAAATTTTTGAAATTTCCGAGGTTCAGTAGACTCTATTGTCGGTCCGCAAATTTTTGGTCCGCAAATCTCAGATCCGCAAAATTCGGGTCCGCATAGTTCGTGTCCGCAAAATTCGGGTCCGCAAAGTTCGAGTCCGCAAATTTCGGGTCCGCAAATTAAAATCCGCAAATTTCGGCGCGCCCCTGAGGATAAGGTAAAGGTTCCAGGGAAATAATCGGTTATCAGGGTCCAGAATCAAGCAGGAACCGATCAGAAAATTTCCGGACATTAGGGATTTATTCGGTCCTGATATCGGGAACATCATAACTGGAATGTCACGGGTTGAGAAACAAGTTGGGCCGGGTTCCGGGTCAAAAGAAGAGTCCGGATTTCGGTAACATGTGACACCCCAGACGCATAGACGGGTCCACCCTAAAGGAAAGGTCAACTGAACGAGAACGTCAATTAACTGTCCCTTTTGACCTATCTGACAATGAAATTCGCTCTTTTCAAGAATGGAATTCTGTCTTGTCTTTTAACCCCCCCCCCCAATCCCTACAAATCACCAAATCAATAAAAATTAAATAACCTTTTTATAATATTGAGGAGATTTAAGTAAACGAGCAAAATACGAAGCTTTCTCGCCCATACAATTGTCAAACAAAAACTTAAAATATTTTTCTCTAATAAATTCGCTTTGACTAAGTAGTGGCTAAAATTGAACTGATTTAAAAAATTTAAAAAAATATATAAAACCAATGCTAATTCTTCAAAACGATCCCAAGAATGTAAGCCTCTTTTCCAAGATAAATGATTAAAAAGTAGTTCGTCAAAAGAACGTTCAATCAACACATGTGGAATGTCACTAAAAATTAAAAATATTCAAAAAAGCATTCCAATTTGAAGAAAAACCTTTCAGAAATTTTGTACTTCATCGCGTATTTATTGACAAGCTTAAAAATAAAAAAGATAAAATTTTGGCTCTGATTTAGGGCATAAGTCCCATGGAATTTTATGCGTCCTATCTGACAAGAGTAGGAGTCCCAAAATCGTCCCAAATCTTTCGATAAACCTTTATTTCCCCAAAATCAGATATCTCTTAATTCACCCCAAAATCATTCAATCCTCACAAATAGGGTTGCCGTTTTCGAGTCGGGCCGACGTTCGAGTCATTTTTATCGGGGCGACCGGACCGAGCCTTTTTCGGGGCAAAATTCGTTGCCCGCCTCAGTATTTCGGACCGGGCCGGCAATCCTACTTAAAAATCCCTCCACAACTCTGTTAATCACCTAAATACATTTTCCCTTAGGGCCCAATCACCGGCCAAAATTTTAAATTAGTCGACGGTCAAGAACGCAGGTTCCTTCACCCCTCTAGGACTATTTTTAAAAAGAACAAAACCTTTAAATTCTGCGAACTAGAAGCAATAGATGAGATTGTTTTAGCAACCGAGTCAACAACATTAACAGAATTTGATGAATTTATAGAATTTGTTTGACCAACATTTTGCGATGGATTGTTAAGCTAAAAACAATTTGTTTTTTTAAACAAAACATTGTTTAATAAAAAACCTTCATTTGTTCCATCATTAATTGATGTTGGTGTTGTCGTTTAGCAGAGGAATGTGAAGGAATTTGTGTTGACATCAAATAAATTTTAAAAGATCTTAAAGCTAAAAAAGGTTTTATTAAAAATGAGATATAAGACGATTATAACCGATCAAAAACAATTAAAAAAATTTTTATCAAGTGAAAATGAGGGTAAAAAAGGAAAAGGAAAACTTCTAAAAAATTAAACCACAACAAATTTCTCGTTACTATAGCCAGTCTTTGTCCGCAACCGCAATCCGCAAGTCAAAAAACATGCAATATCACGCAATCCGTTGAACATCCTGGAATGTCTCAAAGAATCTGCAAAGAGAGAAAATGTTTTAGAGATTGGTATGAAAATTAATACTCCCCAAAAAGCGCAGAAAATTGTCCTAATTTTTTGAGGACAATTTTTGCGGACATTTTTAAATCTTAGAAAAAACGAACCTCTTTGATAAAAGTTTTTTAACCTAAGTTTTAGACTCAAAATTATGTAGTTCTCAGTTGGTTATCAGTAAAAAGTTGAAAAAATGTCCGAAAGTTTATTGCGCAACAGTGGTCGGCGTTTCCAGAAAAAGTCCGCAAAAATTGTCCGCAAGTTTAGCCGTAAAACGTGAACGTAGTTTATGTAAAAAATCCGCAAAACCCAAAAAGGGCAGATAAACCCCTAGCTCTTAGTCTCTTAAAAAAACTTTTCCTACGGACTTTCTGCGGACATCTTTAACTTCCGAATCTCCTTAGAAACAATATCGAACAGTTTTCTAACCAAAGTTTTAGACTCAAGATTTTGTAGGTTCTCGGCCAGCTATCCTTATTTGTTAGAAAAATCTTAGTATTCAAAACGCAAAACCATGTGGCCGGCGTTTTCTGAAAATGTCCGCAAGTTTATCTTCAAAACAAGTGCCCACAATTTACGTATAAAGTCAATAAACCCTCCCACTAGTATCAATAAAACTTAAAAAACCTTGATAAGAATAGACAAAAGCTTTGGCCATAAAACTATTTTCAGCATAGGCCATTGTATACTGCAAAATTAGTTGAGCATAAGAATCGCTGCTAAGGTGCCGAATTTGGATTGATTTTTGTGGGTGTTGAAGCAACTTGGAAGTTTTGGGTATTTGAAGAGTCTTCATTGCAGAATGACGACAAAATAATAATAACATAATTTTCTGAAGAAAAATTTAAAAGAAAAAATTAAAAAAACCAAAAAAATTTAAAAATAATCGAAGAAATTGAAAAAAATGTAAAAAATAAAGTAAAAGAAGAATCGTCCTTAATATCTCAGCACCAAAGAGGAATTCAAAATCGAGGTCCCGACTATTCGAAACGAAAACCTTCTGAAATACCAGGTTTTTCCAACCCGGATCTGCCAAGGACAAAAAGCCACGCTAAAATATTTTCGAGAATTTTGGGACCAAATGTCGCCCCAAAAATTTCTTTGGGATATTCTTTCCCCAAAATTAATCTTAACTTAAAAAAGCAGTCAAAGTAAACCTCATAAACTTGTCTTCTAATAAGCTGATTAGCAATCATCCGTTTAGCCACTAATTTTTCGGAGAGTGCAAAGAGAGGGAAGGTAATGAGGCGAAGGGCGATAGCCGTGCCAACAACACCTCCAGTATATTCTAGACAGTTGACTGATGCTAGAGCTGAAAAGGAAAAAAATTAAGATGCTCTAAAAATGATTTTAGAGAAAAGAGACATTTGGTCCCAAAGGGAATTTTGTCCCGATATATTACGAAAGTCAAAAAAATAGGAAGAATCGAAACACGGTTCCCATTATAAACATGTCCAGTAAATACAAAATAAAAAAAACGCGGATCAACTCTGAAGAATCACATCCTCATTGCCGAATGACCCTGAAGACCCACAACCAATGAAAGAAAAATCGAGGGATTTAGGGATCCTCAAATCGAGGGATCCTCATTCGAAAGAGCTCATCGAGCTGTGTAGAATGACACAAAAATCAATGCGATTGGACAAGATTTGACAGAGTTATGACATAAGCCGTCGACTCCGTTAGGTCTACATAATATCATAACTTTGTCAAACCATATCTAATCACGTCGATTTTGGTGTCATTCGACACAGCTCGACGAGTTCTATAACCTAAGCCTGACTGACCATTTTTTAATACTTTGAGGAAGGAAAAAGGGGGGGGGACGTATAAAGTCAATAAACCCTCCCACTAGTATCAATAAAACTTAAAAAACCTTGATAAGAATAGACAAAAGCTTTGGCCATAAAACTATTTTCAGCATAGGCCATTGTATACTGCAAAATTAACATTAAGAAATTGAAAAATAGGGTAAATAGCGTGGTAATATAAGAGAGACATTCTTTTTCTTTTGCCTAAACATATTTCGCCAATAAGGCTTAAAATTCTCATTTTGCCTACGCGCCTTATTTGCAAAAACAATTATTTTACCCTCATAGGCAAAATATGTATTTGGCAGAATATTGGAGACGTGACGTTTTATTTTTAATGTAGCAGCCACTTAGTCGCTCGACTTAGTCGCGGACCACTTAGTCGCGACAAGTCGCGACCACACAGTCGCGGTCCACTTAATCGTGACTAGAGCCCGGACCGTACCGTACTACGGCCGTATTTTTCGGTATTTATCGGTATTCCGTATCGGTAGTACGATACGGAATACCGACCGATAAAATTTTGAAGTTGATCGGTATTTATCGGTATCGGTATTTTTCGGTATTCCGTATCGGTAATACGGTACGGAAAAACTAAAATACCGATACTACCGACCGATAAAAAAAATCAAGGAATCTGTGACTTGGTTTACCAAAATTCTTAAAATTTTGCCTGCGGCGCAAGAAAAAAAAAGAAATCTGGTGACTGGTACATATACTAAAATTCCCAAAATTTTCGCCTACTGCGCTGGAAAACAATGAAAGTTGTAGGATGGTCTAACAAAATTCTCAAATCTCTAAATCCATTTTATTCCTCCGATGTCTTCCAAATCAATCTTATCCTTCCAAATCATTATTAATCCCCGATATCCTTCCTGACATAAGCATCTAACAACTTATCCACATAATAATCATGTCAACAAATCCCCAAAATCCATTTAAATCCACTTAATCCCTCCATATCCACCGATATCACACCAAATCTAGCTTAATCCCTTTAAATCCCTGATTTATCTCTTTATCCATACAAATTTATTTATAAAAATAATTCTTGTTTATTATATTAATTTTTTGAAAATACGGTACGGAATACCGATAAATTTTTACCGGTATTTATCGGTATCGGTATTTTTCGGTATTCCATATCGGCAATACGGTACGGTAAAATTTTGAGATTCATCGGTATTTATCGGTATCGGTATTATACGGTAGTACAGTACGGAATACGGTACGGTACGAAATTCCGGGCTCTAATCGTGACCAATTACTCGCAGGCTTCTTAGTCGCGAGGTCGCGACCACTTAGTTGCGGGCCACTTAGATGCGACCACTTAGTCTCGAGCCACTTAGTCGCGACAACGGGCCCGGCCCGGGGTCGAGCTCTAACAATCAATTTGCGGAAAAATACTTTTATATATTATTTCATATTGAATATGATGGATAAATGTATTGAAATTAGAACATTATTTATTATTTTGGAATTACAAATACTTTATAGTTTAATATAGATATACCTATATTTTAGTTAATATAGGTATTTTTATATATGTATAATTTAATTCTTGGTCTTCAATGATTTCTGACTGAAGACGAATTGTAAAATGGAATTTTTGAAAATATTAAATAATATGTATACATAAAAAAGAAATTGCAATTTATACATATTAATTTATTTTTATGAAAAGTATTCTTTTTATTTTAAAATTATTTGAATACCAAAAAAAGCCTTCAACACACTCAAAAAATTTTTTATCTATAAAATACATAGAATAATAGATTTAAAATTTTTTAAATAAGATATATCAATAATTGTTTTCTTAATTTAATAAATGAAAAAGTATTCTTTAATAGTATTATTTTTTCTAATAGTATTATTTTTGAATAATAATTAATTGCTATTTTTTATAATTTTCTATTTAGCTTGAAATTAATTTTTATTATTAATTATCGTACATTGCTTAGTATGATTGTGAAAATAATTATTAAATTAGTAAACATTTTGCTGCAAATTCGTCAGTTAGTGTTACGTACGAGACTTGTATGTCTTCGTACTAACAAGAATAACAATAAGATAAGACAGTATCTAACAACTGTGCTTTATCTACAATACAAATACAATAAGGCGAACAATAGGAATATGGCTAAGCGCCGAATATGTTGGAGACAGAATAGAATAAGAATAGATAACACTACGACAATAAACTAAAACCCAGACTGAATAATAGTAAGCCTTTTATACTAAGCCAATACCCAACACCTCCCTCTTTTAATAAGAATAATTTACACTTGAATAGAATACTCTGAAGGTCGAATTGCGAATAAAGTCTCCAAACAACAAAAAATACATACAAAGGGGCAAAATACAATAATTACAAAAGGGGCAATACAAAAATATACATAAAAACAAATATTAGCACAACAACAAAAATTCATATTATCTCAACTTCAAGCATCAATGCTAATACCGCTCATCTTTTCTTCGTCTTCATTCTTCTCGTCAATAGATAGAATCATCTGGAATATTTTTAGAATTATCTTCTTGAATGTTTGAATCGTCTTTCTTCGAATTGATATTTTTGTTGAATAATTGATTGAGCTTTAAGCTCTGCTCATCAATAGAATTATCAGAATCTGCTTGGTTTTTCTCCACCCAATACTTTTTGCGAATATGCCATTCCTTAATGTGAGTGGATAAAGGAAAGTGTTTGGTAATAAGTGGAAATGAAAGGAGTTCACGTGAATGAATAATGGAAAGGCTGGGAAGGAATAGTTGTAATTGTAAACAATAATATAGCGGAATTAAGCGGAAGTGTGGAAGCAAAGTTCAAAGAAGAGAAAATTATTAATTTATAAGTGGGAAGATAGGAATTAATGTTTAATAATCAATTTTTAATAATAATTTTGTTTTGATATATGTTTTTGTAAAATTTAGTTATTTATGTTTTAAAAATAATTTTTATTAGCTTTCTATTCGCATTAATCCAAAACATGGATTGGATGGCAGTTTAGAGTTAAGTTTTTGTACAAAAATCTGATTTTATATTTATAAATATTCTTAATTTTTACTGATTATATTTATGTATTTGTTATAAATTATTCGATAAATTATTATTCATTATCTATAAATACATATTGTTTAAATATTCAAAATAATTTATTATTAATCCAATTTTGTTGCAATATTTGATTAAAAATATTAATAAATAACAATTATACCACTCCACTAATAATATCCATCAATTATCTTTCATAAATATTTAAATCTTCTCGTTTGTATTTCACTGCCGGAAAAATAATCAGCAAAGATGATATTTATTTATATTATTTCTATTAACGCATATAGGTATATGTACTACATAATTATTTTAAATATACTCATCTAAGTATTAATACTTTAAACTTTTATCTTTTTTTGTCTTAATCTTTTACCTAATCTTTTAATAATATTATTAAATAAATTTAGAAAAATTTTGTTTTTAATTTACATTATCTAATCAGACGGATTGGATAATTTATTAAAATTATATTACATATTTAAAAAAATAAATTATAAAATTATTTAGATTTAAATTTTAATTAATTTAATATTAATCTAAATACCTATGTATATCAAAAAATTTTTTCATAATCGTCAATTAATAGTGATTATTTGTTATGTATTTTGACTTTTATGTAGGTTACTCTTGTTGTTCTTGATGACCATTTGATATATGTAATTCTTGAATTTAATAATTTAAAGTTTTTATTTATTAAATTTTTAATCAAAGCTTATTTTTTAAATTATTTTTTTTAATAATCTAATTATATAATTGAGAAGGGTTTGTCAGTCTGTCAGTCTGTCCTTTTATAGACAAGTGGTTTTTTATAGTAAAATGATTTGGGGGAGTGAAGAAAAGGGGGCTTTTATAGTAAAGCGTTGCCAGTTAAATTAGGTTGTAAGGGTAAAAAGATAGTATAAAAGCGGGTATTTTGGTCATTCTTCAACTGCTACCAACACTTCAACTCTACTGTGCTCTGTTCTACGTTTGCTGGTGTCCTTTGTCCTGCTAGGCGTCAACGTTCATTTGAAGTGATAGGCGTCAACGTTCATGTGTCAATGTTCATTTGCAGTCTAGGCGTCAACGTTCATTTGCCAAGTGCTTGACGTCAACGTTCATGTGTCAAGTGCTAACGTGAACGTCCATGGAGGCGGAATATTGAAACAGAGGGAATTGTGAAGCAGGCGGAATATTGAACAGGTGTGAAACAGGCGGAATATTCAAACAGGCGGAGTATTGAAATAGGGGGCATTGTGAAGCAGGCGGAATATTAAACAGGGGAATTGTGAAGCAGGCGGAATATTGAACAGGCGTGAAACAGGCGGAATATTCAAACAGGCGGAATATTGAACAGGGTAATTGTGAAACAGGCGGAATATTGAAGAGGGGGAATTGTGAAACAGGCGGAATATTGAAACAGGCGGAATATTTAAACAAGGGGAATTGTAAGCAGGCGGAATATTTAAACAAGGGGAATTGTGAGGGGAAAGTGGTCCTAGCGAGGTGGGTCGGCCGAAGGCTTTTGAATTATGTCGTTTAATTGTTTTGTTATGCTAGCTGAGTTACACAAGCACATGTGTCTTTTAATATTCAGTAAGGATTATTTGTTACGTTTTTTTGCTTTTATTTAATTTACATGTTCTTCTTGTTCAGGGTGTTGCTGACTTGTTGATGTTGAATTATTAAATTATTAAAATTAATAATAATTGTCTTTCTTTAATTTAATAATTTTAAGTTTTATTTATTAAATTTTTAATTAAAGCTTATTTTTAAAATTATTTTTTAATATTAAGTTAACATCATAATTTCATATTTTGCTTTTGTGTAATATGCTGTTAAGACTTTGTGAAGGTACGGTGCTTGATTTGATTTGATTAAATTATATTATATTAACATTATCAATAACAATAAATTGTTATTGATATTTTTGTTTAATTACCCAAGTTTAAGAGGTTACAAATATTTAAAAATGGCACAATCTAAAGAAATTAAAGAAATCCTTGCTAAACTCCAAACCATTCAACAACAAATCAATAAAATAGACGACAAAGTTGAAAATTTAAATACAACAGATATTATAGAAAAATTGGAAAATATTTCAACAACAATAGAAACTGCGGCAACCAAAGCTGTAGAGGATAAAGAACGACAACGTAGTCTTGTGTTTATTGGGTTAAAAGAATCTACAGAAGTCCGTCCAACGGACCGTGCAAAAGCTGATGAGTCGGAAGTTTTACGCGTTCTGGACGCGCTGGACGTTCAGACATTGCCTTTGGCAGTGTATAGAATGGGTAATCCAGCTAGATCAGGTCAAAATGGACGTTTAATTAAAGTGATTCTCCCCACAACTGCTTTTCAGCGTATCTGTTTGGCTCAATGGAAAAAGAAGCGTCTTGAAATGCGATCGATGGACAAATGGACAAAATTGTTAATAAGACCTTCTCTAACTCCTGAACAATTACGCCTGGACAAAGAACAACGAGACAGACGCAGAATTGATTGGCAAGAAAAGAATAAAAATAATACCGAAGGAGAAAATGTTACACGGCGTACAAAAAACCAATAGGTAATTTTGAGATCAAATTATATTATTTTAACTCAAGAAGTGTTAAAAATAAAATCGATACCCTTAAATACCTAATGCAAAAAAATTTTTACGAAATAATATTGATAACTGAGAGTTGGCTAAATGAAAAAATCTTAGACTCATCCATATTAGAAAATACAAAATACTCATTAATACGTAATGATAGAATAAATTCAAAAAAAGGCGGAGGTGTTTTAGCAATTATCTCAAATTCTGTTCCCTTTAATGAAATTAAAACTATCAAAAATTCCCATTATGAAATACTATGTTTTGACATATTTTCACCTATTATTGTTCAGAAACATAGATTTATACTTGTATATCTCCCACCTCCTGTAAACAATATACAACAATATTCCCTTGTTGAAACATTGCAACAATTAACAAGTATTGATTATAAATACTCAATAATTGGTGATTTTAATATTCCAGACATACCCTGGTGTAACGAAAATCTAACAGAAATTAATAACAATAATATTCTACTTGAATTTGTAAAATACTCACAACTAGAACAGATTATAAAATTTCCTACACGCCAAAACAATTTTTTAGACTTACTATTTACTAACACCGTTTTATCTTACAAATCCATAAAAATGATCGAACCGATACAATCAAATTCATGTCAGTCCGATCACAATGGAATAGAAATAATTTTCAACTTTACAAGAAACAAAAATCAAAATCAAAAATACAAAGATTACACAAGTTGTAACTATAATATTATAAATAACTATCTAAATTCACTAAATTGGAATTTATGCTTTGCAAATTGTATAGACATAAATCATCTATATGCCACCTTTCAGGAAATAATCTCAGAAACTATAACAAATTTTATACCAACAAAATCTATAACCAATAAAAGTTCACTACCAAAACATATACAACAGTTAATTGAATATCGCCACAAATTATTTAAAAATAAAAGCTCACATTCAACAGAAAAATTTAAACTAACATCACTAAAAATAGATAAGGAAATACAAAAATACTTTAAAAATCGTGAAAATAAACGATTAAAAAACATTCAAACGAAATATACACATGTTTCAAATCTTTTAAAAACTAAAAAATCACAGATTCCAATACTCTTAGACGAGAATAAAGTTCCACTAATATCAGCTAAATCTAAAGCAAATCTTTTTTCAAACTATTTTTCAAAAATTCTCTCTCCATCCACTCAAAAATCACTAATCCAACAACCTTCTCTCCTTCCAAAAAACTCTCCAAATAAAAATAACCACATAAACACACCCATAAACAAACTATATTTAAACTTTATACAACCTTTCCAAGAAGACATATTCTTTATATTAAGATCTTTAACAAATAAATCAAATATTTCTACAGATATGATTCCAGAAATATTTTTAAAAAATTGTGCACAATCACTAGCTTACCCTATTTACTACATATTCAACTATATTACAATGAGCGGAAACTTACCAGATATATGGAAACAATCTATAATCATACCGATTCCGAAAAATAAAAATTCGCCCTGTCCTTCAGACTACCGGCCAATATCTCTATTATGTCCTATATCAAAAGTTTTTGAAAAATTACTATACAATCATTTAATAAGTTTTATAGAAAAAAACGAAATTCTCCCTAAAGTCCAACATGGATTTCGTAAAGGAAAATCAGTAACCACACAACTTTTAGAAACATTTAACGACTTTTCGATAGCTTTGGAAAATAAACAATTTATTGATGTTATATACTTTGATTTTAGTAAAGCTTTCGACACGGTCCCACATGATAAGCTTATAAACAAATTATATAAAATCGGAATTAGAGGATCCCTTTTACAATTACTAAAAAATTATCTCACTGATAGAAAATTCACTGTTATGATCCAGGATTATAAATCTGATCTAAAAGATATAAATAGGGGCGTCCCTCAAGGGTCAATATTAGGACCATTATTTTTCCTTATATACATATCAGATCTACCCAATTTCTGTGAAACAAAGGACATAAAAATAAAATTGTTTGCAGACGATCTAAAAGCATACTCATCCTCTAAAAATACTAAAGACTTTGAACTTAACCTACAAGAATTTATCGTAAAACTAGAAAAATATGCTGAGGAAAATTCACTCAAACTTTCAGCTGAAAAAACATTTCTTTTACACATAGGGCCTAAAAATCCTTTAAACACTTACACACTTAATAACCAAAAGATAAAAACTGTCTCAAATCAAGATTCTATAAGAGACCTTGGCGTTTACTTTTCACACGATTTAAAATGGGAAAAGCACATCAAAATTATAACTAACAAAGCAAAACAAACAACATTCACAATAATAAGAAATCTAAAAACAAATGATCCTAAAATTTTAATTGAATTATATAAAATATACGTACTGCCCATAATAGAATTTGCATCGCCCGTTTTCAATCCATATCTTAAAAAGGATATAGAACACCTAGAACAAATACAAAAAACTTATCTACGTATTATATACAATAGGTCACATCCACATAAACCAATACCTGATTATCAAAACCTTCTACAAATTTTTAAAATAGACTCACTACAAATAAGAAGACTCAAAATTGACTTTAAATTCTTCCACAAAATTTTACATGGTGAAATAAAAATAGATCAAAAAGAAACATATAAAATTACAAAAACTAATACAAGGGGAGACGAATATAAATTTTTTATTCCGGCAAGATCAAATCAAATCTGCCATAATTCCTTTTTCGTTAGGACAGCACGGCTATACTCTCAGTTACCAATATCAATAAGAAAATCAAACTCCAAAATATTCAAAACACTTCTTGAACAAATGGATCTCAACCCATATTTATCACGCCCCACACCTATATCATAATACAATTACATACATATATTTGTTGTTCCATTTATACATATATTTGTTTTAATTTAATTTTCAATTTGATTTAATTTATTTTTCAACTTTTCATATATTTTTCAATTTGTAATGTCGCCCAAGTGGCAAATAAATACAATACAATAAAATTTCAATTAAAAATATTTATATAACACCAATTAAAATAAATTAATATTGCTAATTGAATTTAAAATATTCATTTTTAAATTATATTATGCATATGCATCATAAATATTATATTTTTGTTATACATAATTATTTATAAATTCTAAATTTATGATGCGATGCTCATAATAATAAAAATCCTCGAATGAATGTTTATTTTTGTTATATACCTATGTATATAGTTATTATACATATCTATTTTATCCATTTTCCATATTTTTAAATTTGCTATCTTTGTTTTAAAATTTATTTAAAAAGATTTACTTAGACTTAATGTAGAGAATAAATTTAATAAATAGTTCTTATCTTAAGCTATATTTAAATTTAATTTAGGAAATAATTATTACAATGTTATTATTGCTATTAAATCTTTTTTACTGATTTCTTAATGAATTTAAATTTATTAGGTCCATTTTGTCATATAATCTAATTTTTGTTGGTGGATATTACTTAAATCGTTTCTTAATTGATTTTTTATTACATGTAGATTTGCCAAAACTCTAATTCGTCATAAAATTTAATAATAAATAATCATAAATATTTTTAAATAGAATAATAATGTGTAGATAATTTTTATTGCAGTTCTAGTATGATTATCCCTGTTTAAAATAATACTACTAAAATAAATTTATCTTTATAATAATGATATATATTCTAATAATTATATCGGTATGATTGTTGTTTTTATTAAATCAACACAAATATTATATTTTTAAAATAAACAGTTATAAATTAATGCAATATTAAAGTGTATAGGTGGATATATATTTTTAATTTTTTATCATTAATTTATTCAGTGATGTAATATACCGTAAATGATCTAATACATAAAACTAACTCCATATTTCGACCAATCTCCCTAATAAGCACATTCTACAGAGGATCGAAAAATAAAAGCACCTTCTTTAATTCACGCACACTCCCTGCACTCCTTAATACATATAAGTACACACTACCATGGGATCGAATAATATAAACACATGTGTTCTATTAAAGTATTTACGTTAGTCCTATATTTATATTCAGATTAAATTTCTTGAAATAAGTTGAATTATTAACTTAAATTATCTACATAAAAATTTAGAATATTTAAGGTAATATGTATCTTATATTTATTTTATATTTTTTAAGTATTACGACATCGAAATAAATGCATTCATCGAGAAATAAGATTATTTATTTAAATATTATTATTTAACGATATATGTATCAACTTGAACTTTTACATGCAGGCATTGATCTAAATTTAAAAAAATATAAGAAAAGTAGTTAAATTAACTTTACCTTCAATCACAACAAAGCCTTTTTTGATTTCAATCTCCTCACCAGGTGCAAACTCGATGAATTTGTCGTTTTCTTTGTTCCCTAGCACATTAAGATCTGCCCGCTTGTTGTCATCATCCGCAATAATTGCACAGAAATTTTCTTCAATATTAAAAGAAGTAGAGGCCAACACACAATTAAAACCTAAAAGTAATAATTTAACTTGCATTATCGCATAACTAACTATAAGTCCCTCCTGAATCCATTTCATTAAACGTCGCAACTTTTTTGACTGGAATTCCTTGAGATTTAATAATCGTTGCCGACGTAACAACAAATTCATAATCCAAAAACGTATTGTAAATCTTTTTCCAATCGAAGCGCTTTACATCAAACGCTTGTATCTTTAACAGGTTTAAATCGACGACCTAAATCGAAAATTAAAACTTTTGATTGTTAGACTCACACTTCCTTCCTGACACAGCTCTACAAAAACACCATATTTCCCAACTACAGTTGCAAAAGCAGTGACCACAAAAATTTGACCAGTGCTGCATTTCATTAAAACTGTAGTTTTTGCTTTTGATTTACAAACCTTAGCCACAATCCCACAACAATGCCTAAAAGTATTTTTTATTTCAAAAGACATCAAAAAACTCACCCCATAAAAGTTCCTGGCGGCTGTACTTCCAACTCATTACAGGTAGAAAGCTTCATTGCAATAGGAGCTAAAAACGTGGGCTAGCGAAGAGGAATGCCTTCTACTAAGGAGTTACTCTCGGCTAGCTACTAAACACGACTGTTTCAATTTCCGCCTGTTTCAATATTCCGCCTGCTTCATATTCAACCTGTTTCATCATTTAGCCAGTTTCAATATTCCGCCAGCTTCATACCTAGCACTTGACAACTGAACGTTGACGTCTAGCACTTTACACATAAACGTTGACGTCTAGCACTTGACACATGAACGTTGACGTCTAGCACTTGACACATGAACGTTGACGTCTAGCACTTGACACATGAACGTTGACATCTAGCACTCGATACATGAACGATGACGTCTAGCACTTCAAATGAACGTTGACGTCTAGCACTTGACACATGAACGTTGACGTCTAGCACTTGACACATGAACGATGACGTCTAGCACTTCAAATGAACGTTGACGTCTAGCACTTGACACATGAACGTTGACGTCTAGCACTTGACACATGAACGTTGACGTCTAGCACTTGACACATGAACGATGGCGTCTAGCACTTCAAATGAACGTTGACGTCTAGTACTGCAAATGAACGTTGACGTCTAGCACTTGACACATGAACGTTGACGTCTAGCACTTGACACATGAACGTTGACGCCTAACAGGACAAAGGACACCAGCAAACGTAGAACAGAGCACAGCAATGTTGAGAAGTGTTGATAGCAGTTGAGGACTGACCAAAATACCCGCTTTTATACTATCTTCTTACCCTTACAACCTAATTCAGCTGGCTACGCTTTACTATAAAAACCCCCTTTTCCTCACTCACTCAAATCATTTTACTATAAAAGCCCACTTGTCTATAAAAGGACAGACAGACACACCCTTCTCAATTATATAATTAGATGTGAATTAATTGTAATTATTCATGTTTTACTATTATTTTTATTAAAATTATAAAATTTTTAATTAAAATAGGTGTTTGAAGCTATTTTTCCTTATTTTTAAATATTTAACTATAATTATTATTTTGCTTATTTAATTTTATATAATATGTTGCAGTTGAATTCAATTGAGTGGAATGGAGTTGAGTCCTCTTGTTTTTAAATTTATATTTAATTCAGAAATTTATTTATTAAATTATAATTCTTTTCAATTAGTCTTCCATTTACTCTTTTATTTACTCTTAAAATGTCATTATTAGAGGGCGGATTCTTATTGAAATATATTTTTTTCTGCAAATACATTTCGTCGAAAGAAGCCCAAATATGCCATTAGTTTTTTGATATTATGATTTTGAACAAAATGACATTTCAATATATTTCAATATTTTGCCAATTTTTCCGTTATTTCAATATTTTGCATTTTTTCCAAATTATTTCAATATTTTTTAATATTTTGACAAAAATTTTGGATTTTTCTTAAAATTTAGAAAAAAAAGTGAAGAAATTTGGCTTCTTGACTTTACAAAATTTTAAAAATTTTCGCCTGCGGCGCTGAAAACGGGGAAATTTGGATTATTCTGGCAAAATCGGCCAAAAAATCGGCAAGACAACTGGCGCTCAGCTTATATTGAAACTGGCGCCCCCAAAATGCCCTCTGAACAAAAATCCCCGAATTGTCCCGCTGAACCAAACCCCGCAAAATGTCCCACTGAAGATAATCACCAAAATGTCCCATACCCAATTTAGCCCATCTACAAATGGGCAGTATATGAAAGTAAGGGCGCCATCCAATTTTTTCCATATTCCTAAAAATATTTATTTTTCTTCTTTTTTCCTCCCTATTTTTGATTTTTGCCTTAAGACTATAAACGCAAAAGGTCCGTGTTTTGTCTGTCCGTGTTCGTCCGTGTTTTGTCTGTCCGTGTTCATCCGTTTTTTGTGTCCGTGTTCATCCAACGTTGGATGTGTGCAGTGATGGGAACACGGACGAACTCGGACAGACAAAACACGGACGAACTCGGACAGACAAAACACGGACGAACTCGGACAGACAAAACACGGACAAACTCGGACAGACAAAACACGGACGGACCCAGACAGACAAAACACGGACGGACCCAGACAGAAAAAATGTTAATGCTCACAAAATTAAAGAAAAATTAATCCTTTTGCGTTTATAGTCTTAAGGCAAAAATCAAAAATAGGGAGGAAAAAAGAAGAAAAATAAATATTTTTAGGAATATGGGAAAAATTGGATGGCGCCCTTACTTTCAGATAGGGTCTAAAAATGCACAACAGTAAAAATACTTGAGAATATATTAATTTTTTTTTCTAAAATTCAACATTTTTTTTGATTTTTACTAGTGAATAAGCCATGATTTATTTCAATATTTCGCAAATTTTTGCCATTTTTTATCAATATTTTGCCATTTTATTTCAATATTTTATGGCCATATTTTGTGATTTTTTGTCAATAAAAATCCGCCCTCTAGTCATTATCATTGAAAGACGAAACTTTAAAGCATTCAGCTTCTTCATGTTTAATTACAGCATCATTTGGAGAATAGAAAATATTTATATTTGTAGACGAATTTTTAATTCCAATATTCATTCGAGTTATGTTTAATTCTTTTTCGAATGTACGAACTTTTTGTAAGATAAAATAAGGAGTAATTTGAATATTATAATGTCACTAAACAAATTTTTGTCATAAACATGAGATAATTTACTCAATTTCCTCTGTACACAATTAATATATATTTTCATCATTAATTCTGTTATAAATATTTTTTGATTCAATTTTATTATATGCCTAAATTATTTGTTATTCTATTACTACAAATTTTTCAAATGTTTTATCATATTTATTATCATATGTTTTCTTTATTTTAAAAAATGAATATCTAATCAACATTATTTTTTAAATCTTTTAATTCTATGATTTTTAAAATTTATGGTTATGTGGGTTTTCATGGAAAACCACTTCTTAGCTATTAAATATAGGTATTATTAAAAAAATGTGTTAGTAATTATTTTAATAAATTTATTATTTTTGAAATTTAATCAATCCGTGTATTTTATTATTTTTATTATTATTTTTGGCAACAAAAATATTTTTCTGAGTAGAAAATTAATTAATACCAATTCACTTTCTTTTTGTTTAAATAAAATTATAGTCGAAATTTAATTGATGAATTTGGGATGATGATTGATTTTGATATATGTATATGTAAATAAGGCTAATATATACACAAAAAGCAATCCTATTATCAAATAAATTTTAAAAAATTTACAGATTTAAACTGTAGTTTTCTTTTTTAAATCATTTTACAATACTTCTAATTAATTACTTCTATGTAAATAATTTTTATAATAAAAAATACAGTGCTTATATGAAATCAATTAATATCTAGAAGAATTATTATTTTATAATTACGAGAAATTGTGTTCTACAAAATAATATAATCATCATTGCATTGATACTTTAAGTATATAATTAACCTAAATATTTATTACAAATTACACTTACATTATTTACAGTTCTATTAACTCAAACTTTATGATATATTTAATTCATTATACTATAAACGTAGTATTACTTTATTTATGTTATTTTTGCTCTATTTTGACAATTAAAATAATTCATTAAATATTTTAAATATGGTGTGTATATAATAAATTAGTCAAAGTTAAATTTAAATATAATTATTGTTTTAAGCCTTGTCATCTTTAGACTTATGCACACCATCTTATATCATTTAATAAATAGTATAAATAAGAATTATTTAATTTTTACTCATAATTCTTAAATGATTTTACTGAACATCATTTTTTGTTAGTTGATTCAGTATCATTAAAATTGATACAGGGTCTTGTTGTTAACACATCGCCATAAATATTTTATTTAGAAGTAATAATAGTCAAATTCTACTATTTAACATGTATTTAGTCTTATATTTTAATTAATTTAAATTTTGTTATCTAAATTAAAATTAATTTTATAAAAAATTTTAAAATTAATAAAAATCAACTTGTATCTATTAAATTATATTTTATTCAATTATACAGTCTGTTACATTAGTATAAACTCACCCTAATTTTTTCTGATTTTCCCACTTTTTGAAGTCAGAACGTTCTTAAATTTGGCTCAAATATGTAATAAACATTGATATTAAGAATAGCATAAGTAAATTAGAGTTTGCGAAAAGAAAAAATTTTTTATGATTTTTTAAATGAATATTGTCAATTTTGGACTGTTACTGTTACATAGTCCAAAAATCTAAGGTGGTTAAAATATTTTTTAAAGTACTGTAATCCCGTTTTCCGTTGATTTTAGGGGGTTTGAGATCTCAATGAAGAAGGCATTTATAGATTTCGTTCTTTTTACATTTCTACTCGATATCGATGGAAATGTTCACAAGAATTTTTCTAGAATTTTTGGATCACTTATAGTAAAGAAAAAATCCTGAGTTTATACTAATGTAACAGTCCAAAATTGACAATATTCATTTAAAAAATCATAAAAAATTTTTTCTTTTCGCAAACTCTAATCTACTTATGCTATTCTTAATATCAATGTTTATTACATATTTGAGCCAAATTTAAGAACGTTCTGACTTCAAAAAGTGGGAAAATCAGAAAAAATTAGGGTGAGTTTATACTAATGTAACAGACTGTATATCCCGTGAATTAATTGTAATTACATATTCATGTTTTAATATTATTTTTATTAAAATTATATATATTATATATCAAGTTTTTAAGCAGAATAGATTTTTAAAGTTCTTTTTTAAATCTAGTTACTAATAGTTAACTATAATTATTATTTTGCATATTTTAATTTTAAATAATATGATGGAACTGAATCCAATTGAGTAGAATAGAGTTGAGTCCTCTTGTTTTTAAATTTACCTATATTTAATTTAGAAATTTATTTATTAAATTATAATTCTTTTCAATTAGTCTTCCATTTACTCTTAAAATAGGTATCATTATCATTTAAAGCATTCAGTTTCTTCATGTTTAATTACAGAATCATTTGGAGAATAGAAAGTATTTTTATTTGTAGACAAATTTTCAAGTCCAATATTCATTCGAGTTATGTTTTAATTCTTTTTCAATTGTAAATTTAACATTATGTTAATAAAATAAGGAATAATCTGAACATCATAAGGTCTTCTAAACAATTTTTCGGCATAAACGTAAGATAATTAATTTTTTTATTAAAATTATTTTTCCTTATTCATTAATATTTAACTAGTATAATCATTATTTTGCATATTTTGTTTTTGAATAATATGTTGTACTTGAATCCAATTGAATAAACTCCTTTTGTTTTTAAATTAATAATGAATTTAGAAATTTATTTATCAAATTAATTCCTTTCAATTATGTAGTCTTCAATTACTCTTCCATTTACTCTTTAAATTAATTCAAATTTTTTAAAATAATATTTTTTAAATATTTCAAAATAAAACATTAATAAATGCGTTGCGGAAATATACATGTTTTTATTTAAATTTTTATTTTATATTGAATTTGAATTTTTTTATCATTTTTTGTAAGATACTTTTTAATAATGTGTTCTGACACAATCATCTAAATAACAATACATAAAAATAAAATTAGTAACTTTTATTATATGTATTTAAATTTCTGACTTTTTTCTTAAATTGCTGTTTTTTTCAATTTCAGCAAACTTCAGTTTGCTGAAATTACGAATACTTTTTTTTATTACGTATAATTTCAGTCATCTATTTAAATTTTTCTAATATTTTACATTTAATTATAAAAACATTCTTTTTAGATTTTGTATTTTTATGATTGAATTACTAAATATATAGTAGATTAATTCACTATCTACTACATATGTATAATATTATAATTTATATATAAATTAAATTTTAATGTAAATCATTTATAATTTAAAAATATTTATAAATTAATAATCTGAAATTGAAGTTAATCTAAATAAATTTAATTCTTAATCAATGATATTACATATTATTTATCAACTTAAATTTATATTATCAATTAAATACATTTAAGTATCTATATAGAGCAATTAAACTTATTTTTTCTTTATTATATCTAGAATTTTTTAAATTTATTGGTAAGTACAAAATTGCGTCTGCCAAAATTGCGTCCGGCATGATGAGAATAACTTTACAATTACAAATTTATTTCAGAAAATAAATCTATCATTAGATTTAACTATTATGAATTAAGTTTTTATATTCTTCAGAATTATTTAAATATAAAAATATCAATTATTTTTAATAAAAAAATTATTCTAAACATTAATAAAAATAAAATTTAAATTATTTAATTTGCTCTCTTTGCCATAAAACAGCTTAAGTTGTGCCTTGCATTTTTCTTTATGATACTTCAAATTTTATTTATTTTTAATTTAATTATAAATTATAATGTTCGACATTTGATAAAAGATAGAATAAATATTTAATTTTGTATTGAATTAACCGTTATATAAATATTTAAACCTCATCTATTAATTTTTTTTCGTTTTAAATTTCTTCATGAAAATGATGCCTTTATTTAAAAATGAGTTGTTTTGACAAAATTTATTCATTTATTAGCTTTTTTATTTTTTAACATGTCATCTAGTCGTATCAGTCAGTAGAAGTCATTTTTTGTTTTTGATTCAGTATCATTAAAATTGTTAATCGGGTTGTTAACATCGCCAAGTATATTTTACTTAGAAGTAATCGTCAAATTCTACTTTTAAACATATAGTTTTTAATTTAATTAATTATAATTTTGCTAACTAAAAGAATAAATACAAATAAATTTGTATTTTTTAAATTAGATTTTATTCAATTATATAATATGCGAATTAATTGTAAATACTCATATTTTGCCATTATTTTTATTAAAATTATTTAAATTATATATCAAATTTTTAATCAAAATACATTTTTAAAATTATTTTTTTATTCATTTATTAATATTTAACTTGAATTATTATTTTGCATATTTTGATTTTAATTAATATGTTGGATTTAAGCATAACATTTTCTTCTTCGTCTAGAAATTTATGCATCAAAATAATTCTTTCTCAATTAGCCTTCAATTACATTTATATATTCAATATTTTTTTGTAGAAAATATAAATAAAGTCTAAATTTCGGACTTTATTTTATTTAATTGATTTATTTTTTGTTTAAAATTAATTATAGAATTTTTATAAAAATAATTTTAATTTTTCATTATTTTAAAATTTAATTAATTGACAAAATATTTTATTTTCGGAACTTATGCAGTTTGGGTACTCTTTTTTTAGCCACGCCCTTTTTTCCTTTTCCGTCATTATTCTTTTACTCTTCTTCCTTTATCAGTCAATTCGATGAGGTCAATTTTTTGTTTAGGATGTACAAAAAAATCAGTTAATAAATAGATCTAGAGCTCAATATATCTAATCGAGCTGAGCGAATGACTCAAGAATCTGTCAGTTATATCTCTGAACTGAGTTGCAGAGGGTAAAAAATGTCTAAAAATGTGATGAAATTGGTCAATATTTGAGAAACCACGCAAGAATACCGGATAATTAGTTCTAAAACGAGGACCCGGGTACTTATTGCCATTTTAGATAATTGAAATAGATAAAAATAAGAATATTGATTCAAATGTTAATTTCTATTTTGGTGACATTGGAAAGAAAAATTAATCTTTTCAATATTGATGCCTCTCAATGAACATGCCACTGGGAAAATTGAGTTAAATCGAGGAAGAAAAAATGCTGACCATTCTGCAATTATTAAGGTTGATTGATGACGGAAAAGGAAAAAAGGGCGTGGCTAAAAAAAGAGTACCCAAACTGCATAAGTTCCTTATTTTCTAATATTGATAAATATTAACCACAAATTAAATACAATATCATCACGTGTTTTAAATTTTATATTATAATTTTGTAAGTAAAGCAAGCTGATCTTTAATTTTTGTCGATTGGTCTGCTAATTATAAATTTTATAGATTTTTCATCTGATTTAATTATTTTCTATAAAATTTTAGTTTCAAATGATTATTTTTATTTTCATAATTTTCTAGCTATAGTATACCTATCTTATATTAATAGGTTGTTATCTCACATATTGAGATACTAAGTTAAACTTTTAAATATTTCTAATTTTAATAATATATCATCTAAATCAAGCATTATTTGCGTTTTTGGACTATATCAATTTATAATTAAAAATCGTGTTTTTGAATTAATTAAACTAAGTGTTTTTAATTATTTTGCTATTTTCATAATTGAATTACTAAGTACTTATGTTAATTCCAAATCTACTATTTTAATTTTTATATAAATTAAACTTAAATCTAAATTAATATATTTATTTAAAAATATTTATAAATTAATTTTTTTGAAATTGAAGTTAATCTAAATTTAATTCTTAATCATTGCTATCATTATTTATCAACTTAACTTTATATTATCAAGTAAATAACATTTAAGTATCAATCTACCTATATAGCAATTAAATATTTTCAAATATCAATATTCCAATGCTTTCGTTTACACCTTATTTTTTCTTTTTTTAAATCTAGAATTTTTTAAATTTATTTGATATGTACTAACCTGACAATTACAAATTAATTTTAGAAAATAAATTTACAATTAAATTTTTTTTAGGATTTAAGTTTTTATATTTTTTACAATTATTTAGATATAGAAGTATCAAGGATTTTTAATAAATTTTTTCTTCTAATCATTAATAAAAATCAAATTTACTTGTTTATTTTTAAATAAATTGCCCCATTATTCATGATCAAATTAATTTCAGAAATATAGTTTATTTTAAATTTTAAGATCTTTAAAAATAATTTTGAAAATATTAGGAGTTTTTTTTATTTAAAATATTGTTAAAATAAATTCTAATAAATTAATTTTTTTTCTAATAAATAATAATTTTTCTAATAAATTTTTATTTCATAATATTTATATATGGATGTCAAATTTAAAAAATTATTTAAAAAATTTCATATCTAATTTATACAACATGTTTCTTTAAAATTTATTTACTTATCTTAAGCTATATTTTATTTAATTTATTGAGAAATTATTACAATATTACATTACGTATTTTTAATCGTTTTGACGAATTCCTTCATTTATTTAAATTTATTAGACGCATTTTTATCATGTTACGATTACTTTTTGGTATCTCTTTCTTTCATTTAAAACTAAAAACATTAATTTAACAATTATTTATATTCATTAAATATTTTTACTACTAATGAGTTAAAATTGAGTTTTCTGAGTTATTTGAGTTGGATGAGTTGTAACTGAGTGGAGTTAAAATTTCAAATATACACATAAACATTTTCATTTTAATTATATCATTGTTTAATAATATATTTATTATAAGTATATATGTAATAACTTGACCATTATTAATCTTTTATTTTTGATTTAATTTTATTATCATTTGAATTAAAATTTTAAATTAAAGCCAGTTTAGTAAATTTATTTATTTATTTAAATTGAGAAATTTTATTTTTATTAAATTAAAAAATTTTTTCATTTTATTTTCTCTTTGCCATAAAACAGCTTGAGTTGAGCATTGCATTTCGATTTATTTTACTTCAAATTTTATTTATTTTTAATTTAATTATAAATTATAATGATAGACACTTTACATTAAATTATATTTATAATAAATTATATTAATATATTATTAAATTACATTTAATTTATAAATATTATAGTTAAGTTGTTTTTTTAGATTTATTTTCATCTATTAAAAATTTGATAAATAAATTACCATTTAGTTTTCCTGTTGTTTTAGTAGAATTATTGTTTAAATTTAATGAGTCTAATGCAAATGTTGAGTCTGTTTCAATAGTTGAAGCAGAAGAAGAATTATCCTTATTTGTAGATTAGGTATATTTAATTAATTTATAAAATTAATTTAATAAATAAAAAATTATTCTAATTAAATTATTATTAAATTATATTTATTGTTATTAAATATTTAAATTAATTAAATTATTAAAAAATTATTTTAATTAAAGTTTTATTTCATTCAATTAATGTATTAAATTTTATTTTATATCAATCATCAACGATTCAAAAACATATCTCATTTTAAATTTTTTATCAGTTTTTTATAAATAAGGTTATTTAACAATATTATTAATATACTTAATGATAAAAAATCTTTGTCTTCCTCAACTCCACCAAAAATGAAATTCTTTTAAATTTTGTAATTTAACTTCAAATTTATATAAAGTTAGATTGGCTATATTAATAAAATAATGCTGTATTGAAGTTGCTACGGATTTTAATAGTTGAATTTAGAGACCGGACCGATACGATATATCGATAAAAATATCGATATATCGGTGTCGATATTATCGATAAACGAGACCGATATTATCGATCGATAAATTTTTCAATTTTTTCGATATTTTTCGAGACCGATATTTTTCGAGACCGATACCGATATTATCGATCGATAAATTTTTTCGAGACCGATACCGATATTATCGCTCGATAAATATTTCCCCGTCGTTTGTACAACTTTCCCCGTCATCGGTACAACTTCTCCCGACGTTGGAACAACTTCCCCCGTCATTGGTACTACTTCCCCCGTCATTGGTACAACTTCCCCCGTGATTGTACAACTTCACCTGTCATTTGTACAACTTCACCTGTCGGGAAAAAAATATCGAAAAATATCGACGATATTTTTCGAGACCGATATTTTTCGAGACCGATACCGATATTATCGATCGATAAATTTTTTAAGTTTTTCGATATTTTTCGAGACCCGATATTTTTCGAGACCGATACCGATATTATCGATCGATCACTCGAGTCCGGTCTCTAGTTGAATTGACTTTTAAGTTAATCATAAATATTAATATTTAAAATCATTTTTATATTTATTGTAAACTATTAAATTATCTAAAATAGAGAAGTTGAAATTTATCTTACTTTAAATTCTTTTTTTTACCATTCAATTAATCCTGTTTTTTTAATAAATATTTTTAAATAATAAAATTAGTATTTAATTTGCTGTATTAAATTAATTTTTGTTTTATGTATATTAAATTATTTTTAACTCTTTTCAATTCCATATATTACATGTTTTTTATAAAGCTTTAGCTTCTAATTTTTATGTAAAATAATGTTTTTTATTTTTTATTAAATTTGGTAGTTTTACATCATTAAAGTTCAATCATGCCTAATTCTTCATCGATAAACCAGCTAGCATTGAATCTTCCAAAATTATTAAATTGAATTTCATTAACAATTTTTACATCTAATATATTTAAAAATTAAATATATTTAAAATATATTTAATTATTTTGGCATTTTTTTTGGCATTTAGAAAATTTGACATTTTTTGGCATTTTTTTTTATTTTGGCATTTTTATTATTTGGCATTTAGAATTTTGACTTTTGTTTTATTCAAATTATTATTGAAATATTAATTAAAAATACTAAAATATAAATTAATAGCAGTAACTCTTTTTGTTAATAAAATTTACGTTTAAATTTAATTATTGAGTTTAACCACAAATTAAATACAATATCATCACGTGTTTTAAATTTTATATTATAATTTTGTAAGTAAAGCAAGCTGATCTTTAATTTTTGTCGATTGGTCTGCTAATTATAAATTTTATAGATTTTTCATCTGATTTAATTATTTTCTATAAAATTTTAGTTTCAAATGATTATTTTTATTTTCATAATTTTCTAGCTATAGTATACCTATCTTATATTAATAGGTTGTTATCTCACATATTGAGATACTAAGTTAAACTTTTAAATATTTCTAATTTTAATAATATATCATCTAAATCAAGCATTATTTGCGTTTTTGGACTATATCAATTTATAATTAAAAATCGTGTTTTTGAATTAATTAAACTAAGTGTTTTTAATTATTTTGCTATTTTCATAATTGAATTACTAAGTACTTATGTTAATTCCAAATCTACTATTTTAATTTTTATATAAATTAAACTTAAATCTAAATTAATATATTTATTTAAAAATATTTATAAATTAATTTTTTTGAAATTGAAGTTAATCTAAATTTAATTCTTAATCATTGCTATCATTATTTATCAACTTAACTTTATATTATCAAGTAAATAACATTTAAGTATCAATCTACCTATATAGCAATTAAATATTTTCAAATATCAATATTCCAATGCTTTCGTTTACACCTTATTTTTTCTTTTTTAAATCTAGAATTTTTTAAATTTATTTGATATGTACTAACCTGACAATTACAAATTAATTTTAGAAAATAAATTTACAATTAAATTTTTTTTAGGCGTTAAGTTGTTATATGTTTTACAATTATTTAGATGTAGAAGTATCAAGGATTGTTAATAAATTTGTTCTTCTAATCATTAATAAAAATCAAATTTACTTGTTTATTTTTAAATAAATTGCCCCATTATTCATGATCAAATTAATTTCAGAAATATAGTTTATTTTAAATTAAGATCCTTAACAATAATTTTGAAAATATTAGGACTTATTTTTATTTAAAATATTGTTAAAATAAATTCTAATAAATTAATTTTTTTTCTAATAAATAATAATTTTTCTAATAAATTTTTATTTCATAATATTTATATATGGATGTCAAATTTAAAAAATTATTTAAAAAATTTCATATCTAATTTATACAACATGTTTCTTTAAAATTTATTTACTTATCTTAAGCTATATTTTATTTAATTTATTGAGAAATTATTACAATATTACATTACGTATTTTTAATCGTTTTGACGAATTCCTTCATTTATTTAAATTTATTAGACGCATTTTTATCATGTTACGATTACTTTTTGGTATCTCTTTCTTTCATTTAAAACTAAAAACATTAATTTAACAATTATTTATATTCATTAAATATTTTTACTACTAATGAGTTAAAATTGAGTTTTCTGAGTTATTTGAGTTGGATGAGTTGTAACTGAGTGGAGTTAAAATTTCAAATATACACATAAACATTTTCATTTTAATTATATCATTGTTTAATAATATATTTATTATAAGTATATATGTAATAACTTGACCATTATTAATCTTTTATTTTTGATTTAATTTTATTATCATTTGAATTAAAATTTTAAATTAAAGCCAGTTTAGTAAATTTATTTATTTATTTAAATTGAGAAATTTTATTTTTATTAAATTAAAAAAATTTTTTCATTTTATTTTCTCTTTGCCATAAAACAGCTTGAGTTGAGCATTGCATTTCGATTTATTTTACTTCAAATTTTATTTATTTTTAATTTAATTATAAATTATAATGATAGACACTTTACATTAAATTATATTTATAATAAATTATATTAATATATTATTAAATTACATTTAATTTATAAATATTATAGTTAAGTTGTTTTTTTAGATTTATTTTCATCTATTAAAAATTTGATAAATAAATTACCATTTAGTTTTCCTGTTGTTTTAGTAGAATTATTGTTTAAATTTAATGAGTCTAATGCAAATGTTGAGTCTGTTTCAATAGTTGAAGCAGAAGAAGAATTATCCTTATTTGTAGATTAGGTATATTTAATTAATTTATAAAATTAATTTAATAAATAAAAAATTATTCTAATTAAATTATTATTAAATTATATTTATTGTTATTAAATATTTAAATTAATTAAATTATTAAAAAATTATTTTAATTAAAGTTTTATTTCATTCAATTAATGTATTAAATTTTATTTTATATCAATCATCAACGATTCAAAAACATATCTCATTTTAAATTTTTTATCAGTTTTTTATAAATAAGGTTATTTAACAATATTATTAATATACTTAATGATAAAAAATCTTTGTCTTCCTCAACTCCACCAAAAATGAAATTCTTTTAAATTTTGTAATTTAACTTCAAATTTATATAAAGTTAGATTGGCTATATTAATAAAATAATGCTGTATTGAAGTTGCTACGGATTTTAATAGTTGAATTTAGAGACCGGACCGATACGATATATCGATAAAAATATCGATATATCGGTGTCGATATTATCGATAAACGAGACCGATATTATCGATCGATAAATTTTTCAATTTTTTCGATATTTTTCGAGACCGATATTTTTCGAGACCGATACCGATATTATCGATCGATAAATTTTTTCGAGACCGATACCGATATTATCGCTCGATAAATATTTCCCCGTCGTTTGTACAACTTTCCCCGTCATCGGTACAACTTCTCCCGACGTTGGAACAACTTCCCCCGTCATTGGTACTACTTCCCCCGTCATTGGTACAACTTCCCCCGTGATTGTACAACTTCACCTGTCATTTGTACAACTTCACCTGTCGGGAAAAAAATATCGAAAAATATCGACGATATTTTTCGAGACCGATATTTTTCGAGACCGATACCGATATTATCGATCGATAAATTTTTTAAGTTTTTCGATATTTTTCGAGACCCGATATTTTTCGAGACCGATATTATCGATCGATCACTCGAGTCCGGTCTCTAGTTGAATTGACTTTTAAGTTAATCATAAATATTAATATTTAAAATCATTTTTATATTTATTGTAAACTATTAAATTATCTAAAATAGAGAAGTTGAAATTTATCTTACTTTAAATTCTTTTTTTTACCATTCAATTAATCCTGTTTTTTTAATAAATATTTTTAAATAATAAAATTAGTATTTAATTTGCTGTATTAAATTAATTTTTGTTTTATGTATATTAAATTATTTTTAACTCTTTTCAATTCCATATATTACATGTTTTTTATAAAGCTTTAGCTTCTAATTTTTATGTAAAATAATGTTTTTTATTTTTTATTAAATTTGGTAGTTTTACATCATTAAAGTTCAATCATGCCTAATTCTTCATCATTAAACCAGCTAGCATTGAATCTTCCAAAATTATTAAATTGAATTTCATTAACAATTTTTACATCTAATATATTTAAAAATTAAATATATTTAAAATATATTTAATTATTTTGGCATTTTTTTTGGCATTTTTTTTTATTTTGGCATTTTTATTATTTGTTGGCATTTTATTATTTGGCATTTAGAAAATTTGACATTTTTTGGCATTTTTTTTTATTTTGGCATTTTTATTATTTGGCATTTAGAATTTTGACTTTTGTTTTATTCAAATTATTATTGAAATATTAATTAAAAATACTAAAATATAAATTAATAGCAGTAACTCTTTTTGTTAATAAAATTTACGTTTAAATTTAATTATTGAGTACTTCTTGAAGATTCTCTTGAAGATTGTAACAGTTGAATTGAAGAAATGCTAGAGTCAGATTTGTTTCATTTTTTATCATACTAACAACTTTTATGAATTAATTATCGTTGAAGTTTACTCAATCCGTTTATAATTTATTATTATTTTTATCTTTGTTGGCAAAAACATTTCGATTATTTTGTATGCAGGATTTTATATTTTATCTCTATTGATTTTTTGGACATACGTATAACCAGATAATTTTTTGGCGATTTTTTTCTTAGAATATTAGTAATTTTTTCAATTCTGTAGTATAAAGTTTATTGAATAAATTAATTGAAACTAAAATGTTATGTTGTAGTACTAACGGAAATACTCCACTAATCGCTATTATAACTATTAGTAGAGTTACGCTATTTACTGATACGCTATTAATCTCTAATACGCTATTAAATACGCTATTATAACTAGAATTTAATCACTATAGAAAGTTAAGTGATAAAGCATTAAAGTAATGCTATATTTTTATTTAAAAAATTAATTGTTTATTTTTTTTGGAATAATTTTCTAAATTTAACACGCTAGGTTGTTGATGAGACACCCGACGAAATTGAAGTTGCTCGCCAATCAAGTCTATTCCCTGACAATTCTCACGATTTGAATAATGATTTTGAACAGCAACAACTTTGTGAAAAAACTCCTGGTAGATTTTGAATATAATTAACAAATTTTCTAGCGCTTATGCTATAAATAACAATAATAAATTATTAAATAATTAACTATTAAATAACAAAAATAAATAACAGAAATCAAAAAAACAATAACAGAAACTTCAGTCTGGTATTAGCTTTAATTGAAAATTTTTCATTTTTACGTATTTAATATAGAGTTCAATTGATAATGGTCTAGTGAGAATTTGGGTGGGTTTTAGCCAGACAGATCTGGTTGGGTTCGACTTTAGTTGTGGTCGGGCTGCAATTATAAATTTAAATATCTTAATAATAAATAAATTAATAATTAGAAGTAGCAACGGAAGATGAAGCAGTTACAAAATTATTGGAATTATGTAATAAAGAGAATAATAAATTGGGAAGAATTTTTAAATCTTTATGAAAATTTTAAATATATTGAGAAGTTAGGTGAAGGAGATTATGCGAGGTATTCCGTGTTGCCTATAATGAAAAGGAATATGCATTAAAAGTCAGTTTTAAATTAAATATACATAATATATCAAAAGATTTTAAAATTATTCAAATAGATTCAAAATATTCTAACTTTTGTGAATTCTGACTTGTTCAAAATTTTAAGTGCACTTTTGACTTTCGTGTTTCACTTTTTTTTAGGAAAAATCTACAAAAATTCCAGCAAACACAAACAATGATATAAATATAAAATAAAATTTGCCCATAGCTATAAGATATAATTTTTTAAATTTTCATTTTGAGTTCATTCTAAAACTGTTTAAATTTTTTAAAATTAGCAATAATCATTTTTCAGTCAAACACAAAATATTTTTTTAAGATTATTCTAACTTTTGTGAAGAATAATTAATAATCCTCTATGTACCTATTCTTTTTAAATAAATTTTTTATCAGCAAATTTCATGACCTTTCTAACGAGTCGAAATGCAAATTTAAAATATTTTATAAGGGTTGTTTATAATTTAAATAAAAATTTTTATAATTAAACAAAATTGTTAACAAAAATTATTTATAATTACAAAAACTGTTTATAATTTTATTTTTTAAATATTTTAAAAATAAATTTTTACAGGTAATTCCAATTACCTATACGAATAGCGCTGAAATTATATACAGTGAAGTTTTTATTTCGCGTCAAGTTTCCGAGCTTAATGATCGCGATTTATGTTTTATAAAACTTTTACGAGCCTCTGTAGTTAAAGGAATTTATCATAATGAATTACTTGACAAATGGCATAAATATAAGGAGGAAAATAAAGACGGCGAGGCAATTAATAATCCTCCACCTCAAGATGAAAATAATAAATATTGTGTCTTGCTTATGGAAAATGGGGGAATAACTTTACAAAGTTTTTTAAAAAATAAAGTATTTAATTTATAATTTTAAAATAAATTTTTGGCTGATTACTGGGGCTGGTTAGATGACTTTGTTTGGCAGTTATATTTCATATTAATTATATCGATACATATCCATCAAATTTTCTTAATCTATAGAGATTCAAATTTATTATATTGTATAGAGAATATATTATAATCTGTATAGAGAATATATTATAATTTTTATTTGTAGACAAATTTTCAAGTCCAATATTCATTCGAGTTATGTTTTAATTCTTTTTCAATTGTAAATTTAACATTATGTTAATAAAATAAGGAATAATCTGAACATCATAAGGTCTTCTAAACAATTTTTCGGCATAAACGTAAGATAATTAATTTTTTTATTAAAATTATTTTTCCTTATTCATTAATATTTAACTAGTATAATCATTATTTTGCATATTTTGTTTTTGAATAATATGTTGTACTTGAATCCAATTGAATAAACTCCTTTTGTTTTTAAATTAATAATGAATTTAGAAATTTATTTATCAAATTAATTCCTTTCAATTATGTAGTCTTCAATTACTCTTCCATTTACTCTTTAAATTAATTCAAATTTTTTAAAATAATATTTTTTAAATATTTCAAAATAAAACATTAATAAATGCGTTGCGGAAATATACATGTTTTTATTTAAATTTTTATTTTATATTGAATTTGAATTTTTTTATCATTTTTTGTAAGATACTTTTTAATAATGTGTTCTGACACAATCATCTAAATAACAATACATAAAAATAAAATTAGTAACTTTTATTATATGTATTTAAATTTCTGACTTTTTTCTTAAATTGCTGTTTTTTTCAATTTCAGCAAACTTCAGTTTGCTGAAATTACGAATACTTTTTTTTATTACGTATAATTTCAGTCATCTATTTAAATTTTTCTAATATTTTACATTTAATTATAAAAACATTCTTTTTAGATTTTGTATTTTTATGATTGAATTACTAAATATATAGTAGATTAATTCACTATCTACTACATATGTATAATATTATAATTTATATATAAATTAAATTTTAATGTAAATCATTTATAATTTAAAAATATTTATAAATTAATAATCTGAAATTGAAGTTAATCTAAATAAATTTAATTCTTAATCAATGATATTACATATTATTTATCAACTTAAATTTATATTATCAATTAAATACATTTAAGTATCTATATAGAGCAATTAAACTTATTTTTTCTTTATTATATCTAGAATTTTTTAAATTTATTGGTAAGTACAAAATTGCGTCTGCCAAAATTGCGTCCGGCATGATGAGAATAACTTTACAATTACAAATTTATTTCAGAAAATAAATCTATCATTAGATTTAACTATTATGAATTAAGTTTTTATATTCTTCAGAATTATTTAAATATAAAAATATCAATTATTTTTAATAAAAAAATTATTCTAAACATTAATAAAAATAAAATTTAAATTATTTAATTTGCTCTCTTTGCCATAAAACAGCTTAAGTTGTGCCTTGCATTTTTCTTTATGATACTTCAAATTTTATTTATTTTTAATTTAATTATAAATTATAATGTTCGACATTTGATAAAAGATAGAATAAATATTTAATTTTGTATTGAATTAACCGTTATATAAATATTTAAACCTCATCTATTAATTTTTTTTCGTTTTAAATTTCTTCATGAAAATGATGCCTTTATTTAAAAATGAGTTGTTTTGACAAAATTTATTCATTTATTAGCTTTTTTATTTTTTAACATGTCATCTAGTCGTATCAGTCAGTAGAAGTCATTTTTTGTTTTTGATTCAGTATCATTAAAATTGTTAATCGGGTTGTTAACATCGCCAAGTATATTTTACTTAGAAGTAATCGTCAAATTCTACTTTTAAACATATAGTTTTTAATTTAATTAATTATAATTTTGCTAACTAAAAGAATAAATACAAATAAATTTGTATTTTTTAAATTAGATTTTATTCAATTATATAATATGCGAATTAATTGTAAATACTCATATTTTGCCATTATTTTTATTAAAATTATTTAAATTATATATCAAATTTTTAATCAAAATACATTTTTAAAATTATTTTTTTATTCATTTATTAATATTTAACTTGAATTATTATTTTGCATATTTTGATTTTAATTAATATGTTGGATTTAAGCATAACATTTTCTTCTTCGTCTAGAAATTTATGCATCAAAATAATTCTTTCTCAATTAGCCTTCAATTACATTTACATATTCAATATTTTTTTGTAGAAAATATAAATAAAGTCTAAATTTCGGACTTTATTTTATTTAATTGATTTATTTTTTGTTTAAAATTAATTATAGAATTTTTATAAAAATAATTTTAATTTTTCATTATTTTAAAATTTAATTAATTGACAAAATATTTTATTTTCGGAACTTATGCAGTTTGGGTACTCTTTTTTTAGCCACGCCCTTTTTTCCTTTTCCGTCATTATTCTTTTACTCTTCTTCCTTTATCAGTCAATTCGATGAGGTCAATTTTTTGTTTAGGATGTACAAAAAAATCAGTTAATAAATAGATCTAGAGCTCAATATATCTAATCGAGCTGAGCGAATGACTCAAGAATCTGTCAGTTATATCTCTGAACTGAGTTGCAGAGGGTAAAAAATGTCTAAAAATGTGATGAAATTGGTCAATATTTGAGAAACCACGCAAGAATACCGGATAATTAGTTCTAAAACGAGGACCCGGGTACTTATTGCCATTTTAGATAATTGAAATAGATAAAAATAAGAATATTGATTCAAATGTTAATTTCTATTTTGGTGACATTGGAAAGAAAAATTAATCTTTTCAATATTGATGCCTCTCAATGAACATGCCACTGGGAAAATTGAGTTAAATCGAGGAAGAAAAAATGCTGACCATTCTGCAATTATTAAGGTTGATTGATGACGGAAAAGGAAAAAAGGGCGTGGCTAAAAAAAGAGTACCCAAACTGCATAAGTTCCTTATTTTCTAATATTGATAAATATTAACCACAAATTAAATACAATATCATCACGTGTTTTAAATTTTATATTATAATTTTGTAAGTAAAGCAAGCTGATCTTTAATTTTTGTCGATTGGTCTGCTAATTATAAATTTTATAGATTTTTCATCTGATTTAATTATTTTCTATAAAATTTTAGTTTCAAATGATTATTTTTATTTTCATAATTTTCTAGCTATAGTATACCTATCTTATATTAATAGGTTGTTATCTCACATATTGAGATACTAAGTTAAACTTTTAAATATTTCTAATTTTAATAATATATCATCTAAATCAAGCATTATTTGCGTTTTTGGACTATATCAATTTATAATTAAAAATCGTGTTTTTGAATTAATTAAACTAAGTGTTTTTAATTATTTTGCTATTTTCATAATTGAATTACTAAGTACTTATGTTAATTCCAAATCTACTATTTTAATTTTTATATAAATTAAACTTAAATCTAAATTAATATATTTATTTAAAAATATTTATAAATTAATTTTTTTGAAATTGAAGTTAATCTAAATTTAATTCTTAATCATTGCTATCATTATTTATCAACTTAACTTTATATTATCAAGTAAATAACATTTAAGTATCAATCTACCTATATAGCAATTAAATATTTTCAAATATCAATATTCCAATGCTTTCGTTTACACCTTATTTTTTCTTTTTTTAAATCTAGAATTTTTTAAATTTATTTGATATGTACTAACCTGACAATTACAAATTAATTTTAGAAAATAAATTTACAATTAAATTTTTTTTAGGATTTAAGTTTTTATATTTTTTACAATTATTTAGATATAGAAGTATCAAGGATTTTTAATAAATTTTTTCTTCTAATCATTAATAAAAATCAAATTTACTTGTTTATTTTTAAATAAATTGCCCCATTATTCATGATCAAATTAATTTCAGAAATATAGTTTATTTTAAATTAAGATCTTTAAAAATAATTTTGAAAATATTAGGAGTTTTTTTTATTTAAAATATTGTTAAAATAAATTCTAATAAATTAATTTTTTTTCTAATAAATAATAATTTTTCTAATAAATTTTTATTTCATAATATTTATATATGGATGTCAAATTTAAAAAATTATTTAAAAAATTTCATATCTAATTTATACAACATGTTTCTTTAAAATTTATTTACTTATCTTAAGCTATATTTTATTTAATTTATTGAGAAATTATTACAATATTACATTACGTATTTTTAATCGTTTTGACGAATTCCTTCATTTATTTAAATTTATTAGACGCATTTTTATCATGTTACGATTACTTTTTGGTATCTCTTTCTTTCATTTAAAACTAAAAACATTAATTTAACAATTATTTATATTCATTAAATATTTTTACTACTAATGAGTTAAAATTGAGTTTTCTGAGTTATTTGAGTTGGATGAGTTGTAACTGAGTGGAGTTAAAATTTCAAATATACACATAAACATTTTCATTTTAATTATATCATTGTTTAATAATATATTTATTATAAGTATATATGTAATAACTTGACCATTATTAATCTTTTATTTTTGATTTAATTTTATTATCATTTGAATTAAAATTTTAAATTAAAGCCAGTTTAGTAAATTTATTTATTTAAATTGAGAAATTTTATTTTTATTAAATTAAAAAAATTTTTTCATTTTATTTTCTCTTTGCCATAAAACAGCTTGAGTTGAGCATTGCATTTCGATTTATTTTACTTCAAATTTTATTTATTTTTAATTTAATTATAAATTATAATGATAGACACTTTACATTAAATTATATTTATAATAAATTATATTAATATATTATTAAATTACATTTAATTTATAAATATTATAGTTAAGTTGTTTTTTTAGATTTATTTTCATCTATTAAAAATTTGATAAATAAATTACCATTTAGTTTTCCTGTTGTTTTAGTAGAATTATTGTTTAAATTTAATGAGTCTAATGCAAATGTTGAGTCTGTTTCAATAGTTGAAGCAGAAGAAGAATTATCCTTATTTGTAGATTAGGTATATTTAATTAATTTATAAAATTAATTTAATAAATAAAAAATTATTCTAATTAAATTATTATTAAATTATATTTATTGTTATTAAATATTTAAATTAATTAAATTATTAAAAAATTATTTTAATTAAAGTTTTATTTCATTCAATTAATGTATTAAATTTTATTTTATATCAATCATCAACGATTCAAAAACATATCTCATTTTAAATTTTTTATCAGTTTTTTATAAATAAGGTTATTTAACAATATTATTAATATACTTAATGATAAAAAATCTTTGTCTTCCTCAACTCCACCAAAAATGAAATTCTTTTAAATTTTGTAATTTAACTTCAAATTTATATAAAGTTAGATTGGCTATATTAATAAAATAATGCTGTATTGAAGTTGCTACGGATTTTAATAGTTGAATTTAGAGACCGGACCGATACGATATATCGATAAAAATATCGATATATCGGTGTCGATATTATCGATAAACGAGACCGATATTATCGATCGATAAATTTTTCAATTTTTTCGATATTTTTCGAGACCGATATTTTTCGAGACCGATACCGATATTATCGATCGATAAATTTTTTCGAGACCGATACCGATATTATCGATCGATAAATATTTCCCCGTCGTTTGTACAACTTTCCCCGTCATCGGTACAACTTCTCCCGACGTTGGAACAACTTCCCCCGTCATTGGTACAACTTCCCCCGTGATTGTACAACTTCACCTGTCATTTGTACAACTTCACCTGTCGGGAAAAAAATATCGAAAAATATCGACGATATTTTTCGAGACCGATATTTTTCGAGACCGATACCGATATTATCGATCGATAAATTTTTTAAGTTTTTCGATATTTTTCGAGACCCGATATTTTTCGAGACCGATACCGATATTATCGATCGATCACTCGAGTCCGGTCTCTAGTTGAATTGACTTTTAAGTTAATCATAAATATTAATATTTAAAATCATTTTTATATTTATTGTAAACTATTAAATTATCTAAAATAGAGAAGTTGAAATTTATCTTACTTTAAATTCTTTTTTTTACCATTCAATTAATCCTGTTTTTTTAATAAATATTTTTAAATAATAAAATTAGTATTTAATTTGCTGTATTAAATTAATTTTTGTTTTATGTATATTAAATTATTTTTAACTCTTTTCAATTCCATATATTACATGTTTTTTATAAAGCTTTAGCTTCTAATTTTTATGTAAAATAATGTTTTTTATTTTTTATTAAATTTGGTAGTTTTACATCATTAAAGTTCAATCATGCCTAATTCTTCATCATTAAACCAGCTATCCTTATTTGTAGATTAGGTATATTTAATTAATTTATAAAATTAATTTAATAAATAAAAATTATTCTAATTAAATTATTATTAAATTATATTTATTGTTATTAAATATTTAAATTAATTAAATTATTAAAAAATTATTTTAATTAAAGTTTTATTTCATTCAATTAATGTATTAAATTTTATTTTATATCAATCATCAACGATTCAAAAACATATCTCATTTTAAATTTTTTATCAGTTTTTTATAAATAAGGTTATTTAACAATATTATTAATATACTTAATGATAAAAAATCTTTGTCTTCCTCAACTCCACCAAAAATGAAATTCTTTTAAATTTTGTAATTTAACTTCAAATTTATATAAAGTTAGATTGGCTATATTAATAAAATAATGCTGTATTGAAGTTGCTACGGATTTTAATAGTTGAATTTAGAGACCGGACCGATACGATATATCGATAAAAATATCGATATATCGGTGTCGATATTATCGATAAACGAGACCGATATTATCGATCGATAAATTTTTCAATTTTTTCGATATTTTTCGAGACCGATATTTTTCGAGACCGATACCGATATTATCGATCGATAAATTTTTTCGAGACCGATACCGATATTATCGCTCGATAAATATTTCCCCGTCGTTTGTACAACTTTCCCCGTCATCGGTACAACTTCTCCCGACGTTGGAACAACTTCCCCCGTCATTGGTACTACTTCCCCCGTCATTGGTACAACTTCCCCCGTGATTGTACAACTTCACCTGTCATTTGTACAACTTCACCTGTCGGGAAAAAAATATCGAAAAATATCGACGATATTTTTCGAGACCGATATTTTTCGAGACCGATACCGATATTATCGATCGATAAATTTTTTAAGTTTTTCGATATTTTTCGAGACCCGATATTTTTCGAGACCGATACCGATATTATCGATCGATCACTCGAGTCCGGTCTCTAGTTGAATTGACTTTTAAGTTAATCATAAATATTAATATTTAAAATCATTTTTATATTTATTGTAAACTATTAAATTATCTAAAATAGAGAAGTTGAAATTTATCTTACTTTAAATTCTTTTTTTTACCATTCAATTAATCCTGTTTTTTTAATAAATATTTTTAAATAATAAAATTAGTATTTAATTTGCTGTATTAAATTAATTTTGTTTTATGTATATTAAATTATTTTTAACTCTTTTCAATTCCATATATTACATGTTTTTTATAAAGCTTTAGCTTCTAATTTTTATGTAAAATAATGTTTTTTATTTTTTATTAAATTTGGTAGTTTTACATCATTAAAGTTCAATCATGCCTAATTCTTCATCATTAAACCAGCTATCCTTATTTGTAGATTAGGTATATTTAATTAATTTATAAAATTAATTTAATAAATAAAAAATTATTCTAATTAAATTATTATTAAATTATATTTATTGTTATTAAATATTTAAATTAATTAAATTATTAAAAAATTATTTTAATTAAAGTTTTATTTCATTCAATTAATGTATTAAATTTTATTTTATATCAATCATCAACGATTCAAAAACATATCTCATTTTAAATTTTTTATCAGTTTTTTATAAATAAGGTTATTTAACAATATTATTAATATACTTAATGATAAAAAATCTTTGTCTTCCTCAACTCCACCAAAAATGAAATTCTTTTAAATTTTGTAATTTAACTTCAAATTTATATAAAGTTAGATTGGCTATATTAATAAAATAATGCTGTATTGAAGTTGCTACGGATTTTAATAGTTGAATTTAGAGACCGGACCGATACGATATATCGATAAAAATATCGATATATCGGTGTCGATATTATCGATAAACGAGACCGATATTATCGATCGATAAATTTTTCAATTTTTTCGATATTTTTCGAGACCGATATTTTTCGAGACCGATACCGATATTATCGATCGATAAATTTTTTCGAGACCGATACCGATATTATCGCTCGATAAATATTTCCCCGTCGTTTGTACAACTTTCCCCGTCATCGGTACAACTTCTCCCGACGTTGGAACAACTTCCCCCGTCATTGGTACTACTTCCCCCGTCATTGGTACAACTTCCCCCGTGATTGTACAACTTCACCTGTCATTTGTACAACTTCACCTGTCGGGAAAAAAATATCGAAAAATATCGACGATATTTTTCGAGACCGATATTTTTCGAGACCGATACCGATATTATCGATCGATAAATTTTTTAAGTTTTTCGATATTTTTCGAGACCCGATATTTTTCGAGACCGATACCGATATTATCGATCGATCACTCGAGTCCGGTCTCTAGTTGAATTGACTTTTAAGTTAATCATAAATATTAATATTTAAAATCATTTTTATATTTATTGTAAACTATTAAATTATCTAAAATAGAGAAGTTGAAATTTATCTTACTTTAAATTCTTTTTTTTACCATTCAATTAATCCTGTTTTTTTAATAAATATTTTTAAATAATAAAATTAGTATTTAATTTGCTGTATTAAATTAATTTTTGTTTTATGTATATTAAATTATTTTTAACTCTTTTCAATTCCATATATTACATGTTTTTTATAAAGCTTTAGCTTCTAATTTTTATGTAAAATAATGTTTTTTATTTTTTATTAAATTTGGTAGTTTTACATCATTAAAGTTCAATCATGCCTAATTCTTCATCATTAAACCAGCTAGCATTGAATCTTCCAAAATTATTAAATTGAATTTCATTAACAATTTTTACATCTAATATATTTAAAAATTAAATATATTTAAAATATATTTAATTATTTTGGCATTTTTTTTGGCATTTTTTTTTATTTTGGCATTTTTATTATTTGTTGGCATTTTATTATTTGGCATTTAGAAAATTTGACATTTTTTGGCATTTTTTTTTATTTTGGCATTTTTATTATTTGGCATTTAGAATTTTGACTTTTGTTTTATTCAAATTATTATTGAAATATTAATTAAAAATACTAAAATATAAATTAATAGCAGTAACTCTTTTTGTTAATAAAATTTACGTTTAAATTTAATTATTGAGTACTTCTTGAAGATTCTCTTGAAGATTGTAACAGTTGAATTGAAGAAATGCTAGAGTCAGATTTGTTTCATTTTTTATCATACTAACAACTTTTATGAATTAATTATCGTTGAAGTTTACTCAATCCGTTTATAATTTATTATTATTTTTATCTTTGTTGGCAAAAACATTTCGATTATTTTGTATGCAGGATTTTATATTTTATCTCTATTGATTTTTTGGACATACGTATAACCAGATAATTTTTTGGCGATTTTTTTCTTAGAATATTAGTAATTTTTTCAATTCTGTAGTATAAAGTTTATTGAATAAATTAATTGAAACTAAAATGTTATGTTGTAGTACTAACGGAAATACTCCACTAATCGCTATTATAACTATTAGTAGAGTTACGCTATTTACTGATACGCTATTAATCTCTAATACGCTATTAAATACGCTATTATAACTAGAATTTAATCACTATAGAAAGTTAAGTGATAAAGCATTAAAGTAATGCTATATTTTTATTTAAAAAATTAATTGTTTATTTTTTTTGGAATAATTTTCTAAATTTAACACGCTAGGTTGTTGATGAGACACCCGACTTAATTGAAGTTGCTCGCCAATCAAGTCTATTCCCTGACAATTTTCACGATTTGAATAATGATTTTGAACAGCAACAACTTTGTGAAAAAACTCCTGGTAGATTTTGAATATAATTAACAAATTTTCTAGCGCTTATGCTATAAATAACAATAATAAATTATTAAATAATTAACTATTAAATAACAAAAATAAATAACAGAAATCAAAAAAACAATAACAGAAACTTCAGTCTGGTATTAGCTTTAATTGAAAATTTTTCATTTTTACGTATTTAATATAGAGTTCAATTGATAATGGTCTAGTGAGAATTTGGGTGGGTTTTAGCCAGACAGATCTGGTTGGGTTCGACTTTAGTTGTGGTCGGGCTGCAATTATAAATTTAAATATCTTAATAATAAATAAATTAATAATTAGAAGTAGCAACGGAAGATGAAGCAGTTACAAAATTATTGGAATTATGTAATAAAGAGAATAATAAATTGGGAAGAATTTTTAAATCTTTATGAAAATTTTAAATATATTGAGAAGTTAGGTGAAGGAGATTATGCGAGGTATTCCGTGTTGCCTATAATGAAAAGGAATATGCATTAAAAGTCAGTTTTAAATTAAATATACATAATATATCAAAAGATTTTAAAATTATTCAAATAGATTCAAAATATTCTAACTTTTGTGAATTCTGACTTGTTCAAAATTTTAAGTGCACTTTTGACTTTCGTGTTTCACTTTTTTTTAGGAAAAATCTACAAAAATTCCAGCAAACACAAACAATGATATAAATATAAAATAAAATTTGCCCATAGCTATAAGATATAATTTTTTAAATTTTCATTTTGAGTTCATTCTAAAACTGTTTAAATTTTTTAAAATTAGCAATAATCATTTTTCAGTCAAACACAAAATATTTTTTTAAGATTATTCTAACTTTTGTGAAGAATAATTAATAATCCTCTATGTACCTATTCTTTTTAAATAAATTTTTTATCAGCAAATTTCATGACCTTTCTAACGAGTCGAAATGCAAATTTAAAATATTTTATAAGGGTTGTTTATAATTTAAATAAAAATTTTTATAATTAAACAAAATTGTTAACAAAAATTATTTATAATTACAAAAACTGTTTATAATTTTATTTTTTAAATATTTTAAAAATAAATTTTTACAGGTAATTCCAATTACCTATACGAATAGCGCTGAAATTATATACAGTGAAGTTTTTATTTCGCGTCAAGTTTCCGAGCTTAATGATCGCGATTTATGTTTTATAAAACTTTTACGAGCCTCTGTAGTTAAAGGAATTTATCATAATGAATTACTTGACAAATGGCATAAATATAAGGAGGAAAATAAAGACGGCGAGGCAATTAATAATCCTCCACCTCAAGATGAAAATAATAAATATTGTGTCTTGCTTATGGAAAATGGGGGAATAACTTTACAAAGTTTTTTAAAAATAAAGTATTTAATTTATAATTTTAAAATAAATTTTTGGCTGATTACTGGGGCTGGTTAGATGACTTTGTTTGGCAGTTATATTTCATATTAATTATATCGATACATATCCATCAAATTTTCTTAATCTATAGAGATTCAAATTTATTATATTGTATAGAGAATATATTATAATCTATAGAGAATTAAATTTATTATTAATTTTTTAATTTTTATAAGTTTTCTAAAATTAAAAAGTTTTTGTCCTACTAATTCTTTTTTAAAACGGAATAATTTAAAATTTGTACACAAATTTTACTTAAATTATTTTTCTCGATACTTTCATCTTGTTTGATCGTAGATAGTCGGTGTATTTTTATACAATAAAATATGTATCTTTCTGCTAAGTTTCTGGATTATTTATTCATTAACTTAATAATAACCATGATTCTTTCATCTTTCATAATATAAATAATTCAATATATAAATTAATTCAATATAACTATATAAATCAATTCTATAAATTAATTATATAAATTAATTATATTTATAATTCACAATATAAATATAATGAGTTTATTTTATTCTAATTTTTTTCTAAAATATGATTAATTAATAGGATTAATATTATTCTCGAATAAAATTATTGTGTAATTCATATTCTAATTTTGCGCATAAATATTTATTTGAAGGCTATATTATGTAAATATTATAGTACTCTTATTTTAATCACATTTTCTGTAATTTCTATTATTAATCTAAATTTAGATACTAATATACACGACATAACCCGCCCTAGTAATAGCTTATTATTAATAAATTTTATGAAGATATTTGTATTAGTTTATATCTTCTGTTTTAAGATTGAAAGTCTCTCAGAATGCGGTTCAATATTTTTTCAAGTTCTGTTCTCGTTAGCAGATGCTGAAAAAAATTTTGAATTTGAGCATCGAGATCTACATATTGGAAATATATTAATTTCTTATAGTGATTCTGGTAATGAAAAATGGGAGGAGGAGAAGAGGTATAAATTTTGAATATGCATTCCGAACATAACAATAGAGACAAATTTTATAGACTTATATAATTTAAACAAATAATACATAGATATAGTCATTCATATATATAATAATATATCAAAACGGCACTAATTAAAAAAGTTGTAGCTACTCGAGAATGAAACGCCATAAGAAACAATAATATACAATAATAATAAACATAATAATATATAATATACCCTATATATGACTAACAAACAAATCCTTATCAAGATCACCCTATATCAATGTATTACGTTGGAGAAATAACAGAATATAAGAACTAAGTAACACTCAATATCATAAATAATGGGAGGGCTTTTTAATAATGGGTAATGGGAGTTGGGGCGGAGTTTTTTGGATAAATAGTAGGAATTTTTAACCAACATAAAGTATTTATTTCAATCTTTTTAGGTTTATGTTCAATGATAAAGAAATTAAAATAAATACCTACGGATTAAATGTAAAAATAATTGACTTCACTAATTCCCGAATTACTAATTCGGATGGAATGCCTATATTTGTTGATTTAGCCGAAGCTAAAGGAATTTTTGATGGTGATGCTCTGGAAGAGTACCAGTTTGAAATACCTAGAATGATGAGAAAATATAATGGGTAAAAAATTAAAAAAAATTTTTCAATAATATTAAAATATTCAAAAATTTTTACTAATGGCTCAAAAAAATCATGTAAAAATTATAATTTTTTAACTAACAAAAGTAATCGGCACTAACATAAAAATGGGGGTACACGTATGAGTATGAGGGAAATCTAAAGCATGTACAGGGAATATTAATTGATTTCAGAAGGATATTAATAATAATTACCATGATATAAATTTAAATTAAAAAATATAAACTTTTTTGTCAAAATAAACAAGGCTTAAATTGGATTATTCTACATATTTTTAGGAACATCTGGGAACCCTTTAATCCAAAAACTAATTTATATTGGCTACACTACCTTTCTTATAATTATTTGATATTCAGCATATTTACACACATAACAGTAAAAGGAAGATGATATTAAAAGCTTTTGATATTTTATTAGAGGATGAAGTTAAAAATATTAGTGACTTTTTAAAACATAAGAATTTTTTTCAAATTTTAGAAAATATTTAAGATAAATAATTAATTATTAGGGAATATATTTTTGATATTAAATCTTTTGTGATATGTATATATATATATATATTAATCTTTAATGTTTCATATTAAATCTTTAATGTAAAATATATTAAAATGTGCCGGTTCATTCAATTTGTTAGGAGAGTTGATTCTTTAAATTCATGAACATATATAAATATTAAATTAAAATTCCTAGTCATTGTTATAAAAAATATTAATAATGCCGTCGAATGTGCTAGATAATGTTATGTTCGAGCAACTATATATAGAGTTCAAAAACTATATATAGAGTTCATAAAGTTATAGAATTAAATTAATTTATTAATAATATTTAAGCTTTCAATTCTGATGAATTATAAGTTATAATATTATTTATTTAAAGTTTATTTTAGCTTAGTTCAATTAAATTTAAAATTTTCAGTGCTAAAAGTATATGTATAATTATAATACAGGGTGCGGCAAATTGGGCGCACTTTTTCTTTGCGCCATAACTTTCTTCAATCTTATCGAAAATTGATAATTCTTTTTTTATTTTAATCCCAAGACTTTAAGAAATTTTTTGATAACAAACAATGGAAATTTAGTTCAAAGATAGTAAAGATAAACGCTTAGAAACATCCAAACGCGTCAAAAAAACATTTTTAATCCCAAAGTTTAATTGATCATAACTTTGTTCAAAATCATCCAATTCAAAAGATTTTGGTACAAACGACTCATCTCATCCAGGCGCATCGAAATATCTTATAATTCCATTTTTGAAAATTTTACTCAAAAAATTTATATTTGCCAAAATAATTTTAATTTATCATTCAGAGCTCCATATCTCGGTTCATTTTCGTCGAAGCTGCTTGATTTTTACGTCATTCGAATCGGATTGCAGAGCTGATTCGAATGATATAAAGATTTCCTATATCAAAATCTTAGTCTTGAATCTAGGCCAATTTTTACTAAAAAAATTTTGCTCAAACTTTGAGAAAAAATTTAGTGGACTAAATTATAAAATTTTAAGGATATTTTAGTATCAAAAAATTTCTTAAAGTCTTGGGATTAAAATAAAAAAAGAATTATCAATTTTCGATAAGATTGAAGAAAGTTATGGCGCAAAGAAAAAGTGCGCCCAATTTGCCGCACCCTGTATTATAAAATTTATGACGAATCTGTTGAGTCAATGCCGGAAAATTCTTCATCAATATTTTTATCATAGTTGTAATTATCTAATTAAATAATAATTATAGCTTTTAAAACTAATCTCTTTATGGACATATTATTTTTAGAAAATTTTTAATTTTTAAATATAAACATGCCAGTTTATTTTACCATCTTTATTTTCAATTCTATTTAAAAAATTTCAATATTTTGGTATAATTTCATAAGTAGAGTTATAGAATATTTAATAGAACAGTATAGAATTATAAGTAGATATTATGATTTAATTTTGTTTGTTCATTTCCTGATTGTCCTAACTCCTTATCCCTCACCTTAACCATTCATATAGACTTTTTACATGAAACCGCTCCTGAAATTGAACCCAAATAAAATTTGTTATTCCCAAATAAAATTCCATTTGTAATAGTATTAACCCACTTATAACCTTGGCTTATCATTACATGAAAATTTTAACTGAAATTCTACACTACCTCCCATATTTTATTTCAAATCTCCTCATCGCATCTATTATAAAATCCACAAATCACTCCTAGCATCCAAATAACAATTGAATACGCCATATAATATATGAAGTACCCAAATTATGTGAATATAACACTATAATTTATTCCCCTACTTTTCTCAACATTCACTAGAACTACATTTTTATCATCTATTTATATAAACCTTTCTCAAAACCACAAACCATATCACATTTATATCAAAATTTTGCAGATCAATATCCAAAATTAAATGTCCTCAATTCACTAAACAAATTAAAATATCCTCAATATTATTTTATATACAAAAATATCCTTATTGCACTTTAAAGAACTCAATTTTTAATTCAATCAAAAACTAATTCTATCCAAACAACAATAATTACGTTAAAAATTATGATTGTTAACAGCCCTTTACAAATCACATTTCTCTTTTATATTACCACCCGCATTGGAATATCCCATGCCATTCATTCCAAGACATTAAGAGTCTACCCCAGGAATCCCTCTCCCCCTAGGAATTCTTCCCCATCTCCAAAACATTTAATAACTCCAGGTGTGACACAAATGTGGCCACCTTGCGATATCACAACTCAACAATAGGAATCCCAACTCACAAGAAAGCATCCCTACAATCAAGATTTGGTCGCAGGGACGCGACCAGGTGGGCAAGGGAGGTGTAACCCCTGATCCCGGAACCGGACCAAAAACAATTAAACACCAGACTTAATCCCAGACTCTAATTTCCATTCCTATCTTCCCATTTATAAATTAATAACTTTCTTTCTTTGGACTTTGCTTTTGCACTTCCGCCTAATCCCGCAAAGTCATTGTTTACGATAACATATTGTCTTTCCCACCTTTTCCTTATTTGTTCACGTGAATTCCTATTATTTCCACTTATTTCCATTCTTATTCCCAACCACTTCCCATTATCCATTAATATTAATTCCTATTATTTCCCTTTTGTTTCAATCACTTTCCCAACTTATCAATTCACAATCTCCACTAATCCCATTCGTGGACTATTGCTTACCCCATTTTCCACTCCCATTTTCCCAACTTATAAGGTTTTTTTCCCTCCAATAAACACATCAGTCCAGTCCAATAAGCTCAGTTTATCTCAGTCTAGTCCAATCTCAGTTCCTTCATTTCAACCCAGTGTTCAATATCCTATTATTCCACTCAAATCCTATTTCAATTACCAATTCCATTTCCATGCTCTATCAGTTTTATGAAATCCTTTCAATCTAATTCAATCCATCCTAATCCAATATCAATGTCCACTCTATTATATCAATTATCAATAAAATATATAAACAGTATTTGGTGAATTGGTTTAGAAACGGGTAGGACCTCTGGGGACCCACACTCGCTCATCCACTAATTAATAAACACCCACACAAACACTCAAATCCCGAATCCATATCCAAATATATAAAACACCCCAAATAACTAACATACTAACTTTATATACAATAATAAGTGCTGTTTCAAACACCGTTAGATTTGTCTTCGTATCTTTTATCACCATCGAGAAAATCCATTTTAAATATAATCAGTTAAAAAATAATTACCCCACAAAAGTTTATCGTATTATATCTTATGGTATATTGATCGGGTACAATTCGTCTTGGTATATTATATACAATTATAAGTGCTGTTTCAAACACCGTTTGATTTGTCTTTGTATCTTTTATCACCATCGAGAAAATCCATTTTAAATATAATCAGTTAAAAAATAATTACCCCACAAAAGTTAATCGTATTATATCTTATGGTATATTGATCGGGTACAATTCGTCTTGGTATATTATATACAATTATAAGTGCTGTTTCAAACACCGTTTGATTTGTCTTCGTATCTTTTATCACCATCGAGAAAATCCATTTTAAATATAATCAGTTAAAAAATAATTACCCCACAAAAGTTAATCGTATTATATCTTATGGTATATTGATCGGGTACAATTCGTCTTGGTATATTATATACAATTATAAGTGCTGTTTCAAACACCGTTTGATTTGTCTTCGTATCTTTTATCACCATCGAGAAAATCCATTTTAAATATAATCAGTTAAAAAATAATTACCCCACAAAAGTTTATCGTATTATATCTTATGGTATATTGATCGGGTACAATTCGTCTTGGTATATTATATACAATAATAAGTGCTGTTTCAAACACCGTTTGATTTGTCTTCGTATCTTTTATCACCATCGAGAAAATCCATTTTAAATATAATCAGTTAAAAAATAATTACCCCACAAAAGTTTATCGTATTATATCTTATGGTATATTGATCGGGTACAATTCGTCTTGGTATATTATATACAATTATAAGTGCTGTTTCAAACACCGTTTGATTTGTCTTCGTATCTTTTATCACCATCGAGAAAATCCATTTTAAATATAATCAGTTAAAAAAAATTACCCCACAAAAGTTTATCGTATTATATCTTATGGTATATTGATCGGGTACAATTCGTCTTGGTATATTATATACAATTATAAGTGCTGTTTCAAACACCGTTTGATTTGTCTTCGTATCTTTTATCACCATCGAGAAAATCCATTTTAAATATAATCAGTTAAAAAAAATTACCCCACAAAAGTTTATCGTATTATATCTTATGGTATATTGATCGGGTACAATTCGTCTTGGTATATTATATACAATAATAAGTGCTGTTTCAAACACCGTTTGAATTTATTCGAGGAGGAGGAGGACAAATTTATTCATGAAAGTCTTGGTTCTGAAAATGATCTGGAAAAGGATTTTGAGGAAGTAGACTTTGAACTTCCTAAGAATTTATTCGAAAATGAGGAAATGAATAAATTTGATGAGGAAAGTAATGTTTCTGGAAAATATCAAGTTAAGGCTAAAATTATTGAGGAAATTGTATTTGAAAATATGGTTCAAATGTTTGAAGAAAATGAACCTGTTGATGAAGATTTTGAGGAATTAAGAAAAGAGAAAGCCAATGAATTAAGTCGTATGAAAACTGATTTTGCTTTCTACGATCAAGAGAATTCTGAGGTTATTAGATGGGAAATTTTTGAGAATTTTGCAAAGAATTTGGATCATATTGTTGAGGAAAATTTTAAGGAAAAAAGGACGGAGAAAGCAAGTGACCTAGGTCGTATGAAAATTATTCTTGATCTCTGCAATCAGGAAGATGCTTTGGAAATTGTAAGGAAAGATGTTGAGAATTTTGATGAAAGTATTGAGGGTTTGAAGTTACTTGAAATGAGAAAAGGAGAAAAAGGATTAATGGTGAAGGTAAAGAAAAATTGGAAGAAGAAACTTAAAAAGAATGAAAATCTTAAAGAAAACTTCAAACTTAATTTGAAACAATTTAAGGATTTAAATTTCGAGAAAAAGTCTGGTTGTGAGGTTTCTAGTTTGAAGAAGATTAAGTTAAATATGATTTTGAAACTCCCGGCTTCCAAGAAAATTCGAACTAAGACGAAAGAAAATGAGAAAAGTTTTAAGAAAAATGGAAATTTTAAGAAAATGTCTAAAATAAATGAGAAGAAACAATTTGAGGAATATTCTTTTTCTGAAAAATATTCCATTCTGAAAAAGATTATGTCAAAAATGAAGCTAATCAAAATTTCTGTCTCGAAGAAAATCAATGCTAAAATGAAAAGGAAGAAAAAGAAACAAGAAAAATTTGGTTGGAAGAAAAGAAAAATCAAGGGACGATTTTTCCACGGAGTTCGGAGGCGTCTTAACTTGAAAGACATGATCACGCTGATCAGAGCCTCTAGACAATTTAGAAACTTTTTGAAAGAGAAACGACGACTTATGCAAGATCTGAAACCGAAAGAAAGACTTGCATTCTGTCACGGTGACAAAGCAAGTTATCCAAACATCCCCAATGACTTCCAACGAAAGACTAGGGTACCCATCAAAATAAGAAAATTTAAACCGGTCTCGGCGACCTGGAGTTTTGAAGGAATTTCAGATACAATCTCAGAAATGTATCAACTGAAGAGGTTACATATTTGGACTAACTCTCGCCACCCCAAACCTTTCGAAACAGCCGTGCGCAGCCGCGTTTTGAAGAAACCAGACGACGAGGACGCCGTCATCTGAAGTGGGCGGGATGTCGTGCCGAAAAAGAAATAGTGTTATATTTCTCTCGTTTCTCTCACTCTTATTTTGACCCCATATATTAATTCCTCCTCTCTTTATATTGTAAACCCCTCCCATTTAATGTTCGTTCGTTGTTAATTTATTTTATTTAAAAGAGAGAAGTAAAAGACTCTTTATTCGGTGTTTGAGAAATTGATTTAAGTAAAAGGTTACGGACTCAACCTTCCTTAAAAGTCCTACAAAAAAATAATTACCCCACAAAAGTTTATCGTATTATATCTTATGGTATATTGATCGGGTACAATTCGTCTTGGTATATTATATACAATTATAAGTGCTGTTTCAAACACCGTTTCATTTGTCTTCGTATCTTTTATCACCATCGAGAAAATCCATTTTAAATATAATCAGTTAAAAAAAATTACCCCACAAAAGTTTATCGTATTATATCTTATGGTATATTGATCGGGTACAATTCGTCTTGGTATATTATATACAATAATAAGTGCTGTTTCAAACACCGTTTGATTTGTCTTCGTATCTTTTATCACCATCGAGAAAATCCATTTTAAATATAATCAGTTAAAAAATAATTACCCCACAAAAGTTTATCGTATTATATCTTATGGTATATTGATCGGGTACAATTCGTCTTGGTATATTATATACAATTATAAGTGCTGTTTCAAACACCGTTTGATTTGTCTTCGTATCTTTTATCACCATCGAGAAAATCCATTTTAAATATAATCAGTTAAAAAATAATTACCCCACGAAAGTTAATTGTATTATATCTTATGGTATATTGATCGGGTACAATTCGTCTTGGTATATTATATACAATTATAAGTGCTGTTTCAAACACCGTTTGATTTGTCTTCGTATCTTTTATCACCATCGAGAAAATCCATTTTAAATATAATCAGTTAAAAAATAATTACCCCACAAAAGTTTATCGTATTATATCTTATGGTATATTGATCGGGTACAATTCGTCTTGGTATATTATATACAATTATAAGTGCTGTTTCAAACACCGTTTGATTTGTCTTCGTATCTTTTATCACCATCGAGAAAATCCATTTTAAATATAATCAGTTAAAAAAAATTACCCCACAAAAGTTTATCGTATTATATCTTATGGTATATTGATCGGGTACAATTCGTCTTGGTATATTATATACAATAATAAGTGCTGTTTCAAACACCGTTTGATTTGTCTTCGTATCTTTTATCACCATCGAGAAAATCCATTTTAAATATAATCAGTCAAAAAATAATTACCCCACAAAAGTTTATTGGATTATATCTTATGTTATATTGATCGGGTACAATTCGTCTTGGTAAATTAAATAGACTAATAAGGGCTGTTTCATATACCGTTTGATTTGTGTTGGTATCTTTTATCAACATCGAGAAAATCCATTTTAAATATAATCAGTCAAAAAATAATTACCCCACAAAATTTATTGGATTATATCTTATGGTATATTGATCGAGTACAATTCGTCTTGGTAAATTAAATACTCTAATAAGGGCTGTTTCATATACCGTTTGATTTGTGTTGGTATCTTTTATCACCATCGAGAAAATCCATTTTAAATATAATCAGTCAAAAAATAATTACCCCACAAAATTTATTGGATTATATCTTATGGTATATTGATCGGGTACAATTCGTCTTGGTAAATTAAATACACTAATAAGGGCTGTTTCATATACCGTTTGATTTGTGTTGGTATCTTTTATCACCATCGAGAAAATCCATTTTAAATATAATCAGTTAAAAAATAATTACCCCACAAAAGTTAATCGTATTATATCTTATGGTATATTGATCGGGTACAATTCGTCTTGGTATATTATATACAATTATAAGTGATGTTTCAAACACCGTTTGATTTGTCTTCGTATCTTTTATCACCATCGAGAAAATCCATTTTAAATATAATCAGTTAAAAAATAATTACCCCACAAAAGTTTATCGTATTATATCTTATGGTATATTGATCGGGTACAATTCGTCTTGGTAAATTAAATACACTAATAAGGGCTGTTTCATATACCGTTTGATTTGTGTTGGTATCTTTTATCACCATCGAGAAAATCCATTTTAAATATAATCAGTCAAAAAATAATTACGCCACAAAATTTATTGGATTATATCTTATGGTATATTGATCGGGTACAATTCGTCTTGGTAAATTAAATACACTAATAAGGGCTGTTTCATATACCGTTTGATTTGTGTTGGTATCTTTTATCACCTTCGAGAAAATCCATTTTAAATATAATCAGTCAAAAAATAATTACCCCACAAAAGTTTATTGGATTATATCTTATGTTATATTGATCGGGTACAATTCGTCTTGGTAAATTAAATAGACTAATAAGGGCTGTTTCATATACCGTTTGATTTGTGTTGGTATCTTTTATCAACATCGAGAAAATCCATTTTAAATATAATCAGTCAAAAAATAATTACCCCACAAAATTTATTGGATTATATCTTATGGTATATTGATCGGGTACAATTCGTCTTGGTAAATTAAATACTCTAATAAGGGCTGTTTCATATACCGTTTGATTTGTGTTAATATCTTTTATCACCATCGAGAAAATCCATTTTAAATATAATCAGTCAAAAAATAATTACCCCACAAAATTTATTGGATTATATCTTATGGTATATTGATCGGGTACAATTCGTCTTGGTAAATTAAATACACTAATAAGGGCTGTTTCATATACCGTTTGATTTGTGTTGGTATCTTTTATCACCATCGAGAAAATCCATTTTAAATATAATCAGTCAAAAAATAATTACCCCACAAAAGTTTATTGGATTATATCTTATGGTATATTGATCGGGTACAATTCGTCTTGGTATATTATATACAATTATAAGTGCTGTTTCAAACACCGTTTGATTTGTCTTCGTATCTTTTATCACCATCGAGAAAATCCATTTTAAATATAATCAGTTAAAAAATAATTACCCCACAAAAGTTTATCGTATTATATCTTATGGTATATTGATCGGGTACAATTCGTCTTGGTATATTATATACAATTATAAGTGCTGTTTCAAACACCGTTTGATTTGTCTTCGTATCTTTTATCACCATCGAGAAAATCCATTTTAAATATAATCAGTAAAAAAATTACCCCATTACCCCACAAAAGTTTATCGTATTATATCTTATGGTATATTGATCGGGTACAATTCGTCTTGGTATATTATATACAATAATAAGTGCTGTTTCAAACACCGTTTGATTTGTCTTCGTATCTTTTATCACCATCGAGAAAATCCATTTTAAATATAATCAGTCAAAAAATAATTACCCCACAAAAGTTTATTGGATTATATCTTATGTTATATTGATCGGGTACAATTCGTCTTGGTAAATTAAATAGACTAATAAGGGCTGTTTCATATACCGTTTGATTTGTGTTGGTATCTTTTATCAACATCGAGAAAATCCATTTTAAATATAATCAGTCAAAAAATAATTACCCCACAAAATTTATTGGATTATATCTTATGGTATATTGATCGAGTACAATTCGTCTTGGTAAATTAAATACTCTAATAAGGGCTGTTTCATATACCGTTTGATTTGTGTTGGTATCTTTTATCACCATCGAGAAAATCCATTTTAAATATAATCAGTCAAAAAATAATTACCCCACAAAATTTATTGGATTATATCTTATGGTATATTGATCGGGTACAATTCGTCTTGGTAAATTAAATACACTAATAAGGGCTGTTTCATATACCGTTTGATTTGTGTTGGTATCTTTTATCACCATCGAGAAAATCCATTTTAAATATAATCAGTTAAAAAATAATTACCCCACAAAAGTTAATCGTATTATATCTTATGGTATATTGATCGGGTACAATTCGTCTTGGTATATTATATACAATTATAAGTGCTGTTTCAAACACCGTTTGACTTGTCTTCGTATCTTTTATCACCATCGAGAAAATCCATTTTAAATATAATCAGTTAAAAAATAATTACCCCACAAAAGTTTATCGTATTATATCTTATGGTATATTGATCGGGTACAATTCGTCTTGGTAAATTAAATACACTAATAAGGGCTGTTTCATATACCGTTTGATTTGTGTTGGTATCTTTTATCACCATCGAGAAAATCCATTTTAAATATAATCAGTCAAAAAATAATTACGCCACAAAATTTATTGGATTATATCTTATGGTATATTGATCGGGTACAATTCGTCTTGGTAAATTAAATACACTAATAAGGGCTGTTTCATATACCGTTTGATTTGTGTTGGTATCTTTTATCACCATCGAGAAAATCCATTTTAAATATAATCAGTCAAAAAATAATTACCCCACAAAAGTTTATTGGATTATATCTTATGTTATATTGATCGGGTACAATTCGTCTTGGTAAATTAAATAGACTAATAAGGGCTGTTTCATATACCGTTTGATTTGTGTTGGTATCTTTTATCAACATCGAGAAAATCCATTTTAAATATAATCAGTCAAAAAATAATTACCCCACAAAATTTATTGGATTATATCTTATGGTATATTGATCGGGTACAATTCGTCTTGGTAAATTAAATACTCTAATAAGGGCTGTTTCATATACCGTTTGATTTGTGTTAATATCTTTTATCAACATCGAGAAAATCCATTTTAAATATAATCAGTCAAAAAATAATTACCCCACAAAATTTATTGGATTATATCTTATGGTATATTGATCGGGTACAATTCGTCTTGGTAAATTAAATACTCTAATAAGGGCTGTTTCATATACCGTTTGATTTGTGTTAATATCTTTTATCACCATCGAGAAAATCCATTTTAAATATAATCAGTCAAAAAATAATTACCCCACAAAATTTATTGGATTATATCTTATGGTATATTGATCGGGTACAATTCGTCTTGGTAAATTAAATACACTAATAAGGGCTGTTTCATATACCGTTTGATTTGTGTTGGTATCTTTTATCACCATCGAGAAAATCCATTTTAAATATAATCAGTCAAAAAATAATTACCCCACAAAAGTTTATTGGATTATATCTTATGGTATATTGATCGGGTACAATTCGTCTTGGTAAATTAAATACAATAATAAGCACTGTTTCATATACCGTTTGATTTGTGTTGGTATCTTTTATCACCATCGAGAAAATCCATTTTAAATATAATCAGTCAAAAAATAATTACGCCACAAAATTTATTGGATTATATCTTATGGTATATTGATCGGGTACAATTCGTCTTGGTAAATTAAATACACTAATAAGGGCTGTTTCATATACCGTTTGATTTGTGTTGGTATCTTTTATCACCATCGAGAAAATCCATTTTAAATATAATCAGTCAAAAAATAATTACCCCACAAAAGTTTATTGGATTATATCTTATGTTATATTGATCGGGTACAATTCGTCTTGGTAAATTAAATAGACTAATAAGGGCTGTTTCATATACCGTTTGATTTGTGTTGGTATCTTTTATCAACATCGAGAAAATCCATTTTAAATATAATCAGTCAAAAAATAATTACCCCACAAAATTTATTGGATTATATCTTATGGTATATTGATCGGGTACAATTCGTCTTGGTAAATTAAATACTCTAATAAGGGCTGTTTCATATACCGTTTGATTTGTGTTAATATCTTTTATCACCATCGAGAAAATCCATTTTAAATATAATCAGTCAAAAAATAATTACCCCACAAAATTTATTGGATTATATCTTATGGTATATTGATCGGGTACAATTCGTCTTGGTAAATTAAATACACTAATAAGGGCTGTTTCATATACCGTTTGATTTGTGTTGGTATCTTTTATCACCATCGAGAAAATCCATTTTAAATATAATCAGTCAAAAAATAATTACCCCACAAAAGTTTATTGGATTATATCTTATGGTATATTGATCGGGTACAATTCGTCTTGGTAAATTAAATACAATAATAAGCACTGTTTCATATACCGTTTGATTTGTGTTGGTATCTTTTATCACCATCGAGAAAATCCATTTTAAATATAATCAGTCAAAAAATAATTACCCCACAAAAGTTTATTGGATTATATCTTATGTTATATTGATCGGGTACAATTCGTCTTGGTAAATTAAATAGACTAATAAGGGCTGTTTCATATACCGTTTGATTTGTGTTGGTATCTTTTATCACCATCGAGAAAATCCATTTTAAATATAATCAGTTAAAAAATAATTACCCCACAAAAGTTAATTGTATTATATCTTATGGTATATTGATCGGGTACAATTCGTCTTGGTATATTATATACAATTATAAGTGCTGTTTCAAACACCGTTTGATTTGTCTTCGTATCTTTTATCACCATCGAGAAAATCCATTTTAAATATAATCAGTTAAAAAATAATTACCCCACAAAAGTTTATCGTATTATATCTTATGGTATATTGATCGGGTACAATTCGTCTTGGTAAATTAAATACACTAATAAGGGCTGTTTCATATACCGTTTGATTTGTGTTGGTATCTTTTATCACCATCGAGAAAATCCATTTTAAATATAATCAGTCAAAAAATAATTACGCCACAAAATTTATTGGATTATATCTTATGGTATATTGATCGGGTACAATTCGTCTTGGTAAATTAAATACACTAATAAGGGCTGTTTCATATACCGTTTGATTTGTGTTGGTATCTTTTATCACCATCGAGAAAATCCATTTTAAATATAATCAGTCAAAAAATAATTACCCCACAAAAGTTTATTGGATTATATCTTATGTTATATTGATCGGGTACAATTCGTCTTGGTAAATTAAATAGACTAATAAGGGCTGTTTCATATACCGTTTGATTTGTGTTGGTATCTTTTATCAACATCGAGAAAATCCATTTTAAATATAATCAGTCAAAAAATAATTACCCCACAAAATTTATTGGATTATATCTTATGGTATATTGATCGGGTACAATTCGTCTTGGTAAATTAAATACTCTAATAAGGGCTGTTTCATATACCGTTTGATTTGTGTTAATATCTTTTATCACCATCGAGAAAATCCATTTTAAATATAATCAGTCAAAAAATAATTACCCCACAAAATTTATTGGATTATATCTTATGGTATATTGATCGGGTACAATTCGTCTTGGTAAATTAAATACACTAATAAGGGCTGTTTCATATACCGTTTGATTTGTGTTGGTATCTTTTATCACCATCGAGAAAATCCATTTTAAATATAATCAGTCAAAAAATAATTACCCCACAAAAGTTTATTGGATTATATCTTATGGTATATTGATCGGGTACAATTCGTCTTGGTAAATTAAATACAATAATAAGCACTGTTTCATATACCGTTTGATTTGTGTTGGTATCTTTTATCACCATCGAGAAAATCCATTTTAAATATAATCAGTCAAAAAATAATTACCCCACAAAAGTTTATTGGATTATATCTTATGTTATATTGATCGGGTACAATTCGTCTTGGTAAATTAAATAGACTAATAAGGGCTGTTTCATATACCGTTTGATTTGTGTTGGTATCTTTTATCACCATCGAGAAAATCCATTTTAAATATAATCAGTTAAAAAATAATTACCCCACAAAATTTATTGGATTATATCTTATGGTATATTGATCGGGTACAATTCGTCTTGGTAAATTAAATACACTAATAAGGGCTGTTTCATATACCGTTTGATTTGTGTTGGTATCTTTTATCACCATCGAGAAAATCCATTTTAAATATAATCAGTCAAAAAATAATTACCCCACAAAAGTTTATTGGATTATATCTTATGGTATATTGATCGGGTACAATTCGTCTTGGTAAATTAAATACTCTAATAAGGGCTGTTTCATATACCGTTTGATTTGTGTTGGTATCTTTTATCACCATCGAGAAAATCCATTTTAAATATAATCAGTCAAAAAATAATTACCCCACAAAATTTATATGATTATATCTTATGGTATATTGATCGGGTACAATTCGTCTTGGTAAATTAAATACACTAATAAGGGCTGTTTCATATACCGTTTGATTTGTGTTGTTATCTTTTATCAGCATCGAGAAAATCCATTTTAAATATAATCAGTCAAAAAATAATTACCCCCAAAAGTATATCGTATTATATCTTATGGTATATTGATCGGGTACAATTCGTCTTGGTAAATTAAATACACTAATAAGGGCTGTTTCATATACCGTTTGATTTGTGTTGGTATCTTTTATCACCATCGATTATCACCATCGAGAAAATCCATTTTAAATATAATCAGTCAAAAAATAATTACCCCACAAAATTTATATGATTATATCTTATGGTATATTGATCGGGTACAATTCGTCTTGGTAAATTAAATACACTAATAAGGGCTGTTTCATATACCGTTTGATTTGTGTTGTTATCTTTTATCACCATCGAGAAAATCCATTTTAAATATAATCAGTCAAAAAATAATTACCCCACAAAATTTATTGGATTATATCTTATGGTATATTGATCGGGTACAATTCGTCTTGGTAAATTAAATACACTAATAAGGGCTGTTTCATATACCGTTTGATTTGTGTTGGTATCTTTTATCACCTTCGAGAAAATCCATTTTAAATATAATCAGTCAAAAAATAATTACCCCACAAAATTTATATGATTATATCTTATGGTATATTGATCGGGTACAATTCGTCTTGGTAAATTAAATACACTAATAAGGGCTGTTTCATATACCGTTTGATTTGTGTTGGTATCTTTTATCACCATCGAGAAAATCCATTTTAAATATAATCAGTCAAAAAATAATTACCCCACAAAAGTTTATTGGATTATATCTTATGTTATATTGATCGGGTACAATTCGTCTTGGTAAATTAAATAGACTAATAAGGGCTGTTTCATATACCGTTTGATTTGTGTTGGTATCTTTTATCAACATCGAGAAAATCCATTTTAAATATAATCAGTCAAAAAATAATTACCCCACAAAATTTATTGGATTATATCTTATGGTATATTGATCGGGTACAATTCGTAATGGTAAATTAAATACTCTAATAAGGGCTGTTTCATATACCGTTTGATTTGTGTTGGTATCTTTTATCACCATCGAGAAAATCCATTTTAAATATAATCAGTCAAAAAATAATTACCCCACAAAACATCGAGAAAATCCATTTGAAATATAATCAGTCAAAAAATAATTACCCCACAAAATTTATTGGATTATATCTTATGGTATATTGATCGGGTACAATTCGTCTTGGTAAATTAAATACTCTAATAAGGGCTGTTTCATATACCGTTTGATTTGTGTTAATATCTTTTATCACCATCGAGAAAATCCATTTTAAATATAATCAGTCAAAAAATAATTACGCCACAAAATTTATTGGATTATATCTTATGGTATATTGATCGGGTACAATTCGTCTTGGTAAATTAAATACACTAATAAGGGCTGTTTCATATACCGTTTGATTTGTGTTGGTATCTTTTATCACCATCGAGAAAATCCATTTTAAATATAATCAGTCACAAAATAATTACCCCACAAAAGTTTATCGTATTATATCTTATGGTATATTGATCGGGTACAATTCGTCTTGGTAAATTAAATACACTAATAAGGGCTGTTTCATATACCGTTTGATTTGTGTTGGTATCTTTTATCACCATCGAGAAAATCCATTTTAAATATAATCAGTCAAAAAATAATTACCCCACAAAATTTATATGATTATATCTTATGGTATATTGATCGGGTACAATTCGTCTTGGTAAATTAAATACACTAATAAGGGCTGTTTCATATACCGTTTGATTTGTGTTGTTATCTTTTATCACCATCGAGAAAATCCATTTTAAATATAATCAGTCAAAAAATAATTACCCCCAAAAGTATATCGTATTATATCTTATGGTATATTGATCGGGTACAATTCGTCTTAATAAATTAAATACTCTAATAAGGGCTGTTTCATATACCGTTTGATTTGTGTTGTTATCTTTTATCACCATCGAGAAAATCCATTTTAAATATAATCAGTCACAAAATAATTACCCCACAAAAGTTTATCGTATTATATCTTATGGTATATTGATCGGGTACAATTCGTCTTGGTAAATTAAATACACTAATAAGGGCTGTTTCATATACCGTTTGATTTGTGTTGGTATCTTTTATCACCATCGAGAAAATCCATTTTAAATATAATCAGTCAAAAAATAATTACCCCACAAAATTTATATGATTATATCTTATGGTATATTGATCGGGTACAATTCGTCTTGGTAAATTAAATACACTAATAAGGGCTGTTTCATATACCGTTTGATTTGTGTTGTTATCTTTTATCACCATCGAGAAAATCCATTTTAAATATAATAGTCAAAAAATAATTACCCCACAAAATTTATATGATTATATCTTATGGTATATTGATCGGGTACAATTCGTCTTGGTAAATTAAATACACTAATAAGGGCTGTTTCATATACCGTTTGATTTGTGTTGTTATCTTTTATCACCATCGAGAAAATCCATTTTAAATATAATCAGTCAAAAAATAATTACCCCCAAAAGTATATCGTATTATATCTTATGGTATATTGATCGGGTACAATTCGTCTTAATAAATTAAATACTCTAATAAGGGCTGTTTCATATACCGTTTGATTTGTGTTGGTATCTTTTATCACCATCGAGAAAATCTATTTTAAATATAATCAGTCAAAAAATAATTACCCCACAAAATTTATATGATTATATCTTATGGTATATTGATCGGGTACAATTCGTCTTGGTAAATTAAATACACTAATAAGGGCTGTTTCATATACCGTTTGATTTGTGTTGTTATCTTTTATCAGCATCGAGAAAATCCATTTTAAATATAATCAGTCAAAAAATAATTACCCCCAAAAGTATATCGTATTATATCTTATGGTATATTGATCGGGTACAATTCGTCTTGGTAAATTAAATACACTAATAAGGGCTGTTTCATATACCGTTTGATTTGTGTTGGTATCTTTTATCACCATCGAGAAAATCCATTTTAAATATAATCAGTCAAAAAATAATTACCCCACAAAATTTATATGATTATATCTTATGGTATATTGATCGGGTACAATTCGTCTTGGTAAATTAAATACACTAATAAGGGCTGTTTCATATACCGTTTGATTTGTGTTGTTATCTTTTATCACCATCGAGAAAATCCATTTTAAATATAATCAGTTAAAAAATAATTACCCCACAAAAGTTTATCGTATTATATCTTATGGTATATTGATCGGGTACAAATCGTCTTGGTATATTATATACAAAAATAAGTGCTGTTTCAAACACAGTTTGATTTGTCTTCGTATCTTTTATCACCTTCGAGAAAATCCATTTAAATATAATCAGTCAAAAAATAATTACCGCCAAAAGTATATCGTATTATATCTTATGGTATATTGATCGGGTACAATTCGTCTTGGTAAATTAAATACACTAATAAGGGCTGTTTCATATACCGTTTGATTTGTGTTGGTATCTTTTATCACCATCGAGAAAATCCATTTTAAATATAATCAGTCACAAAATAATTACCCCACAAAAGTTTATCGTATTATATCTTATGGTATATTTATCGGGTACAATTCGTCTTGGTAAATTAAATACACTAATAAGGGCTGTTTCATATACCGTTTGATTTGTGTTGGTATCTTTTATCACCATCGAGAAAATCCATTTTAAATATAATCAGTCAAAAAATAATTACCCCACAAAATTTATATGATTATATCTTATGGTATATTGATCGGGTACAATTCGTCTTGGTAAATTAAATACACTAATAAGGGCTGTTTCATATACCGTTTGATTTGTGTTGTTATCTTTTATCACCATCGAGAAAATCCATTTTAAATATAATCAGTCAAAAAATAATTACCCCCAAAAGTATATCGTATTATATCTTATGGTATATTGATCGGGTACAATTCGTCTTAATAAATTAAATACTCTAATAAGGGCTGTTTCATATACCGTTTGATTTGTGTTGTTATCTTTTATCACCATCGAGAAAATCCATTTTAAATATAATCAGTCACAAAATAATTACCCCACAAAAGTTTATCGTATTATATCTTATGGTATATTGATCGGGTACAATTCGTCTTGGTAAATTAAATACACTAATAAGGGCTGTTTCATATACCGTTTGATTTGTGTTGGTATCTTTTATCACCATCGAGAAAATCCATTTTAAATATAATCAGTCAAAAAATAATTACCCCACAAAATTTATATGATTATATCTTATGGTATATTGATCGGGTACAATTCGTCTTGGTAAATTAAATACACTAATAAGGGCTGTTTCATATACCGTTTGATTTGTGTTGTTATCTTTTATCACCATCGAGAAAATCCATTTTAAATATAATCAGTCAAAAAATAATTACCCCACAAAATTTATATGATTATATCTTATGGTATATTGATCGGGTACAATTCGTCTTGGTAAATTAAATACACTAATAAGGGCTGTTTCATATACCGTTTGATTTGTGTTGTTATCTTTTATCACCATCGAGAAAATCCATTTTAAATATAATCAGTCAAAAAATAATTACCCCCAAAAGTATATCGTATTATATCTTATGGTATATTGATCGGGTACAATTCGTCTTAATAAATTAAATACTCTAATAAGGGCTGTTTCATATACCGTTTGATTTGTGTTGGTATCTTTTATCACCATCGAGAAAATCCATTTTAAATATAATCAGTCAAAAAATAATTACCCCACAAAATTTATATGATTATATCTTATGGTATATTGATCGGGTACAATTCGTCTTGGTAAATTAAATACACTAATAAGGGCTGTTTCATATACCGTTTGATTTGTGTTGTTATCTTTTATCACCATCGAGAAAATCCATTTTAAATATAATCAGTCACAAAATAATTACCCCACAAAAGTTTATCGTATTATATCTTATGGTATATTGATCGGGTACAATTCGTCTTGGTAAATTAAATACACTAATAAGGGCTGTTTCATATACCGTTTGATTTGTGTTGGTATCTTTTATCACCATCGAGAAAATCCATTTTAAATATAATCAGTCAAAAATAATTACCCCACAAAATTTATATGATTATATCTTATGGTATATTGATCGGGTACAATTCGTCTTGGTAAATTAAATACACTAATAAGGGCTGTTTCATATACCGTTTGATTTGTGTTGTTATCTTTTATCACCATCGAGAAAATCCATTTTAAATATAATCAGTCAAAAAATAATTACCCCACAAAATTTATATGATTATATCTTATGGTATATTGATCGGGTACAATTCGTCTTGGTAAATTAAATACACTAATAAGGGCTGTTTCATATACCGTTTGATTTGTGTTGTTATCTTTTATCACCATCGAGAAAATCCATTTTAAATATAATCAGTCAAAAAATAATTACCCCCAAAAGTATATCGTATTATATCTTATGGTATATTGATCGGGTACAATTCGTCTTAATAAATTAAATACTCTAATAAGGGCTGTTTCATATACCGTTTGATTTGTGTTGGTATCTTTTATCACCATCGAGAAAATCCATTTTAAATATAATCAGTCAAAAAATAATTACCCCACAAAATTTATATGATTATATCTTATGGTATATTGATCGGGTACAATTCGTCTTGGTAAATTAAATACACTAATAAGGGCTGTTTCATATACCGTTTGATTTGTGTTGTTATCTTTTATCAGCATCGAGAAAATCCATTTTAAATATAACCAGTCAAAAAATAATTACGCCACAAAATTTATTGGATTATATCTTATGGTATATTGATCGGGTACAATTCGTCTTGGTAAATTAAATACACTAATAAGGGCTGTTTCATATACCGTTTGATTTGTGTTGGTATCTTTTATCACCATCGAGAAAATCCATTTTAAATATAATCAGTCACAAAATAATTACCCCACAAAAGTTTATCGTATTATATCTTATGGTATATTGATCGGGTACAATTCGTCTTGGTAAATTAAATACACTAATAAGGGCTGTTTCATATACCGTTTGATTTGTGTTGGTATCTTTTATCACCATCGAGAAAATCCATTTTAAATATAATCAGTCAAAAAATAATTACCCCACAAAATTTATATGATTATATCTTATGGTATATTGATCGGGTACAATTCGTCTTGGTAAATTAAATACACTAATAAGGGCTGTTTCATATACCGTTTGATTTGTGTTGGTATCTTTTATCACCATCGAGAAAATCCATTTTAAATATAACCAGTCAAAAAATAATTACGCCACAAAATTTATTGGATTATATCTTATGGTATATTGATCGGGTACAATTCGTCTTGGTAAATTAAATACACTAATAAGGGCTGTTTCATATACCGTTTGATTTGTGTTGTTATCTTTTATCACCATCGAGAAAATCCATTTTAAATATAATCAGTCACAAAATAATTACCCCACAAAAGTTTATCGTATTATATCTTATGGTATATTGATCGGGTACAAATCGTCTTGGTATATTATATACAAAAATAAGTGCTGTTTCAAACACAGTTTGATTTGTCTTCGTATCTTTTATCACCTTCGAGAAAATCCATTTTAAATATAATCAGTCAAAAAATAATTACCCCCAAAAGTATATCGTATTATATCTTATGGTATATTGATCGGGTACAATTCGTCTTGGTAAATTAAATACACTAATAAGGGCTGTTTCATATACCGTTTGATTTGTGTTGGTATCTTTTATCACCATCGAGAAAATCCATTTTAAATATAATCAGTCACAAAATAATTACCCCACAAAAGTTTATCGTATTATATCTTATGGTATATTGATCGGGTACAATTCGTCTTGGTAAATTAAATACACTAATAAGGGCTGTTTCATATACCGTTTGATTTGTGTTGGTATCTTTTATCACCATCGAGAAAATCCATTTTAAATATAATCAGTCAAAAAATAATTACCCCACAAAATTTATATGATTATATCTTATGGTATATTGATCGGGTACAATTCGTCTTGGTAAATTAAATACAAATAAGGGCTGTTTCATATACCGTTTGATTTGTGTTGTTATCTTTTATCACCATCGAGAAAATCCATTTTAAATATAATCAGTCAAAAAATAATTACCCCCAAAAGTATATCGTATTATATCTTATGGTATATTGATCGGGTACAATTCGTCTTAATAAATTAAATACTCTAATAAGGGCTGTTTCATATACCGTTTGATTTGTGTTGTTATCTTTTATCACCATCGAGAAAATATTTTAAATATAATCAGTCAAAAAATAATTACCCCACAAAAGTTTATTGGATTATATCTTATGGTATATTGATCGGGTACAATTCGTCTTGGTAAATTAAATACACTAATAAGGGCTGTTTCATATACCGTTTGATTTGTGTTGGTATCTTTTATCACCATCGAGAAAATCCATTTTAAATATAATCAGTCAAAAAATAATTACCCCACAAAAGTTTATTGGATTATATCTTATGGTATATTGATCGGGTACAATTCGTCTTGGTAAATTAAATACACTAATAAGGGCTGTTTCATATACCGTTTGATTTGTGTTGGTATCTTTTATCACCATCGATTATCACCATCGAGAAAATCCATTTTAAATATAATCAGTCAAAAAATAATTACCCCCAAAAGTATATCGTATTATATCTTATGGTATATTGATCGGGTACAATTCGTCTTGGTAAATTAAATACACTAATAAGGGCTGTTTCATATACCGTTTGATTTGTGTTGTTATCTTTTATCACCATCGAGAAAATCCATTTAAATATAATCAGTCAAAAAATAATTACCCCACAAAATTTATTGGATTATATCTTATGGTATATTGATCGGGTACAATTCGTCTTGGTAAATTAAATACACTAATAAGGGCTGTTTCATATACCGTTTGATTTGTGTTGGTATCTTTTATCACCATCGAGAAAATCCATTTTAAATATAATCAGTCAAAAAATAATTACCCCACAAAATTTATATGATTATATCTTATGGTATATTGATCGGGTACAATTCGTCTTGGTAAATTAAATACACTAATAAGGGCTGTTTCATATACCGTTTGATTTGTGTTGTTATCTTTTATCAGCATCGAGAAAATCCATTTTAAATATAATCAGTCAAAAAATAATTACCCCCAAAAGTATATCGTATTATGTATATCTTATGGTATATTGATCGGGTACAATTCGTCTTGGTAAATTAAATACACTAATAAGGGCTGTTTCATATACCGTTTGATTTGTGTTGGTATCTTTTATCACCATCGAGAAAATCCATTTTAAATATAATCAGTCAAAAAATAATTACCCCACAAAATTTATATGATTATATCTTATGGTATATTGATCGGGTACAATTCGTCTTGGTAAATTAAATACACTAATAAGGGCTGTTTCATATACCGTTTGATTTGTGTTGGTATCTTTTATCACCATCGAGAAAATCCATTTTAAATATAATCAGTCAAAAAATAATTACCCCACAAAAGTTTATCGTATTATATCTTATGGTATATTGATCGGGTACAATTCGTCTTGGTAAATTAAATACACTAATAAGGGCTGTTTCATATACCGTTTGATTTGTGTTGGTATCTTTTATCACCATCGAGAAAATCCATTTTAAATATAATCAGTCAAAAAATAATTACCCCACAAAATTTATATGATTATATCTTATGGTATATTGATCGGGTACAATTCGTCTTGGTAAATTAAATACATTAATAAGGGCTGTTTCATATACCGTTTGATTTGTGTTGGTATCTTTTATCACCATCGAGAAAATCCATTTTAAATATAATCAGTCAAAAAATAATTACCCCCAAAAGTATATCGTATTATATCTTATGGTATATTGATCGGGTACAATTCGTCTTAATAAATTAAATACTCTAATAAGGGCTGTTTCATATACCGTTTGATTTGTGTTGTTATCTTTTATCACCATCGAGAAAATATTTTAAATATAATCAGTCAAAAAATAATTACCCCACAAAAGTTTATTGGATTATATCTTATGGTATATTGATCGGGTACAATTCGTCTTGGTAAATTAAATACACTAATAAGGGCTGTTTCATATACCGTTTGATTTGTGTTGTTATCTTTTATCACCATCGAGAAAATCCATTTTAAATATAATCAGTCAAAAAATAATTACCCCCAAAAGTATATCGTATTATATCTTATGGTATATTGATCGGGTACAATTCGTCTTGGTAAATTAAATACTCTAATAAGGGCTGTTTCATATACCGTTTGATTTGTGTTGGTATCTTTTATCACCATCGAGAAAATCCATTTTAAATATAATCAGTCACAAAATAATTACCCCACAAAAGTTTATCGTATTATATCTTATGGTATATTGATCGGGTACAATTCGTCTTGGTAAATTAAATACACTAATAAGGGCTGTTTCATATACCGTTTGATTTGTGTTGGTATCTTTTATCACCATCGAGAAAATCCATTTTAAATATAATCAGTCAAAAAATAATTACCCCCAAAAGTATATCGTATTATATCTTATGGTATATTGATCGGGTACAATTCGTCTTAATAAATTAAATACTCTAATAAGGGCTGTTTCATATACCGTTTGATTTGTGTTGTTATCTTTTATCACCATCGAGAAAATATTTTAAATATAATCAGTCAAAAAATAATTACCCCACAAAAGTTTATTGGATTATATCTTATGGTATATTGATCGGGTACAATTCGTCTTGGTAAATTAAATACACTAATAAGGGCTGTTTCATATACCGTTTGATTTGTGTTGTTATCTTTTATCACCATCGAGAAAATCCATTTTAAATATAATCAGTCAAAAAATAATTACCCCCAAAAGTATATCGTATTATATCTTATGGTATATTGATCGGGTACAATTCGTCTTGGTAAATTAAATACTCTAATAAGGGCTGTTTCATATACCGTTTGATTTGTGTTGGTATCTTTTATCACCATCGAGAAAATCCATTTTAAATATAATCAGTCACAAAATAATTACCCCACAAAAGTTTATCGTATTATATCTTATGGTATATTGATCGGGTACAATTCGTCTTGGTAAATTAAATACACTAATAAGGGCTGTTTCATATACCGTTTGATTTGTGTTGGTATCTTTTATCACCATCGAGAAAATCCATTTTAAATATAATCAGTCAAAAAATAATTACCCCACAAAATTTATATGATTATATCTTATGGTATATTGATCGGGTACAATTCGTCTTGGTAAATTAAATACACTAATAAGGGCTGTTTCATATACCGTTTGATTTGTGTTGTTATCTTTTATCACCATCGAGAAAATCCATTTTAAATATAATCAGTCAAAAAATAATTACCCCCAAAAGTATATCGTATTATATCTTATGGTATATTGATCGGGTACAATTCGTCTTAATAAATTAAATACTCTAATAAGGGCTGTTTCATATACCGTTTGATTTGTGTTGTTATCTTTTATCACCATCGAGAAAATATTTTAAATATAATCAGTCAAAAAATAATTACCCCACAAAAGTTTATTGGATTATATCTTATGGTATATTGATCGGGTACAATTCGTCTTGGTAAATTAAATACACTAATAAGGGCTGTTTCATATACCGTTTGATTTGTGTTGTTATCTTTTATCACCATCGAGAAAATCCATTTTAAATATAATCAGTCAAAAAATAATTACCCCCAAAAGTATATCGTATTATATCTTATGGTATATTGATCGGGTACAATTCGTCTTGGTAAATTAAATACACTAATAAGGGCTGTTTCATATACCGTTTGATTTGTGTTGTTATCTTTTATCACCATCGAGAAAATCCATTTTAAATATAATCAGTCAAAAAATAATTACCCCCAAAAGTATATCGTATTATATCTTATGGTATATTGATCGGGTACAATTCGTCTTAATAAATTAAATACTCTAATAAGGGCTGTTTCATATACCGTTTGATTTGTGTTGTTATCTTTTATCACCATCGAGAAAATATTTTAAATATAATCAGTCAAAAAATAATTACCCCACAAAAGTTTATTGGATTATATCTTATGGTATATTGATCGGGTACAATTCGTCTTGGTAAATTAAATACACTAATAAGGGCTGTTTCATATACCGTTTGATTTGTGTTGTTATCTTTTATCACCATCGAGAAAATCCATTTTAAATATAATCAGTCAAAAAATAATTACCCCCAAAAGTATATCGTATTATATCTTATGGTATATTGATCGGGTACAATTCGTCTTGGTAAATTAAATACACTAATAAGGGCTGTTTCATATACCGTTTGATTTGTGTTGTTATCTTTTATCACCATCGAGAAAATCCATTTTAAATATAATCAGTCAAAAAATAATTACCCCACAAAAGTTTATTGGATTATATCTTATGGTATATTGAACGGGTACAATTCGTCTTGGTAAATTAAATACACTAATAAGGGCTGTTTCATATACCGTTTGATTTGTGTTGGTATCTTTTATCACCATCGAGAAAATCCATTTTAAATATAATCAGTTAAAAAATAATTACCCCACAAAAGTTTATCGTATTATATCTTATGGTATATTGATCGGGTACAATTCGTTTTGGTATATTATATACAATAATAAGTGCTGTTTCAAACACCGTTTGATTTGTCTTCGTATCTTTTATCACCATCGAGAAAATCCATTTTAAATATAATCAGTTAAAAAATAATTACCCCACAAAAGTTTATCGTATTATATCTTATGGTATATTGATCGGGTACAAATCGTCTTGGTATATTATATACAAAAATAAGTGCTGTTTCAAACACAGTTTGATTTGTCTTCGTGTATTTAATTTACCAAGACGAATTGTACCCGATCAATATACCATAAGATATAATCCAATAAATTTTGTGGGGTAATTATTTTTTGACTGATTATATTTAAAATGGATTTTCTCGATGGTGATAAAAGATAACAACACAAATCAAACGGTATATGAAACAGCCCTTATTAGTGTATTTAATTTACCAAGACGAATTGTACCCGATCAATATACCATAAGATATAATACGATATACTTTTGGGGGTAATTATTTTTTAACTGATTATATTTAAAATGGATTTTCTCGATGGTGATAAAAGATACGAAGACAAATCAAACGGTGTTTGAAACAGCACTTATTATTGTATATAATATACCAAAACGAATTGTACCCGATCAATATACCATAAGATATAATACGATAAACTTTTGTGGGGTAATTATTTTTTAACTGATTATATTTAAAATGGATTTTCTCGATGGTGATAAATAATAATAATAAAATTATTACTAATAAATTCGCTTTGACTAAGTAGTGGCTAAAATTGAACTGATTTAAAAAATTTAAAAAAATATATAAAACCAATGCTAATTCTTCAAAACGATCCCAAGAATGTAAGCCTCTTTTCCAAGATAAATGATTAAAAAGTAGTTCGTCAAAAGAACGTTCAATCAACACATGTGGAATGTCACTAAAAATTAAAAATATTCAAAAAAGCATTCCAATTTGAAGAAAAACCTTTCAGAAATTTTGTACTTCATCGCGTATTTATTGACAAGCTTAAAAATAAAAAAGATAAAATTTTGGCTCTGATTTAGGGCATAAGTCCCATGGAATTTTATGCGTCCTATCTGACAAGAGTATGAGTCCCAAAAATCGTCCCAAATCTTTCGATAAACCTTTATTTCCCCAAAATCAGATATCTCTTAATTCACCCCAAAATCATTCAATCCTCACAAATAGGGTTGCCGTTTTCGAGTCGGGCCGACGTTCGAGTCATTTTTATCGGGGCGACCGGACCGAGCCTTTTTCGGGGCAAAATTCGTTGCCCGCCTCAGTATTTCGGACCGGGCCGGCAATCCTACTTAAAAATCCCTCCACAACTCTGTTAATCACCTAAATACATTTTCCCTTAGGGCCCAATCACCGGCCAAAATTTTAAATTAGTCGACGGTCAAGAACGCAGGTTCCTTCACCCCTCTAGGACTATTTTTAAAAAGAACAAAACCTTTAAATTCTGCGAACTAGAAGCAATAGATGAGATTGTTTTAGCAACCGAGTCAACAACATTAACAGAATTTGATGAATTTATAGAATTTGTTTGACCAACATTTTGCGATGGATTGTTAAGCTAAAAACAATTTGTTTTTTTAAACAAAACATTGTTTAATAAAAAACCTTCATTTGTTCCATCATTAATTGATGTTGGTGTTGTCGTTTAGCAGAGGAATGTGAAGGAATTTGTGTTGACATCAAATAAATTTTAAAAGATCTTAAAGCTAAAAAAAGGTTTTATTAAAAATGAGATATAAGACGATTATAACCGATCAAAAACAATTAAAAAAATTTTTATCAAGTGAAAATGAGGGTAAAAAAGGAAAAGGAAAACTTCTAAAAAATTAAACCACAACAAATTTCTCGTTACTATAGCCAGTCTTTGTCCGCAACCGCAATCCGCAAGTCAAAAAACATGCAATATCACGCAATCCGTTGAACATCCTGGAATGTCTCAAAGAATCTGCAAAGAGAGAAAATGTTTTAGAGATTGGTATGAAAATTAATACTCCCCAAAAAGCGCAGAAAAATTGTCCTAATTTTTTGAGGACAATTTTTGCGGACATTTTTAAATCTTAGAAAAAACGAACCTCTTTGATAAAAGTTTTTTAACCTAAGTTTTAGACTCAAAATTATGTAGTTCTCAGTTGGTTATCAGTAAAAAAGTTGAAAAAATGTCCGAAAGTTTATTGCGCAACAGTGGTCGGCGTTTCCAGAAAAAGTCCGCAAAAATTGTCCGCAAGTTTAGCCGTAAAACGTGAACGTAGTTTATGTAAAAAATCCGCAAAACCCAAAAAGGGCAGATAAACCCCTAGCTCTTAGTCTCTTAAAAAAACTTTTCCTACGGACTTTCTGCGGACATCTTTAACTTCCGAATCTCCTTAGAAACAATATCGAACAGTTTTCTAACCAAAGTTTTAGACTCAAGATTTTGTAGGTTCTCGGCCAGCTATCCTTATTTGTTAGAAAAATCTTAGTATTCAAAACGCAAAACCATGTGGCCGGCGTTTTCTGAAAATGTCCGCAAGTTTATCTTCAAAACAAGTGCCCACAATTTACGTATAAAGTCAATAAACCCTCCCACTAGTATCAATAAAACTTAAAAAACCTTGATACGAATAAACAAAAGCTTTAGCCATAAAACTATTTTCAGCATAGGCCATTGTATACTGCAAAATTAGTTGAGCATAAGAATCGCTGCTAAGGTGCCGAATTTGGATTGATTTTTGTGGGTGTTGAAGCAACTTGGAAGTTTTGGGTATTTGAAGAGTCTTCATTGCAGAATGACGACAAAATAATAATAACATAATTTTCTGAAGAAAAATTTAAAAGAAAAAATTAAAAAAACCAAAAAAATTTAAAAATAATCGAAGAAATTGAAAAAAATGTAAAAAATAAAGTAAAAGAAGAATCGTCCTTAATATCTCAGCACCAAAGAGGAATTCAAAATCGAGGTCCCGACTATTCGAAACGAAAACCTTCTGAAATACCAGGTTTTTCCAACCCGGATCTGCCAAGGACAAAAAGCCACGCTAAAATATTTTCGAGAATTTTGGGACCAAATGTCGCCCCAAAAATTTCTTTGGGATATTCTTTCCCCAAAATTAATCTTAACTTAAAAAAGCAGTCAAAGTAAACCTCATAAACTTGTCTTCTAATAAGCTGATTAGCAATCATCCGTTTAGCCACTAATTTTTCGGAGAGTGCAAAGAGAGGGAAGGTAATGAGGCGAAGGGCGATAGCCGTGCCAACAACACCTCCAGTATATTCTAGACAGTTGACTGATGCTAGAGCTGAAAAGGAAAAAAATTAAGATGCTCTAAAAATGATTTTAGAGAAAAGAGACATTTGGTCCCAAAGGGAATTTTGTCCCGATATATTACGAAAGTCAAAAAAATAGGAAGAATCGAAACACGGTTCCCATTATAAACATGTCCAGTAAATACAAAATAAAAAAAACGCGGATCAACTCTGAAGAATCACATCCTCATTGCCGAATGACCCTGAAGACCCACAACCAATGAAAGAAAAATCGAGGGATTTAGGGATCCTCAAATCGAGGGATCCTCATTCGAAAGAGCTCATCGAGCTGTGTAGAATGACACAAAAATCAATGCGATTGGACAAGATTTGACAGAGTTATGACATAAGCCGTCGACTCCGTTAGGTCTACATAATATCATAACTTTGTCAAACCATATCTAATCACGTCGATTTTGGTGTCATTCGACACAGCTCGACGAGTTCTATAACCTAAGCCTGACTGACCATTTTTTAATACTTTGAGGAAGGAAAAAGGGGGGGGGACGTATAAAGTCAATAAACCCTCCCACTAGTATCAATAAAACTTAAAAAACCTTGATAAGAATAGACAAAAGCTTTGGCCATAAAACTATTTTCAGCATAGGCCATTGTATACTGCAAAATTAGTTGAGCATAAGAATCGCTGCTAAGGTGCCGAATTTGGATTGATTTTTGTGGGTGTTGAAGCAACTTGGAAGTTTTGGGTATTTGAAGAGTCTTCATTGCAGAATGACGACAAAATAATAATAACATAATTTTCTGAAGAAAAATTTAAAAGAAAAAATTAAAAAAACCAAAAAAATTTAAAAATAATCGAAGAAATTGAAAAAAATGTAAAAAATAAAGTAAAAGAAGAATCGTCCTTAATATCTCAGCACCAAAGAGGAATTCAAAATCGAGGTCCCGACTATTCGAAACGAAAACCTTCTGAAATACCAGGTTTTTCCAACCCGGATCTGCCAAGGACAAAAAGCCACGCTAAAATATTTTCGAGAATTTTGGGACCAAATGTCGCCCCAAAAATTTCTTTGGGATATTCTTTCCCCAAAATTAATCTTAACTTAAAAAAGCAGTCAAAGTAAACCTCATAAACTTGTCTTCTAATAAGCTGATTAGCAATCATCCGTTTAGCCACTAATTTTTCGGAGAGTGCAAAGAGAGGGAAGGTAATGAGGCGAAGGGCGATAGCCGTGCCAACAACACCTCCAGTATATTCTAGACAGTTGACTGATGCTAGAGCTGAAAAGGAAAAAAATTAAGATGCTCTAAAAATGATTTTAGAGAAAAGAGACATTTGGTCCCAAAGGGAATTTTGTCCCGATATATTACGAAAGTCAAAAAAATAGGAAGAATCGAAACACGGTTCCCATTATAAACATGTCCAGTAAATACAAAATAAAAAAAACGCGGATCAACTCTGAAGAATCACATCCTCATTGCCGAATGACCCTGAAGACCCACAACCAATGAAAGAAAAATCGAGGGATTTAGGGATCCTCAAATCGAGGGATCCTCATTCGAAAGAGCTCATCGAGCTGTGTAGAATGACACAAAAATCAATGCGATTGGACAAGATTTGACAGAGTTATGACATAAGCCGTCGACTCCGTTAGGTCTACATAATATCATAACTTTGTCAAACCATATCTAATCACGTCGATTTTGGTGTCATTCGACACAGCTCGACGAGTTCTATAACCTAAGCCTGACTGACCATTTTTTAATACTTTGAGGAAGGAAAAAGGGGGGGGGACGTATAAAGTCAATAAACCCTCCCACTAGTATCAATAAAACTTAAAAAACCTTGATAAGAATAGACAAAAGCTTTGGCCATAAAACTATTTTCAGCATAGGCCATTGTATACTGCAAAATTAACATTAAGAAATTGAAAAATAGGGTAAATAGCGTGGTAATATAAGAGAGACATTCTTTTTCTTTTGCCTAAACATATTTCGCCAATAAGGCTTAAAATTCTCATTTTGCCTACGCGCCTTATTTGCAAAAACAATTATTTTACCCTCATAGGCAAAATATGTATTTGGCAGAATATTGGAGACGTGACGTTTTATTTTTAATGTAGCAGCCACTTAGTCGCTCGACTTAGTCGCGGACCACTTAGTCGCGACAAGTCGCGACCACACAGTCGCGGTCCACTTAATCGTGACTAGAGCCCGGACCGTACCGTACTACGGCCGTATTTTTCGGTATTTATCGGTATTCCGTATCGGTAGTACGATACGGAATACCGACCGATAAAATTTTGAAGTTGATCGGTATTTATCGGTATCGGTATTTTTCGGTATTCCGTATCGGTAATACGGTACGGAAAAACTAAAATACCGATACTACCGACCGATAAAAAAAATCAAGGAATCTGTGACTTGGTTTACCAAAATTCTTAAAATTTTTGCCTGCGGCGCAAGAAAAAAAAAGAAATCTGGTGACTGGTACATATACTAAAATTCCCAAAATTTTCGCCTACTGCGCTGGAAAACAATGAAAGTTGTAGGATGGTCTAACAAAATTCTCAAATCTCTAAATCCATTTTATTCCTCCGATGTCTTCCAAATCAATCTTATCCTTCCAAATCATTATTAATCCCCGATATCCTTCCTGACATAAGCATCTAACAACTTATCCACATAATAATCATGTCAACAAATCCCCAAAATCCATTTAAATCCACTTAATCCCTCCATATCCACCGATATCACACCAAATCTAGCTTAATCCCTTTAAATCCCTGATTTATCTCTTTATCCATACAAATTTATTTATAAAAATAATTCTTGTTTATTATATTAATTTTTTGAAAATACGGTACGGAATACCGATAAATTTTTACCGGTATTTATCGGTATCGGTATTTTTCGGTATTCCATATCGGCAATACGGTACGGTAAAATTTTGAGATTCATCGGTATTTATCGGTATCGGTATTATACGGTAGTACGGTACGGAATACGGTACGGTACGAAATTCCGGGCTCTAATCGTGACCAATTACTCGCAGGCTTCTTAGTCGCGAGGTCGCGACCACTTAGTTGCGGGCCACTTAGATGCGACCACTTAGTCTCGAGCCACTTAGTCGCGACAACGGGCCCGGCCCGGGGTCGAGCTCTAACAATCAATTTGCGGAAAAATACTTTTATATATTATTTCATATTGAATATGATGGATAAATGTATTGAAATTAGAACATTATTTATTATTTTGGAATTACAAATACTTTATAGTTTAATATAGATATACCTATATTTTAGTTAATATAGGTATTTTTATATATGTATAATTTAATTCTTGGTCTTCAATGATTTCTGACTGAAGACGAATTGTAAAATGGAATTTTTGAAAATATTAAATAATATGTATACATAAAAAAGAAATTGCAATTTATACATATTAATTTATTTTTATGAAAAGTATTCTTTTTATTTTAAAATTATTTGAATACCAAAAAAAGCCTTCAACACACTCAAAAAATTTTTTATCTATAAAATACATAGAATAATAGATTTAAAATTTTTTAAATAAGATATATCAATAATTGTTTTCTTAATTTAATAAATGAAAAAGTATTCTTTAATAGTATTATTTTTTCTAATAGTATTATTTTTGAATAATAATTAATTGCTATTTTTTATAATTTTCTATTTAGCTTGAAATTAATTTTTATTATTAATTATCGTACATTGCTTAGTATGATTGTGAAAATAATTATTAAATTAGTAAACATTTTGCTGCAAATTCGTCAGTTAGTGTTACGTACGAGACTTGTATGTCTTCGTACTAACAAGAATAACAATAAGATAAGACAGTATCTAACAACTGTGCTTTATCTACAATACAAATACAATAAGGCGAACAATAGGAATATGGCTAAGCGCCGAATATGTTGGAGACAGAATAGAATAAGAATAGATAACACTACGACAATAAACTAAAACCCAGACTGAATAATAGTAAGCCTTTTATACTAAGCCAATACCCAACACCTCCCTCTTTTAATAAGAATAATTTACACTTGAATAGAATACTCTGAAGGTCGAATTGCGAATAAAGTCTCCAAACAACAAAAAATACATACAAAGGGGCAAAATACAATAATTACAAAAGGGGCAATACAAAAATATACATAAAAACAAATATTAGCACAACAACAAAAATTCATATTATCTCAACTTCAAGCATCAATGCTAATACCGCTCATCTTTTCTTCGTCTTCATTCTTCTCGTCAATAGATAGAATCATCTGGAATATTTTTAGAATTATCTTCTTGAATGTTTGAATCGTCTTTCTTCGAATTGATATTTTTGTTGAATAATTGATTGAGCTTTAAGCTCTGCTCATCAATAGAATTATCAGAATCTGCTTGGTTTTTCTCCACCCAATACTTTTTGCGAATATGCCATTCCTTAATGTGAGTGGATAAAGGAAAGTGTTTGGTAATAAGTGGAAATGAAAGGAGTTCACGTGAATGAATAATGGAAAGGCTGGGAAGGAATAGTTGTAATTGTAAACAATAATATAGCGGAATTAAGCGGAAGTGTGGAAGCAAAGTTCAAAGAAGAGAAAATTATTAATTTATAAGTGGGAAGATAGGAATTAATGTTTAATAATCAATTTTTAATAATAATTTTGTTTTGATATATGTTTTTGTAAAATTTAGTTATTTATGTTTTAAAAATAATTTTTATTAGCTTTCTATTCGCATTAATCCAAAACATGGATTGGATGGCAGTTTAGAGTTAAGTTTTTGTACAAAAATCTGATTTTATATTTATAAATATTCTTAATTTTTACTGATTATATTTATGTATTTGTTATAAATTATTCGATAAATTATTATTCATTATCTATAAATACATATTGTTTAAATATTCAAAATAATTTATTATTAATCCAATTTTGTTGCAATATTTGATTAAAAATATTAATAAATAACAATTATACCACTCCACTAATAATATCCATCAATTATCTTTCATAAATATTTAAATCTTCTCGTTTGTATTTCACTGCCGGAAAAATAATCAGCAAAGATGATATTTATTTATATTATTTCTATTAACGCATATAGGTATATGTACTACATAATTATTTTAAATATACTCATCTAAGTATTAATACTTTAAACTTTTATCTTTTTTTGTCTTAATCTTTTACCTAATCTTTTAATAATATTATTAAATAAATTTAGAAAAATTTTGTTTTTAATTTACATTATCTAATCAGACGGATTGGATAATTTATTAAAATTATATTACATATTTAAAAAATAAATTATAAAATTATTTAGATTTAAATTTTAATTAATTTAATATTAATCTAAATACCTATGTATATCAAAAAATTTTTTCATAATCGTCAATTAATAGTGATTATTTGTTATGTATTTTGACTTTTATGTAGGTTACTCTTGTTGTTCTTGATGACCATTTGATATATGTAATTCTTGAATTTAATAATTTAAAGTTTTTATTTATTAAATTTTTAATCAAAGCTTATTTTTTAAATTATTTTTTTTAATAATCTAATTATATAATTGAGAAGGGTTTGTCAGTCTGTCAGTCTGTCCTTTTATAGACAAGTGGTTTTTTATAGTAAAATGATTTGGGGGAGTGAAGAAAAGGGGGCTTTTATAGTAAAGCGTTGCCAGTTAAATTAGGTTGTAAGGGTAAAAAGATAGTATAAAAGCGGGTATTTTGGTCATTCTTCAACTGCTACCAACACTTCAACTCTACTGTGCTCTGTTCTACGTTTGCTGGTGTCCTTTGTCCTGCTAGGCGTCAACGTTCATTTGAAGTGATAGGCGTCAACGTTCATGTGTCAATGTTCATTTGCAGTCTAGGCGTCAACGTTCATTTGCCAAGTGCTTGACGTCAACGTTCATGTGTCAAGTGCTAACGTGAACGTCCATGGAGGCGGAATATTGAAACAGAGGGAATTGTGAAGCAGGCGGAATATTGAACAGGTGTGAAACAGGCGGAATATTCAAACAGGCGGAGTATTGAAATAGGGGGCATTGTGAAGCAGGCGGAATATTAAACAGGGGAATTGTGAAGCAGGCGGAATATTGAACAGGCGTGAAACAGGCGGAATATTCAAACAGGCGGAATATTGAACAGGGTAATTGTGAAACAGGCGGAATATTGAAGAGGGGGAATTGTGAAACAGGCGGAATATTGAAACAGGCGGAATATTTAAACAAGGGGAATTGTAAGCAGGCGGAATATTTAAACAAGGGGAATTGTGAGGGGAAAGTGGTCCTAGCGAGGTGGGTCGGCCGAAGGCTTTTGAATTATGTCGTTTAATTGTTTTGTTATGCTAGCTGAGTTACACAAGCACATGTGTCTTTTAATATTCAGTAAGGATTATTTGTTACGTTTTTTTGCTTTTATTTAATTTACATGTTCTTCTTGTTCAGGGTGTTGCTGACTTGTTGATGTTGAATTATTAAATTATTAAAATTAATAATAATTGTCTTTCTTTAATTTAATAATTTTAAGTTTTATTTATTAAATTTTTAATTAAAGCTTATTTTTAAAATTATTTTTTAATATTAAGTTAACATCATAATTTCATATTTTGCTTTTGTGTAATATGCTGTTAAGACTTTGTGAAGGTACGGTGCTTGATTTGATTTGATTAAATTATATTATATTAACATTATCAATAACAATAAAATTTTCAATTAAAAATATTTATATAACACCAATTAAAATAAATTAATATTGCTAATTGAATTTAAAATATTCATTTTTAAATTATATTATGCATATGCATCATAAATATTATATTTTTGTTATACATAATTATTTATAAATTCTAAATTTATGATGCGATGCTCATAATAATAAAAATCCTCGAATGAATGTTTATTTTTGTTATATACCTATGTATATAGTTATTATACATATCTATTTTATCCATTTTCCATATTTTTAAATTTGCTATCTTTGTTTTAAAATTTATTTAAAAAGATTTACTTAGACTTAATGTAGAGAATAAATTTAATAAATAGTTCTTATCTTAAGCTATATTTAAATTTAATTTAGGAAATAATTATTACAATGTTATTATTGCTATTAAATCTTTTTTACTGATTTCTTAATGAATTTAAATTTATTAGGTCCATTTTGTCATATAATCTAATTTTTGTTGGTGGATATTACTTAAATCGTTTCTTAATTGATTTTTTATTACATGTAGATTTGCCAAAACTCTAATTCGTCATAAAATTTAATAATAAATAATCATAAATATTTTTAAATAGAATAATAATGTGTAGATAATTTTTATTGCAGTTCTAGTATGATTATCCCTGTTTAAAATAATACTACTAAAATAAATTTATCTTTATAATAATGATATATATTCTAATAATTATATCGGTATGATTGTTGTTTTTATTAAATCAACACAAATATTATATTTTTAAAATAAACAGTTATAAATTAATGCAATATTAAAGTGTATAGGTGGATATATATTTTTAATTTTTTATCATTAATTTATTCAGTGATGTAATATACCGTAAATGATCTAATACATAAAACTAACTCCATATTTCGACCAATCTCCTTAATAAGCACATTCTACAGAGGATCGAAAAATAAAAGCACCTTCTTTAATTCACGCACACTCCCTGCACTCCTTAATACATATAAGTACACACTACCATGGGATCGAATAATATAAACACATGTGTTCTATTAAAGTATTTACGTTAGTCCTATATTTATATTCAGATTAAATTTCTTGAAATAAGTTGAATTATTAACTTAAATTATCTACATAAAAATTTAGAATATTTAAGGTAATATGTATCTTATATTTATTTTATATTTTTTAAGTATTACGACATCGAAATAAATGCATTCATCGAGAAATAAGATTATTTATTTAAATATTATTATTTAACGATATATGTATCAACTTGAACTTTTACATGCAGGCATTGATCTAAATTTAAAAAAAATATAAGAAAAGTAGTTAAATTAACTTTACCTTCAATCACAACAAAGCCTTTTTTGATTTCAATCTCCTCACCAGGTGCAAACTCGATGAATTTGTCGTTTTCTTTGTTCCCTAGCACATTAAGATCTGCCCGCTTGTTGTCATCATCCGCAATAATTGCACAGAAATTTTCTTCAATATTAAAAGAAGTAGAGGCCAACACACAATTAAAACCTAAAAGTAATAATTTAACTTGCATTATCGCATAACTAACTATAAGTCCCTCCTGAATCCATTTCATTAAACGTCGCAACTTTTTTGACTGGAATTCCTTGAGATTTAATAATCGTTGCCGACGTAACAACAAATTCATAATCCAAAAACGTATTGTAAATCTTTTTCCAATCGAAGCGCTTTACATCAAACGCTTGTATCTTTAACAGGTTTAAATCGACGACCTAAATCGAAAATTAAAACTTTTGATTGTTAGACTCACACTTCCTTCCTGACACAGCTCTACAAAAACACCATATTTCCCAACTACAGTTGCAAAAGCAGTGACCACAAAAATTTGACCAGTGCTGCATTTCATTAAAACTGTAGTTTTTGCTTTTGATTTACAAACCTTAGCCACAATCCCACAACAATGCCTAAAAGTATTTTTTATTTCAAAAGACATCAAAAAACTCACCCCATAAAAGTTCCTGGCGGCTGTACTTCCAACTCATTACAGGTAGAAAGCTTCATTGCAATAGGAGCTAAAAACGTGGGCTAGCGAAGAGGAATGCCTTCTACTAAGGAGTTACTCTCGGCTAGCTACTAAACACGACTGTTTCAATTTCCGCCTGTTTCAATATTCCGCCTGCTTCATATTCAACCTGTTTCATCATTTAGCCAGTTTCAATATTCCGCCAGCTTCATACCTAGCACTTGACAACTGAACGTTGACGTCTAGCACTTTACACATAAACGTTGACGTCTAGCACTTGACACATGAACGTTGACGTCTAGCACTTGACACATGAACGTTGACGTCTAGCACTTGACACATGAACGTTGACATCTAGCACTCGATACATGAACGATGACGTCTAGCACTTCAAATGAACGTTGACGTCTAGCACTTGACACATGAACGTTGACGTCTAGCACTTGACACATGAACGATGACGTCTAGCACTTCAAATGAACGTTGACGTCTAGCACTTGACACATGAACGTTGACGTCTAGCACTTGACACATGAACGTTGACGTCTAGCACTTGACACATGAACGATGGCGTCTAGCACTTCAAATGAACGTTGACGTCTAGTACTGCAAATGAACGTTGACGTCTAGCACTTGACACATGAACGTTGACGTCTAGCACTTGACACATGAACGTTGACGCCTAACAGGACAAAGGACACCAGCAAACGTAGAACAGAGCATAGCAATGTTGAGAAGTGTTGATAGCAGTTGAGGACTGACCAAAATACCCGCTTTTATACTATCGTCTTACCCTTACAACCTAATTCAGCTGGCTACGCTTTACTATAAAAACCCCCTTTTCCTCACTCACTCAAATCATTTTACTATAAAAGCCCACTTGTCTATAAAAGGACAGACAGACACACCCTTCTCAATTATATAATTAGATGTGAATTAATTGTAATTATTCATGTTTTACTATTATTTTTATTAAAATTATAAAATTTTTAATTAAAATAGGTGTTTGAAGCTATTTTTCCTTATTTTTAAATATTTAACTATAATTATTATTTTGCTTATTTAATTTTATATAATATGTTGCAGTTGAATTCAATTGAGTGGAATGGAGTTGAGTCCTCTTGTTTTTAAATTTATATTTAATTCAGAAATTTATTTATTAAATTATAATTCTTTTCAATTAGTCTTCCATTTACTCTTTTATTTACTCTTAAAATGTCATTATTAGAGGGCGGATTCTTATTGAAATATATTTTTTTCTGCAAATACATTTCGTCGAAAGAAGCCCAAATATGCCATTAGTTTTTTGATATTATGATTTTGAACAAAATGACATTTCAATATATTTCAATATTTTGCCAATTTTTCCGTTATTTCAATATTTTGCATTTTTTCCAAATTATTTCAATATTTTTTAATATTTTGACAAAAATTTTGGATTTTTCTTAAAATTTAGAAAAAAAAGTGAAGAAATTTGGCTTCTTGACTTTACAAAATTTTAAAAATTTTCGCCTGCGGCGCTGAAAACGGGGAAATTTGGATTATTCTGGCAAAATCGGCCAAAAAATCGGCAAGACAACTGGCGCTCAGCTTATATTGAAACTGGCGCCCCCAAAATGCCCTCTGAACAAAAATCCCCGAATTGTCCCGCTGAACCAAACCCCGCAAAATGTCCCACTGAAGATAATCACCAAAATGTCCCATACCCAATTTAGCCCATCTACAAATGGGCAGTATATGAAAGTAAGGGCGCCATCCAATTTTTTCCATATTCCTAAAAATATTTATTTTTCTTCTTTTTTCCTCCCTATTTTTGATTTTTGCCTTAAGACTATAAACGCAAAAGGTCCGTGTTTTGTCTGTCCGTGTTCGTCCGTGTTTTGTCTGTCCGTGTTCATCCGTTTTTTGTGTCCGTGTTCATCCAACGTTGGATGTGTGCAGTGATGGGAACACGGACGAACTCGGACAGACAAAACACGGACGAACTCGGACAGACAAAACACGGACGAACTCGGACAGACAAAACACGGACAAACTCGGACAGACAAAACACGGACGGACCCAGACAGACAAAACACGGACGGACCCAGACAGAAAAAATGTTAATGCTCACAAAATTAAAGAAAAATTAATCCTTTTGCGTTTATAGTCTTAAGGCAAAAATCAAAAATAGGGAGGAAAAAAGAAGAAAAATAAATATTTTTAGGAATATGGGAAAAATTGGATGGCGCCCTTACTTTCAGATAGGGTCTAAAAATGCACAACAGTAAAAATACTTGAGAATATATTAATTTTTTTTTCTAAAATTCAACATTTTTTTTGATTTTTACTAGTGAATAAGCCATGATTTATTTCAATATTTCGCAAATTTTTGCCATTTTTTATCAATATTTTGCCATTTTATTTCAATATTTTATGGCCATATTTTGCGATTTTTTGTCAATAAAAATCCGCCCTCTAGTCATTATCATTGAAAGACGAAACTTTAAAGCATTCAGCTTCTTCATGTTTAATTACAGCATCATTTGGAGAATAGAAAATATTTATATTTGTAGACGAATTTTTAATTCCAATATTCATTCGAGTTATGTTTAATTCTTTTTCGAATGTACGAACTTTTTGTAAGATAAAATAAGGAGTAATTTGAATATTATAATGTCACTAAACAAATTTTTGTCATAAACATGAGATAATTTACTCAATTTCCTCTGTACACAATTAATATATATTTTCATCATTAATTCTGTTATAAATATTTTTTGATTCAATTTTATTATATGCCTAAATTATTTGTTATTCTATTACTACAAATTTTTCAAATGTTTTATCATATTTATTATCATATGTTTTCTTTATTTTAAAAATGAATATCTAATCAACATTATTTTTTAAATCTTTTAATTCTATGATTTTTAAAATTTATGGTTATGTGGGTTTTCATGGAAAACCACTTCTTAGCTATTAAATATAGGTATTATTAAAAAAATGTGTTAGTAATTATTTTAATAAATTTATTATTTTTGAAATTTAATCAATCCGTGTATTTTATTATTTTTATTATTATTTTTGGCAACAAAAATATTTTTCTGAGTAGAAAATTAATTAATACCAATTCACTTTCTTTTTGTTTAAATAAAATTATAGTCGAAATTTAATTGATGAATTTGGGATGATGATTGATTTTGATATATGTATATGTAAATAAGGCTAATATATACACAAAAAGCAATCCTATTATCAAATAAATTTTAAAAAATTTACAGATTTAAACTGTAGTTTTCTTTTTTAAATCATTTTACAATACTTCTAATTAATTACTTCTATGTAAATAATTTTTATAATAAAAAATACAGTGCTTATATGAAATCAATTAATATCTAGAAGAATTATTATTTTATAATTACGAGAAATTGTGTTCTACAAAATAATATAATCATCATTGCATTGATACTTTAAGTATATAATTAACCTAAATATTTATTACAAATTACACTTACATTATTTACAGTTCTATTAACTCAAACTTTATGATATATTTAATTCATTATACTATAAACGTAGTATTACTTTATTTATGTTATTTTTGCTCTATTTTGACAATTAAAATAATTCATTAAATATTTTAAATATGGTGTGTATATAATAAATTAGTCAAAGTTAAATTTAAATATAATTATTGTTTTAAGCCTTGTCATCTTTAGACTTATGCACACCATCTTATATCATTTAATAAATAGTATAAATAAGAATTATTTAATTTTTACTCATAATTCTTAAATGATTTTACTGAACATCATTTTTTGTTAGTTGATTCAGTATCATTAAATTGATACAGGGTCTTGTTGTTAACACATCGCCATAAATATTTTATTTAGAAGTAATAATAGTCAAATTCTACTATTTAACATGTATTTAGTCTTATATTTTAATTAATTTAAATTTTGTTATCTAAATTAAAATTAATTTTATAAAAAATTTTAAAATTAATAAAAATCAACTTGTATCTATTAAATTATATTTTATTCAATTATACAGTCTGTTACATTAGTATAAACTCACCCTAATTTTTTCTGATTTTCCCACTTTTTGAAGTCAGAACGTTCTTAAATTTGGCTCAAATATGTAATAAACATTGATATTAAGAATAGCATAAGTAAATTAGAGTTTGCGAAAAGAAAAAATTTTTTATGATTTTTTAAATGAATATTGTCAATTTTGGACTGTTACTGTTACATAGTCCAAAAATCTAAGGTGGTTAAAATATTTTTTAAAGTACTGTAATCCCGTTTTCCGTTGATTTTAGGGGGTTTGAGATCTCAATGAAGAAGGCATTTATAGATTTCGTTCTTTTTACATTTCTACTCGATATCGATGGAAATGTTCACAAGAATTTTTCTAGAATTTTTGGATCACTTATAGTAAAGAAAAAATCCTGAGTTTATACTAATGTAACAGTCCAAAATTGACAATATTCATTTAAAAAATCATAAAAAATTTTTTCTTTTCGCAAACTCTAATCTACTTATGCTATTCTTAATATCAATGTTTATTACATATTTGAGCCAAATTTAAGAACGTTCTGACTTCAAAAAGTGGGAAAATCAGAAAAAATTAGGGTGAGTTTATACTAATGTAACAGACTGTATATCCCGTGAATTAATTGTAATTACATATTCATGTTTTAATATTATTTTTATTAAAATTATATATATTATATATCAAGTTTTTAAGCAGAATAGATTTTTAAAGTTCTTTTTTAAATCTAGTTACTAATAGTTAACTATAATTATTATTTTGCATATTTTAATTTTAAATAATATGATGGAACTGAATCCAATTGAGTAGAATAGAGTTGAGTCCTCTTGTTTTTAAATTTACCTATATTTAATTTAGAAATTTATTTATTAAATTATAATTCTTTTCAATTAGTCTTCCATTTACTCTTAAAATAGGTATCATTATCATTTAAAGCATTCAGTTTCTTCATGTTTAATTACAGAATCATTTGGAGAATAGAAAGTATTTTTATTTGTAGACAAATTTTCAAGTCCAATATTCATTCGAGTTATGTTTTAATTCTTTTTCAATTGTAAATTTAACATTATGTTAATAAAATAAGGAATAATCTGAACATCATAAGGTCTTCTAAACAATTTTTCGGCATAAACGTAAGATAATTAATTTTTTTATTAAAATTATTTTTCCTTATTCATTAATATTTAACTAGTATAATCATTATTTTGCATATTTTGTTTTTGAATAATATGTTGTACTTGAATCCAATTGAATAAACTCCTTTTGTTTTTAAATTAATAATGAATTTAGAAATTTATTTATCAAATTAATTCCTTTCAATTATGTAGTCTTCAATTACTCTTCCATTTACTCTTTAAATTAATTCAAATTTTTTAAAATAATATTTTTTAAATATTTCAAAATAAAACATTAATAAATGCGTTGCGGAAATATACATGTTTTTATTTAAATTTTTATTTTATATTGAATTTGAATTTTTTTATCATTTTTTGTAAGATACTTTTTAATAATGTGTTCTGACACAATCATCTAAATAACAATACATAAAAATAAAATTAGTAACTTTTATTATATGTATTTAAATTTCTGACTTTTTTCTTAAATTGCTGTTTTTTTCAATTTCAGCAAACTTCAGTTTGCTGAAATTACGAATACTTTTTTTTATTACGTATAATTTCAGTCATCTATTTAAATTTTTCTAATATTTTACATTTAATTATAAAAACATTCTTTTTAGATTTTGTATTTTTATGATTGAATTACTAAATATATAGTAGATTAATTCACTATCTACTACATATGTATAATATTATAATTTATATATAAATTAAATTTTAATGTAAATCATTTATAATTTAAAAATATTTATAAATTAATAATCTGAAATTGAAGTTAATCTAAATAAATTTAATTCTTAATCAATGATATTACATATTATTTATCAACTTAAATTTATATTATCAATTAAATACATTTAAGTATCTATATAGAGCAATTAAACTTATTTTTTCTTTATTATATCTAGAATTTTTTAAATTTATTGGTAAGTACAAAATTGCGTCTGCCAAAATTGCGTCCGGCATGATGAGAATAACTTTACAATTACAAATTTATTTCAGAAAATAAATCTATCATTAGATTTAACTATTATGAATTAAGTTTTTATATTCTTCAGAATTATTTAAATATAAAAATATCAATTATTTTTAATAAAAAAATTATTCTAAACATTAATAAAAATAAAATTTAAATTATTTAATTTGCTCTCTTTGCCATAAAACAGCTTAAGTTGTGCCTTGCATTTTTCTTTATGATACTTCAAATTTTATTTATTTTTAATTTAATTATAAATTATAATGTTCGACATTTGATAAAAGATAGAATAAATATTTAATTTTGTATTGAATTAACCGTTATATAAATATTTAAACCTCATCTATTAATTTTTTTTCGTTTTAAATTTCTTCATGAAAATGATGCCTTTATTTAAAAATGAGTTGTTTTGACAAAATTTATTCATTTATTAGCTTTTTTATTTTTTAACATGTCATCTAGTCGTATCAGTCAGTAGAAGTCATTTTTTGTTTTTGATTCAGTATCATTAAAATTGTTAATCGGGTTGTTAACATCGCCAAGTATATTTTACTTAGAAGTAATCGTCAAATTCTACTTTTAAACATATAGTTTTTAATTTAATTAATTATAATTTTGCTAACTAAAAGAATAAATACAAATAAATTTGTATTTTTTAAATTAGATTTTATTCAATTATATAATATGCGAATTAATTGTAAATACTCATATTTTGCCATTATTTTTATTAAAATTATTTAAATTATATATCAAATTTTTAATCAAAATACATTTTTAAAATTATTTTTTTATTCATTTATTAATATTTAACTTGAATTATTATTTTGCATATTTTGATTTTAATTAATATGTTGGATTTAAGCATAACATTTTCTTCTTCGTCTAGAAATTTATGCATCAAAATAATTCTTTCTCAATTAGCCTTCAATTACATTTACATATTCAATATTTTTTTGTAGAAAATATAAATAAAGTCTAAATTTCGGACTTTATTTTATTTAATTGATTTATTTTTTGTTTAAAATTAATTATAGAATTTTTATAAAAATAATTTTAATTTTTCATTATTTTAAAATTTAATTAATTGACAAAATATTTTATTTTCGGAACTTATGCAGTTTGGGTACTCTTTTTTTAGCCACGCCCTTTTTTCCTTTTCCGTCATTATTCTTTTACTCTTCTTCCTTTATCAGTCAATTCGATGAGGTCAATTTTTTGTTTAGGATGTACAAAAAAATCAGTTAATAAATAGATCTAGAGCTCAATATATCTAATCGAGCTGAGCGAATGACTCAAGAATCTGTCAGTTATATCTCTGAACTGAGTTGCAGAGGGTAAAAAATGTCTAAAAATGTGATGAAATTGGTCAATATTTGAGAAACCACGCAAGAATACCGGATAATTAGTTCTAAAACGAGGACCCGGGTACTTATTGCCATTTTAGATAATTGAAATAGATAAAAATAAGAATATTGATTCAAATGTTAATTTCTATTTTGGTGACATTGGAAAGAAAAATTAATCTTTTCAATATTGATGCCTCTCAATGAACATGCCACTGGGAAAATTGAGTTAAATCGAGGAAGAAAAAATGCTGACCATTCTGCAATTATTAAGGTTGATTGATGACGGAAAAGGAAAAAAGGGCGTGGCTAAAAAAAGAGTACCCAAACTGCATAAGTTCCTTATTTTCTAATATTGATAAATATTAACCACAAATTAAATACAATATCATCACGTGTTTTAAATTTTATATTATAATTTTGTAAGTAAAGCAAGCTGATCTTTAATTTTTGTCGATTGGTCTGCTAATTATAAATTTTATAGATTTTTCATCTGATTTAATTATTTTCTATAAAATTTTAGTTTCAAATGATTATTTTTATTTTCATAATTTTCTAGCTATAGTATACCTATCTTATATTAATAGGTTGTTATCTCACATATTGAGATACTAAGTTAAACTTTTAAATATTTCTAATTTTAATAATATATCATCTAAATCAAGCATTATTTGCGTTTTTGGACTATATCAATTTATAATTAAAAATCGTGTTTTTGAATTAATTAAACTAAGTGTTTTTAATTATTTTGCTATTTTCATAATTGAATTACTAAGTACTTATGTTAATTCCAAATCTACTATTTTAATTTTTATATAAATTAAACTTAAATCTAAATTAATATATTTATTTAAAAATATTTATAAATTAATTTTTTTGAAATTGAAGTTAATCTAAATTTAATTCTTAATCATTGCTATCATTATTTATCAACTTAACTTTATATTATCAAGTAAATAACATTTAAGTATCAATCTACCTATATAGCAATTAAATATTTTCAAATATCAATATTCCAATGCTTTCGTTTACACCTTATTTTTTCTTTTTTTAAATCTAGAATTTTTTAAATTTATTTGATATGTACTAACCTGACAATTACAAATTAATTTTAGAAAATAAATTTACAATTAAATTTTTTTAGGATTTAAGTTTTTATATTTTTTACAATTATTTAGATATAGAAGTATCAAGGATTTTTAATAAATTTTTTCTTCTAATCATTAATAAAAATCAAATTTACTTGTTTATTTTTAAATAAATTGCCCCATTATTCATGATCAAATTAATTTCAGAAATATAGTTTATTTTAAATTAAGATCTTTAAAAATAATTTTGAAAATATTAGGAGTTTTTTTAATTAAAAATATTGTTAAAATAAATTCTAATAAATTAATTTTTTTTCTAATAAATAATAATTTTTCTAATAAATTTTTATTTCATAATATTTATATATGGATGTCAAATTTAAAAAATTATTTAAAAAATTTCATATCTAATTTATACAACATGTTTCTTTAAAATTTATTTACTTATCTTAAGCTATATTTTATTTAATTTATTGAGAAATTATTACAATATTACATTACGTATTTTTAATCGTTTTGACGAATTCCTTCATTTATTTAAATTTATTAGACGCATTTTTATCATGTTACGATTACTTTTTGGTATCTCTTTCTTTCATTTAAAACTAAAAACATTAATTTAACAATTATTTATATTCATTAAATATTTTTACTACTAATGAGTTAAAATTGAGTTTTCTGAGTTATTTGAGTTGGATGAGTTGTAACTGAGTGGAGTTAAAATTTCAAATATACACATAAACATTTTCATTTTAATTATATCATTGTTTAATAATATATTTATTATAAGTATATATGTAATAACTTGACCATTATTAATCTTTTATTTTTGATTTAATTTTATTATCATTTGAATTAAAATTTTAAATTAAAGCCAGTTTAGTAAATTTATTTATTTAAATTGAGAAATTTTATTTTTATTAAATTAAAAAATTTTTTCATTTTATTTTCTCTTTGCCATAAAACAGCTTGAGTTGAGCATTGCATTTCGATTTATTTTACTTCAAATTTTATTTATTTTTAATTTAATTATAAATTATAATGATAGACACTTTACATTAAATTATATTTATAATAAATTATATTAATATATTATTAAATTACATTTAATTTATAAATATTATAGTTAAGTTGTTTTTTTAGATTTATTTTCATCTATTAAAAATTTGATAAATAAATTACCATTTAGTTTTCCTGTTGTTTTAGTAGAATTATTGTTTAAATTTAATGAGTCTAATGCAAATGTTGAGTCTGTTTCAATAGTTGAAGCAGAAGAAGAATTATCCTTATTTGTAGATTAGGTATATTTAATTAATTTATAAAATTAATTTAATAAATAAAAAATTATTCTAATTAAATTATTATTAAATTATATTTATTGTTATTAAATATTTAAATTAATTAAATTATTAAAAAATTATTTTAATTAAAGTTTTATTTCATTCAATTAATGTATTAAATTTTATTTTATATCAATCATCAACGATTCAAAAACATATCTCATTTTAAATTTTTTATCAGTTTTTTATAAATAAGGTTATTTAACAATATTATTAATATACTTAATGATAAAAAATCTTTGTCTTCCTCAACTCCACCAAAAATGAAATTCTTTTAAATTTTGTAATTTAACTTCAAATTTATATAAAGTTAGATTGGCTATATTAATAAAATAATGCTGTATTGAAGTTGCTACGGATTTTAATAGTTGAATTTAGAGACCGGACCGATACGATATATCGATAAAAATATCGATATATCGGTGTCGATATTATCGATAAACGAGACCGATATTATCGATCGATAAATTTTTCAATTTTTTCGATATTTTTCGAGACCGATATTTTTCGAGACCGATACCGATATTATCGATCGATAAATTTTTTCGAGACCGATACCGATATTATCGCTCGATAAATATTTCCCCGTCGTTTGTACAACTTTCCCCGTCATCGGTACAACTTCTCCCGACGTTGGAACAACTTCCCCCGTCATTGGTACTACTTCCCCCGTCATTGGTACAACTTCCCCCGTGATTGTACAACTTCACCTGTCATTTGTACAACTTCACCTGTCGGGAAAAAAATATCGAAAAATATCGACGATATTTTTCGAGACCGATATTTTTCGAGACCGATACCGATATTATCGATCGATAAATTTTTTAAGTTTTTCGATATTTTTCGAGACCGATATTTTTCGAGACCGATACCGATATTATCGATCGATAAATTTTTTCGAGACCGATACCGATATTATCGCTCGATAAATATTTCCCCGTCGTTTGTACAACTTTCCCCGTCAGTCATCGGTACAACTTCTCCCGACGTTGGAACAACTTCCCCCGTCATTGGTACTACTTCCCCCGTCATTGGTACAACTTCCCCCGTGATTGTACAACTTCACCTGTCATTTGTACAACTTCACCTGTCGGGAAAAAAATATCGAAAAATATCGACGATATTTTTCGAGACCGATATTTTTCGAGACCGATACCGATATTATCGATCGATAAATTTTTTAAGTTTTTCGATATTTTTCGAGACCCGATATTTTTCGAGACCGATACCGATATTATCGATCGATCACTCGAGTCCGGTCTCTAGTTGAATTGACTTTTAAGTTAATCATAAATATTAATATTTAAAATCATTTTTATATTTATTGTAAACTATTAAATTATCTAAAATAGAGAAGTTGAAATTTATCTTACTTTAAATTCTTTTTTTTACCATTCAATTAATCCTGTTTTTTTAATAAATATTTTTAAATAATAAAATTAGTATTTAATTTGCTGTATTAAATTAATTTTTGTTTTATGTATATTAAATTATTTTTAACTCTTTTCAATTCCATATATTACATGTTTTTTATAAAGCTTTAGCTTCTAATTTTTATGTAAAATAATGTTTTTTATTTTTTATTAAATTTGGTAGTTTTACATCATTAAAGTTCAATCATGCCTAATTCTTCATCATTAAACCAGCTAGCATTGAATCTTCCAAAATTATTAAATTGAATTTCATTAACAATTTTTACATCTAATATATTTAAAAATTAAATATATTTAAAATATATTTAATTATTTTGGCATTTTTTTTGGCATTTAGAAAATTTGACATTTTTTGGCATTTTTTTTTATTTTGGCATTTTTATTATTTGGCATTTAGAATTTTGACTTTTGTTTTATTCAAATTATTATTGAAATATTAATTAAAAATACTAAAATATAAATTAATAGCAGTAACTCTTTTTGTTAATAAAATTTACGTTTAAATTTAATTATTGAGTACTTCTTGAAGATTCTCTTGAAGATTGTAACAGTTGAATTGAAGAAATGCTAGAGTCAGATTTGTTTCATTTTTTATCATACTAACAACTTTTATGAATTAATTATCGTTGAAGTTTACTCAATCCGTTTATAATTTATTATTATTTTTATCTTTGTTGGCAAAAACATTTCGATTATTTTGTATGCAGGATTTTATATTTTATCTCTATTGATTTTTTGGACATACGTATAACCAGATAATTTTTTGGCGATTTTTTTCTTAGAATATTAGTAATTTTTTCAATTCTGTAGTATAAAGTTTATTGAATAAATTAATTGAAACTAAAATGTTATGTTGTAGTACTAACGGAAATACTCCACTAATCGCTATTATAACTATTAGTAGAGTTACGCTATTTACTGATACGCTATTAATCTCTAATACGCTATTAAATACGCTATTATAACTAGAATTTAATCACTATAGAAAGTTAAGTGATAAAGCATTAAAGTAATGCTATATTTTTATTTAAAAAATTAATTGTTTATTTTTTTTGGAATAATTTTCTAAATTTAACACGCTAGGTTGTTGATGAGACACCCGACGAAATTGAAGTTGCTCGCCAATCAAGTCTATTCCCTGACAATTTTCACGATTTGAATAATGATTTTGAACAGCAACAACTTTGTGAAAAAACTCCTGGTAGATTTTGAATATAATTAACAAATTTTCTAGCGCTTATGCTATAAATAACAATAATAAATTATTAAATAATTAACTATTAAATAACAAAAATAAATAACAGAAATCAAAAAAACAATAACAGAAACTTCAGTCTGGTATTAGCTTTAATTGAAAATTTTTCATTTTTACGTATTTAATATAGAGTTCAATTGATAATGGTCTAGTGAGAATTTGGGTGGGTTTTAGCCAGACAGATCTGGTTGGGTTCGACTTTAGTTGTGGTCGGGCTGCAATTATAAATTTAAATATCTTAATAATAAATAAATTAATAATTAGAAGTAGCAACGGAAGATGAAGCAGTTACAAAATTATTGGAATTATGTAATAAAGAGAATAATAAATTGGGAAGAATTTTTAAATCTTTATGAAAATTTTAAATATATTGAGAAGTTAGGTGAAGGAGATTATGCGAGGTATTCCGTGTTGCCTATAATGAAAAGGAATATGCATTAAAAGTCAGTTTTAAATTAAATATACATAATATATCAAAAGATTTTAAAATTATTCAAATAGATTCAAAATATTCTAACTTTTGTGAATTCTGACTTGTTCAAAATTTTAAGTGCACTTTTGACTTTCGTGTTTCACTTTTTTTTAGGAAAAATCTACAAAAATTCCAGCAAACACAAACAATGATATAAATATAAAATAAAATTTGCCCATAGCTATAAGATATAATTTTTTAAATTTTCATTTTGAGTTCATTCTAAAACTGTTTAAATTTTTTAAAATTAGCAATAATCATTTTTCAGTCAAACACAAAATATTTTTTTAAGATTATTCTAACTTTTGTGAAGAATAATTAATAATCCTCTATGTACCTATTCTTTTTAAATAAATTTTTTATCAGCAAATTTCATGACCTTTCTAACGAGTCGAAATGCAAATTTAAAATATTTTATAAGGGTTGTTTATAATTTAAATAAAAATTTTTATAATTAAACAAAATTGTTAACAAAAATTATTTATAATTACAAAAACTGTTTATAATTTTATTTTTTAAATATTTTAAAAATAAATTTTTACAGGTAATTCCAATTACCTATACGAATAGCGCTGAAATTATATACAGTGAAGTTTTTATTTCGCGTCAAGTTTCCGAGCTTAATGATCGCGATTTATGTTTTATAAAACTTTTACGAGCCTCTGTAGTTAAAGGAATTTATCATAATGAATTACTTGACAAATGGCATAAATATAAGGAGGAAAATAAAGACGGCGAGGCAATTAATAATCCTCCACCTCAAGATGAAAATAATAAATATTGTGTCTTGCTTATGGAAAATGGGGGAATAACTTTACAAAGTTTTTTAAAAAATAAAGTATTTAATTTATAATTTTAAAATAAATTTTTGGCTGATTACTGGGGCTGGTTAGATGACTTTGTTTGGCAGTTATATTTCATATTAATTATATCGATACATATCCATCAAATTTTCTTAATCTATAGAGATTCAAATTTATTATATTGTATAGAGAATATATTATAATCTGTATAGAGAATATATTATAATTTTTATTTGTAGACAAATTTTCAAGTCCAATATTCATTCGAGTTATGTTTTAATTCTTTTTCAATTGTAAATTTAACATTATGTTAATAAAATAAGGAATAATCTGAACATCATAAGGTCTTCTAAACAATTTTTCGGCATAAACGTAAGATAATTAATTTTTTTATTAAAATTATTTTTCCTTATTCATTAATATTTAACTAGTATAATCATTATTTTGCATATTTTGTTTTTGAATAATATGTTGTACTTGAATCCAATTGAATAAACTCCTTTTGTTTTTAAATTAATAATGAATTTAGAAATTTATTTATCAAATTAATTCCTTTCAATTATGTAGTCTTCAATTACTCTTCCATTTACTCTTTAAATTAATTCAAATTTTTTAAAATAATATTTTTTAAATATTTCAAAATAAAACATTAATAAATGCGTTGCGGAAATATACATATGTTTTTATTTAAATTTTTATTTTATATTGAATTTGAATTTTTTTATCATTTTTTGTAAGATACTTTTTAATAATGTGTTCTGACACAATCATCTAAATAACAATACATAAAAATAAAATTAGTAACTTTTATTATATGTATTTAAATTTCTGACTTTTTTCTTAAATTGCTGTTTTTTTCAATTTCAGCAAACTTCAGTTTGCTGAAATTACGAATACTTTTTTTTATTACGTATAATTTCAGTCATCTATTTAAATTTTTCTAATATTTTACATTTAATTATAAAAACATTCTTTTTAGATTTTGTATTTTTATGATTGAATTACTAAATATATAGTAGATTAATTCACTATCTACTACATATGTATAATATTATAATTTATATATAAATTAAATTTTAATGTAAATCATTTATAATTTAAAAATATTTATAAATTAATAATCTGAAATTGAAGTTAATCTAAATAAATTTAATTCTTAATCAATGATATTACATATTATTTATCAACTTAAATTTATATTATCAATTAAATACATTTAAGTATCTATATAGAGCAATTAAACTTATTTTTTCTTTATTATATCTAGAATTTTTTAAATTTATTGGTAAGTACAAAATTGCGTCTGCCAAAATTGCGTCCGGCATGATGAGAATAACTTTACAATTACAAATTTATTTCAGAAAATAAATCTATCATTAGATTTAACTATTATGAATTAAGTTTTTATATTCTTCAGAATTATTTAAATATAAAAATATCAATTATTTTTAATAAAAAAATTATTCTAAACATTAATAAAAATAAAATTTAAATTATTTAATTTGCTCTCTTTGCCATAAAACAGCTTAAGTTGTGCCTTGCATTTTTCTTTATGATACTTCAAATTTTATTTATTTTTAATTTAATTATAAATTATAATGTTCGACATTTGATAAAAGATAGAATAAATATTTAATTTTGTATTGAATTAACCGTTATATAAATATTTAAACCTCATCTATTAATTTTTTTTCGTTTTAAATTTCTTCATGAAAATGATGCCTTTATTTAAAAATGAGTTGTTTTGACAAAATTTATTCATTTATTAGCTTTTTTATTTTTTAACATGTCATCTAGTCGTATCAGTCAGTAGAAGTCATTTTTTGTTTTTGATTCAGTATCATTAAAATTGTTAATCGGGTTGTTAACATCGCCAAGTATATTTTACTTAGAAGTAATCGTCAAATTCTACTTTTAAACATATAGTTTTTAATTTAATTAATTATAATTTTGCTAACTAAAAGAATAAATACAAATAAATTTGTATTTTTTAAATTAGATTTTATTCAATTATATAATATGCGAATTAATTGTAAATACTCATATTTTGCCATTATTTTTATTAAAATTATTTAAATTATATATCAAATTTTTAATCAAAATACATTTTTAAAATTATTTTTTTATTCATTTATTAATATTTAACTTGAATTATTATTTTGCATATTTTGATTTTAATTAATATGTTGGATTTAAGCATAACATTTTCTTCTTCGTCTAGAAATTTATGCATCAAAATAATTCTTTCTCAATTAGCCTTCAATTACATTTACATATTCAATATTTTTTTGTAGAAAATATAAATAAAGTCTAAATTTCGGACTTTATTTTATTTAATTGATTTATTTTTTGTTTAAAATTAATTATAGAATTTTTATAAAAATAATTTTAATTTTTCATTATTTTAAAATTTAATTAATTGACAAAATATTTTATTTTCGGAACTTATGCAGTTTGGGTACTCTTTTTTTAGCCACGCCCTTTTTTCCTTTTCCGTCATTATTCTTTTACTCTTCTTCCTTTATCAGTCAATTCGATGAGGTCAATTTTTTGTTTAGGATGTACAAAAAAATCAGTTAATAAATAGATCTAGAGCTCAATATATCTAATCGAGCTGAGCGAATGACTCAAGAATCTGTCAGTTATATCTCTGAACTGAGTTGCAGAGGGTAAAAAATGTCTAAAAATGTGATGAAATTGGTCAATATTTGAGAAACCACGCAAGAATACCGGATAATTAGTTCTAAAACGAGGACCCGGGTACTTATTGCCATTTTAGATAATTGAAATAGATAAAAATAAGAATATTGATTCAAATGTTAATTTCTATTTTGGTGACATTGGAAAGAAAAATTAATCTTTTCAATATTGATGCCTCTCAATGAACATGCCACTGGGAAAATTGAGTTAAATCGAGGAAGAAAAAATGCTGACCATTCTGCAATTATTAAGGTTGATTGATGACGGAAAAGGAAAAAAGGGCGTGGCTAAAAAAAGAGTACCCAAACTGCATAAGTTCCTTATTTTCTAATATTGATAAATATTAACCACAAATTAAATACAATATCATCACGTGTTTTAAATTTTATATTATAATTTTGTAAGTAAAGCAAGCTGATCTTTAATTTTTGTCGATTGGTCTGCTAATTATAAATTTTATAGATTTTTCATCTGATTTAATTATTTTCTATAAAATTTTAGTTTCAAATGATTATTTTTATTTTCATAATTTTCTAGCTATAGTATACCTATCTTATATTAATAGGTTGTTATCTCACATATTGAGATACTAAGTTAAACTTTTAAATATTTCTAATTTTAATAATATATCATCTAAATCAAGCATTATTTGCGTTTTTGGACTATATCAATTTATAATTAAAAATCGTGTTTTTGAATTAATTAAACTAAGTGTTTTTAATTATTTTGCTATTTTCATAATTGAATTACTAAGTACTTATGTTAATTCCAAATCTACTATTTTAATTTTTATATAAATTAAACTTAAATCTAAATTAATATATTTATTTAAAAATATTTATAAATTAATTTTTTTGAAATTGAAGTTAATCTAAATTTAATTCTTAATCATTGCTATCATTATTTATCAACTTAACTTTATATTATCAAGTAAATAACATTTAAGTATCAATCTACCTATATAGCAATTAAATATTTTCAAATATCAATATTCCAATGCTTTCGTTTACACCTTATTTTTTCTTTTTTTAAATCTAGAATTTTTTAAATTTATTTGATATGTACTAACCTGACAATTACAAATTAATTTTAGAAAATAAATTTACAATTAAATTTTTTTTAGGATTTAAGTTTTTATATTTTTTACAATTATTTAGATATAGAAGTATCAAGGATTTTTAATAAATTTTTTCTTCTAATCATTAATAAAAATCAAATTTACTTGTTTATTTTTAAATAAATTGCCCCATTATTCATGATCAAATTAATTTCAGAAATATAGTTTATTTTAAATTAAGATCTTTAAAAATAATTTTGAAAATATTAGGAGTTTTTTTTATTTAAAATATTGTTAAAATAAATTCTAATAAATTAATTTTTTTTCTAATAAATAATAATTTTTCTAATAAATTTTTATTTCATAATATTTATATATGGATGTCAAATTTAAAAAATTATTTAAAAAATTTCATATCTAATTTATACAACATGTTTCTTTAAAATTTATTTACTTATCTTAAGCTATATTTTATTTAATTTATTGAGAAATTATTACAATATTACATTACGTATTTTTAATCGTTTTGACGAATTCCTTCATTTATTTAAATTTATTAGACGCATTTTTATCATGTTACGATTACTTTTTGGTATCTCTTTCTTTCATTTAAAACTAAAAACATTAATTTAACAATTATTTATATTCATTAAATATTTTTACTACTAATGAGTTAAAATTGAGTTTTCTGAGTTATTTGAGTTGGATGAGTTGTAACTGAGTGGAGTTAAAATTTCAAATATACACATAAACATTTTCATTTTAATTATATCATTGTTTAATAATATATTTATTATAAGTATATATGTAATAACTTGACCATTATTAATCTTTTATTTTTGATTTAATTTTATTATCATTTGAATTAAAATTTTAAATTAAAGCCAGTTTAGTAAATTTATTTATTTAAATTGAGAAATTTTATTTTTATTAAATTAAAAAAATTTTTTCATTTTATTTTCTCTTTGCCATAAAACAGCTTGAGTTGAGCATTGCATTTCGATTTATTTTACTTCAAATTTTATTTATTTTTAATTTAATTATAAATTATAATGATAGACACTTTACATTAAATTATATTTATAATAAATTATATTAATATATTATTAAATTACATTTAATTTATAAATATTATAGTTAAGTTGTTTTTTTAGATTTATTTTCATCTATTAAAAATTTGATAAATAAATTACCATTTAGTTTTCCTGTTGTTTTAGTAGAATTATTGTTTAAATTTAATGAGTCTAATGCAAATGTTGAGTCTGTTTCAATAGTTGAAGCAGAAGAAGAATTATCCTTATTTGTAGATTAGGTATATTTAATTAATTTATAAAATTAATTTAATAAATAAAAAATTATTCTAATTAAATTATTATTAAATTATATTTATTGTTATTAAATATTTAAATTAATTAAATTATTAAAAAATTATTTTAATTAAAGTTTTATTTCATTCAATTAATGTATTAAATTTTATTTTATATCAATCATCAACGATTCAAAAACATATCTCATTTTAAATTTTTTATCAGTTTTTTATAAATAAGGTTATTTAACAATATTATTAATATACTTAATGATAAAAAATCTTTGTCTTCCTCAACTCCACCAAAAATGAAATTCTTTTAAATTTTGTAATTTAACTTCAAATTTATATAAAGTTAGATTGGCTATATTAATAAAATAATGCTGTATTGAAGTTGCTACGGATTTTAATAGTTGAATTTAGAGACCGGACCGATACGATATATCGATAAAAATATCGATATATCGGTGTCGATATTATCGATAAACGAGACCGATATTATCGATCGATAAATTTTTCAATTTTTTCGATATTTTTCGAGACCGATATTTTTCGAGACCGATACCGATATTATCGATCGATAAATTTTTTCGAGACCGATACCGATATTATCGATCGATAAATTTTTTCGAGACCGATACCGATATTATCGGTCGATAAATATTTCCCCGTCGTTTGTACAACTTTCCCCGTCATCGGTACAACTTCTCCCGACGTTGGAACAACTTCCCCCGTCATTGGTACAACTTCCCCCGTGATTGTACAACTTCACCTGTCATTTGTACAACTTCACCTGTCGGGAAAAAAATATCGAAAAATATCGACGATATTTTTCGAGACCGATATTTTTCGAGACCGATACCGATATTATCGATCGATAAATTTTTTAAGTTTTTCGATATTTTTCGAGACCCGATATTTTTCGAGACCGATACCGATATTATCGATCGATCACTCGAGTCCGGTCTCTAGTTGAATTGACTTTTAAGTTAATCATAAATATTAATATTTAAAATCATTTTTATATTTATTGTAAACTATTAAATTATCTAAAATAGAGAAGTTGAAATTTATCTTACTTTAAATTCTTTTTTTTACCATTCAATTAATCCTGTTTTTTTAATAAATATTTTTAAATAATAAAATTAGTATTTAATTTGCTGTATTAAATTAATTTTTGTTTTATGTATATTAAATTATTTTTAACTCTTTTCAATTCCATATATTACATGTTTTTTATAAAGCTTTAGCTTCTAATTTTTATGTAAAATAATGTTTTTTATTTTTTATTAAATTTGGTAGTTTTACATCATTAAAGTTCAATCATGCCTAATTCTTCATCATTAAACCAGCTATCCTTATTTGTAGATTAGGTATATTTAATTAATTTATAAAATTAATTTAATAAATAAAAAATTATTCTAATTAAATTATTATTAAATTATATTTATTGTTATTAAATATTTAAATTAATTAAATTATTAAAAAATTATTTTAATTAAAGTTTTATTTCATTCAATTAATGTATTAAATTTTATTTTATATCAATCATCAACGATTCAAAAACATATCTCATTTTAAATTTTTTATCAGTTTTTTATAAATAAGGTTATTTAACAATATTATTAATATACTTAATGATAAAAAATCTTTGTCTTCCTCAACTCCACCAAAAATGAAATTCTTTTAAATTTTGTAATTTAACTTCAAATTTATATAAAGTTAGATTGGCTATATTAATAAAATAATGCTGTATTGAAGTTGCTACGGATTTTAATAGTTGAATTTAGAGACCGGACCGATACGATATATCGATAAAAATATCGATATATCGGTGTCGATATTATCGATAAACGAGACCGATATTATCGATCGATAAATTTTTCAATTTTTTCGATATTTTTCGAGACCGATATTTTTCGAGACCGATACCGATATTATCGATCGATAAATTTTTTCGAGACCGATACCGATATTATCGCTCGATAAATATTTCCCCGTCGTTTGTACAACTTTCCCCGTCATCGGTACAACTTCTCCCGACGTTGGAACAACTTCCCCCGTCATTGGTACTACTTCCCCCGTCATTGGTACAACTTCCCCCGTGATTGTACAACTTCACCTGTCATTTGTACAACTTCACCTGTCGGGAAAAAAATATCGAAAAATATCGACGATATTTTTCGAGACCGATACCGATATTATCGATCGATAAATTTTTTAAGTTTTTCGATATTTTTCGAGACCCGATATTTTTCGAGACCGATACCGATATTATCGATCGATCACTCGAGTCCGGTCTCTAGTTGAATTGACTTTTAAGTTAATCATAAATATTAATATTTAAAATCATTTTTATATTTATTGTAAACTATTAAATTATCTAAAATAGAGAAGTTGAAATTTATCTTACTTTAAATTCTTTTTTTTACCATTCAATTAATCCTGTTTTTTTAATAAATATTTTTAAATAATAAAATTAGTATTTAATTTGCTGTATTAAATTAATTTTTGTTTTATGTATATTAAATTATTTTTAACTCTTTTCAATTCCATATATTACATGTTTTTTATAAAGCTTTAGCTTCTAATTTTTATGTAAAATAATGTTTTTTATTTTTTATTAAATTTGGTAGTTTTACATCATTAAAGTTCAATCATGCCTAATTCTTCATCATTAAACCAGCTAGCATTGAATCTTCCAAAATTATTAAATTGAATTTCATTAACAATTTTTACATCTAATATATTTAAAAATTAAATATATTTAAAATATATTTAATTATTTTGGCATTTTTTTTGGCATTTTTTTTATTTTGGCATTTTTATTATTTGTTGGCATTTTATTATTTGGCATTTAGAAAATTTGACATTTTTTGGCATTTTTTTTTATTTTGGCATTTTTATTATTTGGCATTTAGAATTTTGACTTTTGTTTTATTCAAATTATTATTGAAATATTAATTAAAAATACTAAAATATAAATTAATAGCAGTAACTCTTTTTGTTAATAAAATTTACGTTTAAATTTAATTATTGAGTACTTCTTGAAGATTCTCTTGAAGATTGTAACAGTTGAATTGAAGAAATGCTAGAGTCAGATTTGTTTCATTTTTTATCATACTAACAACTTTTATGAATTAATTATCGTTGAAGTTTACTCAATCCGTTTATAATTTATTATTATTTTTATCTTTGTTGGCAAAAACATTTCGATTATTTTGTATGCAGGATTTTATATTTTATCTCTATTGATTTTTTGGACATACGTATAACCAGATAATTTTTTGGCGATTTTTTTCTTAGAATATTAGTAATTTTTTCAATTCTGTAGTATAAAGTTTATTGAATAAATTAATTGAAACTAAAATGTTATGTTGTAGTACTAACGGAAATACTCCACTAATCGCTATTATAACTATTAGTAGAGTTACGCTATTTACTGATACGCTATTAATCTCTAATACGCTATTAAATACGCTATTATAACTAGAATTTAATCACTATAGAAAGTTAAGTGATAAAGCATTAAAGTAATGCTATATTTTTATTTAAAAAATTAATTGTTTATTTTTTTGGAATAATTTTCTAAATTTAACACGCTAGGTTGTTGATGAGACACCCGACGAAATTGAAGTTGCTCGCCAATCAAGTCTATTCCCTGACAATTTTCACGATTTGAATAATGATTTTGAACAGCAACAACTTTGTGAAAAAACTCCTGGTAGATTTTGAATATAATTAACAAATTTTCTAGCGCTTATGCTATAAATAACAATAATAAATTATTAAATAATTAACTATTAAATAACAAAAATAAATAACAGAAATCAAAAAAACAATAACAGAAACTTCAGTCTGGTATTAGCTTTAATTGAAAATTTTTCATTTTTACGTATTTAATATAGAGTTCAATTGATAATGGTCTAGTGAGAATTTGGGTGGGTTTTAGCCAGACAGATCTGGTTGGGTTCGACTTTAGTTGTGGTCGGGCTGCAATTATAAATTTAAATATCTTAATAATAAATAAATTAATAATTAGAAGTAGCAACGGAAGATGAAGCAGTTACAAAATTATTGGAATTATGTAATAAAGAGAATAATAAATTGGGAAGAATTTTTAAATCTTTATGAAAATTTTAAATATATTGAGAAGTTAGGTGAAGGAGATTATGCGAGGTATTCCGTGTTGCCTATAATGAAAAGGAATATGCATTAAAAGTCAGTTTTAAATTAAATATACATAATATATCAAAAGATTTTAAAATTATTCAAATAGATTCAAAATATTCTAACTTTTGTGAATTCTGACTTGTTCAAAATTTTAAGTGCACTTTTGACTTTCGTGTTTCACTTTTTTTTAGGAAAAATCTACAAAAATTCCAGCAAACACAAACAATGATATAAATATAAAATAAAATTTGCCCATAGCTATAAGATATAATTTTTTAAATTTTCATTTTGAGTTCATTCTAAAACTGTTTAAATTTTTTAAAATTAGCAATAATCATTTTTCAGTCAAACACAAAATATTTTTTTAAGATTATTCTAACTTTTGTGAAGAATAATTAATAATCCTCTATGTACCTATTCTTTTTAAATAAATTTTTTATCAGCAAATTTCATGACCTTTCTAACGAGTCGAAATGCAAATTTAAAATATTTTATAAGGGTTGTTTATAATTTAAATAAAAATTTTTATAATTAAACAAAATTGTTAACAAAAATTATTTATAATTACAAAAACTGTTTATAATTTTATTTTTTAAATATTTTAAAAATAAATTTTTACAGGTAATTCCAATTACCTATACGAATAGCGCTGAAATTATATACAGTGAAGTTTTTATTTCGCGTCAAGTTTCCGAGCTTAATGATCGCGATTTATGTTTTATAAAACTTTTACGAGCCTCTGTAGTTAAAGGAATTTATCATAATGAATTACTTGACAAATGGCATAAATATAAGGAGGAAAATAAAGACGGCGAGGCAATTAATAATCCTCCACCTCAAGATGAAAATAATAAATATTGTGTCTTGCTTATGGAAAATGGGGGAATAACTTTACAAAGTTTTTTAAAAAATAAAGTATTTAATTTATAATTTTAAAATAAATTTTTGGCTGATTACTGGGGCTGGTTAGATGACTTTGTTTGGCAGTTATATTTCATATTAATTATATCGATACATATCCATCAAATTTTCTTAATCTATAGAGATTCAAATTTATTATATTGTATAGAGAATATATTATAATCTATAGAGAATTAAATTTATTATTAATTTTTTAATTTTTATAAGTTTTCTAAAATTAAAAAGTTTTTGTCCTACTAATTCTTTTTTAAAACGGAATAATTTAAAATTTGTACACAAATTTTACTTAAATTATTTTTCTCGATACTTTCATCTTGTTTGATCGTAGATAGTCGGTGTATTTTTATACAATAAAATATGTATCTTTCTGCTAAGTTTCTGGATTATTTATTCATTAACTTAATAATAACCATGATTCTTTCATCTTTCATAATATAAATAATTCAATATATAAATTAATTCAATATAACTATATAAATCAATTCTATAAATTAATTATATAAATTAATTATATTTATAATTCACAATATAAATATAATGAGTTTATTTTATTCTAATTTTTTTCTAAAATATGATTAATTAATAGGATTAATATTATTCTCGAATAAAATTATTGTGTAATTCATATTCTAATTTTGCGCATAAATATTTATTTGAAGGCTATATTATGTAAATATTATAGTACTCTTATTTTAATCACATTTTCTGTAATTTCTATTATTAATCTAAATTTAGATACTAATATACACGACATAACCCGCCCTAGTAATAGCTTATTATTAATAAATTTTATGAAGATATTTGTATTAGTTTATATCTTCTGTTTTAAGATTGAAAGTCTCTCAGAATGCGGTTCAATATTTTTTCAAGTTCTGTTCTCGTTAGCAGATGCTGAAAAAAATTTTGAATTTGAGCATCGAGATCTACATATTGGAAATATATTAATTTCTTATAGTGATTCTGGTAATGAAAAATGGGAGGAGGAGAAGAGGTATAAATTTTGAATATGCATTCCGAACATAACAATAGAGACAAATTTTATAGACTTATATAATTTAAACAAATAATACATAGATATAGTCATTCATATATATAATAATATATCAAAACGGCACTAATTAAAAAAGTTGTAGCTACTCGAGAATGAAACGCCATAAGAAACAATAATATACAATAATAATAAACATAATAATATATAATATACCCTATATATGACTAACAAACAAATCCTTATCAAGATCACCCTATATCAATGTATTACGTTGGAGAAATAACAGAATATAAGAACTAAGTAACACTCAATATCATAAATAATGGGAGGGCTTTTTAATAATGGGTAATGGGAGTTGGGGCGGAGTTTTTTGGATAAATAGTAGGAATTTTTAACCAACATAAAGTATTTATTTCAATCTTTTTAGGTTTATGTTCAATGATAAAGAAATTAAAATAAATACCTACGGATTAAATGTAAAAATAATTGACTTCACTAATTCCCGAATTACTAATTCGGATGGAATGCCTATATTTGTTGATTTAGCCGAAGCTAAAGGAATTTTTGATGGTGATGCTCTGGAAGAGTACCAGTTTGAAATACCTAGAATGATGAGAAAATATAATGGGTAAAAAATTAAAAAAAATTTTTCAATAATATTAAAATATTCAAAAATTTTTACTAATGGCTCAAAAAAATCATGTAAAAATTATAATTTTTTAACTAACAAAAGTAATCGGCACTAACATAAAAATGGGGGTACACGTATGAGTATGAGGGAAATCTAAAGCATGTACAGGGAATATTAATTGATTTCAGAAGGATATTAATAATAATTACCATGATATAAATTTAAATTAAAAAATATAAACTTTTTTGTCAAAATAAACAAGGCTTAAATTGGATTATTCTACATATTTTTAGGAACATCTGGGAACCCTTTAATCCAAAAACTAATTTATATTGGCTACACTACCTTTCTTATAATTATTTGATATTCAGCATATTTACACACATAACAGTAAAAGGAAGATGATATTAAAAGCTTTTGATATTTTATTAGAGGATGAAGTTAAAAATATTAGTGACTTTTTAAAACATAAGAATTTTTTTCAAATTTTAGAAAATATTTAAGATAAATAATTAATTATTAGGGAATATATTTTTGATATTAAATCTTTTGTGATATGTATATATATATATATTAATCTTTAATGTTTCATATTAAATCTTTAATGTAAAATATATTAAAATGTGCCGGTTCATTCAATTTGTTAGGAGAGTTGATTCTTTAAATTCATGAACATATATAAATATTAAATTAAAATTCCTAGTCATTGTTATAAAAAATATTAATAATGCCGTCGAATGTGCTAGATAATGTTATGTTCGAGCAACTATATATAGAGTTCAAAAACTATATATAGAGTTCATAAAGTTATAGAATTAAATTAATTTATTAATAATATTTAAGCTTTCAATTCTGATGAATTATAAGTTATAATATTATTTATTTAAAGTTTATTTTAGCTTAGTTCAATTAAATTTAAAATTTTCAGTGCTAAAAGTATATGTATAATTATAATACAGGGTGCGGCAAATTGGGCGCACTTTTTCTTTGCGCCATAACTTTCTTCAATCTTATCGAAAATTGATAATTCTTTTTTTATTTTAATCCCAAGACTTTAAGAAATTTTTTGATAACAAACAATGGAAATTTAGTTCAAAGATAGTAAAGATAAACGCTTAGAAACATCCAAACGCGTCAAAAAACATTTTTAATCCCAAAGTTTAATTGATCATAACTTTGTTCAAAATCATCCAATTCAAAAGATTTTGGTACAAACGACTCATCTCATCCAGGCGCATCGAAATATCTTATAATTCCATTTTTGAAAATTTTACTCAAAAAATTTATATTTGCCAAAATAATTTTAATTTATCATTCAGAGCTCCATATCTCGGTTCATTTTCGTCGAAGCTGCTTGATTTTTACGTCATTCGAATCGGATTGCAGAGCTGATTCGAATGATATAAAGATTTCCTATATCAAAATCTTAGTCTTGAATCTAGGCCAATTTTTACTAAAAAAATTTTGCTCAAACTTTGAGAAAAAATTTAGTGGACTAAATTATAAAATTTTAAGGATATTTTAGTATCAAAAAATTTCTTAAAGTCTTGGGATTAAAATAAAAAAAGAATTATCAATTTTCGATAAGATTGAAGAAAGTTATGGCGCAAAGAAAAAGTGCGCCCAATTTGCCGCACCCTGTATTATAAAATTTATGACGAATCTGTTGAGTCAATGCCGGAAAATTCTTCATCAATATTTTTATCATAGTTGTAATTATCTAATTAAATAATAATTATAGCTTTTAAAACTAATCTCTTTATGGACATATTATTTTTAGAAAATTTTTAATTTTTAAATATAAACATGCCAGTTTATTTTACCATCTTTATTTTCAATTCTATTTAAAAAATTTCAATATTTTGGTATAATTTCATAAGTAGAGTTATAGAATATTTAATAGAACAATAAACACCCACACAAACACTCAAATCCCGAATCCATATCCAAATATATAAAACACCCCAAATAACTAACATACTAACTTTATATACAATAATAAGTGCTGTTTCAAACACCGTTAGATTTGTCTTCGTATCTTTTATCACCATCGAGAAAATCCATTTTAAATATAATCAGTTAAAAAATAATTACCCCACAAAAGTTAATCGTATTATATCTTATGGTATATTGATCGGGTACAATTCGTCTTGGTATATTATATACAATTATAAGTGCTGTTTCAAACACCGTTTGATTTGTCTTCGTATCTTTTATCACCATCGAGAAAATCCATTTTAAATATAATCAGTTAAAAAATAATTACCCCACAAAAGTTAATCGTATTATATCTTATGGTATATTGATCGGGTACAATTCGTCTTGGTATATTATATACAATTATAAGTGCTGTTTCAAACACCGTTTGATTTGTCTTCGTATCTTTTATCACCATCGAGAAAATCCATTTTAAATATAATCAGTTAAAAAATAATTACCCCACAAAAGTTTATCGTATTATATCTTATGGTATATTGATCGGGTACAATTCGTCTTGGTATATTATATACAATAATAAGTGCTGTTTCAAACACCGTTTGATTTGTCTTCGTATCTTTTATCACCATCGAGAAAATCCATTTTAAATATAATCAGTTAAAAAATAATTACCCCACAAAAGTTTATCGTATTATATCTTATGGTATATTGATCGGGTACAATTCGTCTTGGTATATTATATACAATTATAAGTGCTGTTTCAAACACCGTTTGATTTGTCTTCGTATCTTTTATCACCATCGAGAAAATCCATTTTAAATATAATCAGTTAAAAAATAATTACCCCACAAAAGTTAATCGTATTATATCTTATGGTATATTGATCGGGTACAATTCGTCTTGGTATATTATATACAATTATAAGTGCTGTTTCAAACACCGTTTGATTTGTCTTCGTATCTTTTATCACCATCGAGAAAATCCATTTTAAATATAATCAGTTAAAAAATAATTACCCCACAAAAGTTTATCGTATTATATCTTATGGTATATTGATCGGGTACAATTCGTCTTGGTATATTATATACAATAATAAGTGCTGTTTCAAACACCGTTTGATTTGTCTTCGTATCTTTTATCACCATCGAGAAAATCCATTTTAAATATAATCAGTTAAAAAATAATTACCCCACAAAAGTTTATCGTATTATATCTTATGGTATATTGATCGGGTACAATTCGTCTTGGTATATTATATACAATTATAAGTGCTGTTTCAAACACCGTTTGATTTGTCTTCGTATCTTTTATCACCATCGAGAAAATCCATTTTAAATATAATCAGTTAAAAAAAATTACCCCACAAAAGTTTATCGTATTATATCTTATGGTATATTGATCGGGTACAATTCGTCTTGGTATATTATATACAATTATAAGTGCTGTTTCAAACACCGTTTGATTTGTCTTCGTATCTTTTATCACCATCGAGAAAATCCATTTTAAATATAATCAGTTAAAAAAAATTACCCCACAAAAGTTTATCGTATTATATCTTATGGTATATTGATCGGGTACAATTCGTCTTGGTATATTATATACAATAATAAGTGCTGTTTCAAACACCGTTTGAATTTATTCGAGGAGGAGGAGGACAAATTTATTCATGAAAGTCTTGGTTCTGAAAATGATCTGGAAAAGGATTTTGAGGAAGTAGACTTTGAACTTCCTAAGAATTTATTCGAAAATGAGGAAATGAATAAATTTGATGAGGAAAGTAATGTTTCTGGAAAATATCAAGTTAAGGCTAAAATTATTGAGGAAATTGTATTTGAAAATATGGTTCAAATGTTTGAAGAAAATGAACCTGTTGATGAAGATTTTGAGGAATTAAGAAAAGAGAAAGCCAATGAATTAAGTCGTATGAAAACTGATTTTGCTTTCTACGATCAAGAGAATTCTGAGGTTATTAGATGGGAAATTTTTGAGAATTTTGCAAAGAATTTGGATCATATTGTTGAGGAAAATTTTAAGGAAAAAAGGACGGAGAAAGCAAGTGACCTAGGTCGTATGAAAATTATTCTTGATCTCTGCAATCAGGAAGATGCTTTGGAAATTGTAAGGAAAGATGTTGAGAATTTTGATGAAAGTATTGAGGGTTTGAAGTTACTTGAAATGAGAAAAGGAGAAAAAGGATTAATGGTGAAGGTAAAGAAAAATTGGAAGAAGAAACTTAAAAAGAATGAAAATCTTAAAGAAAACTTCAAACTTAATTTGAAACAATTTAAGGATTTAAATTTCGAGAAAAAGTCTGGTTGTGAGGTTTCTAGTTTGAAGAAGATTAAGTTAAATATGATTTTGAAACTCCCGGCTTCCAAGAAAATTCGAACTAAGACGAAAGAAAATGAGAAAAGTTTTAAGAAAAATGGAAATTTTAAGAAAATGTCTAAAATAAATGAGAAGAAACAATTTGAGGAATATTCTTTTTCTGAAAAATATTCCATTCTGAAAAAGATTATGTCAAAAATGAAGCTAATCAAAATTTCTGTCTCGAAGAAAATCAATGCTAAAATGAAAAGGAAGAAAAAGAAACAAGAAAAATTTGGTTGGAAGAAAAGAAAAATCAAGGGACGATTTTTCCACGGAGTTCGTAGGCGTCTTAACTTGAAAGACATGATCACGCTGATCAGAGCCTCTAGACAATTTAGAAACTTTTTGAAAGAGAAACGACGACTTATGCAAGATCTGAAACCGAAAGAAAGACTTGCATTCTGTCACGGTGACAAAGCAAGTTATCCAAACATCCCCAATGACTTCCAACGAAAGACTAGGGTACCCATCAAAATAAGAAAATTTAAACCGGTCTCGGCGACCTGGAGTTTTGAAGGAATTTCAGATACAATCTCAGAAATGTATCAACTGAAGAGGTTACATATTTGGACTAACTCTCGCCACCCCAAACCTTTCGAAACAGCCGTGCGCAGCCGCGTTTTGAAGAAACCAGACGACGAGGACGCCGTCATCTGAAGTGGGCGGGATGTCGTGCCGAAAAAGAAATAGTGTTATATTTCTCTCGTTTCTCTCACTCTTATTTTGACCCCATATATTAATTCCTCCTCTCTTTATATTGTAAACCCCTCCCATTTAATGTTCGTTCGTTGTTAATTTATTTTATTTAAAAGAGAGAAGTAAAAGACTCTTTATTCGGTGTTTGAGAAATTGATTTAAGTAAAAGGTTACGGACTCAACCTTCCTTAAAAGTCCTACAAAAAAATAATTACCCCACAAAAGTTTATCGTATTATATCTTATGGTATATTGATCGGGTACAATTCGTCTTGGTATATTATATACAATTATAAGTGCTGTTTCAAACACCGTTTCATTTGTCTTCGTATCTTTTATCACCATCGAGAAAATCCATTTTAAATATAATCAGTTAAAAAAAATTACCCCACAAAAGTTTATCGTATTATATCTTATGGTATATTGATCGGGTACAATTCGTCTTGGTATATTATATACAATAATAAGTGCTGTTTCAAACACCGTTTGATTTGTCTTCGTATCTTTTATCACCATCGAGAAAATCCATTTTAAATATAATCAGTTAAAAAATAATTACCCCACAAAAGTTTATCGTATTATATCTTATGGTATATTGATCGGGTACAATTCGTCTCGGTATATTATATACAATTATAAGTGCTGTTTCAAACACCGTTTGATTTGTCTTCGTATCTTTTATCACCATCGAGAAAATCCATTTTAAATATAATCAGTTAAAAAATAATTACCCCACAAAAGTTAATCGTATTATATCTTATGGTATATTGATCGGGTACAATTCGTCTTGGTATATTATATACAATTATAAGTGCTGTTTCAAACACCGTTTGATTTGTCTTCGTATCTTTTATCACCATCGAGAAAATCCATTTTAAATATAATCAGTTAAAAAAAATTACCCCACAAAAGTTTATCGTATTATATCTTATGGTATATTGATCGGGTACAATTCGTCTTGGTATATTATATACAATAATAAGTGCTGTTTCAAACACCGTTTGATTTGTCTTCGTATCTTTTATCACCATCGAGAAAATCCATTTTAAATATAATCAGTTAAAAAATAATTACCCCACAAAAGTTTATCGTATTATATCTTATGGTATATTGATCGGGTACAATTCGTCTTGGTATATTATATACAATTATAAGTGCTGTTTCAAACACCGTTTGATTTGTCTTCGTATCTTTTATCACCATCGAGAAAATCCATTTTAAATATAATCAGTTAAAAAATAATTACCCCACAAAAGTTAATTGTATTATATCTTATGGTATATTGATCGGGTACAATTCGTCTTGGTATATTATATACAATTATAAGTGCTGTTTCAAACACCGTTTGATTTGTCTTCGTATCTTTTATCACCATCGAGAAAATCCATTTTAAATATAATCAGTTAAAAAATAATTACCCCACAAAAGTTTATCGTATTATATCTTATGGTATATTGATCGGGTACAATTCGTCTTGGTATATTATATACAATAATAAGTGCTGTTTCAAACACCGTTTGATTTGTCTTCGTATCTTTTATCACCATCGAGAAAATCCATTTTAAATATAATCAGTCAAAAAATAATTACCCCACAAAAGTTTATTGGATTATATCTTATGTTATATTGATCGGGTACAATTCGTCTTGGTAAATTAAATAGACTAATAAGGGCTGTTTCATATACCGTTTGATTTGTGTTGGTATCTTTTATCAACATCGAGAAAATCCATTTTAAATATAATCAGTCAAAAAATAATTACCCCACAAAATTTATTGGATTATATCTTATGGTATATTGATCGAGTACAATTCGTCTTGGTAAATTAAATACTCTAATAAGGGCTGTTTCATATACCGTTTGATTTGTGTTGGTATCTTTTATCACCATCGAGAAAATCCATTTTAAATATAATCAGTCAAAAAATAATTACCCCACAAAATTTATTGGATTATATCTTATGGTATATTGATCGGGTACAATTCGTCTTGGTAAATTAAATACACTAATAAGGGCTGTTTCATATACCGTTTGATTTGTGTTGGTATCTTTTATCACCATCGAGAAAATCCATTTTAAATATAATCAGTTAAAAAATAATTACCCCACAAAAGTTAATCGTATTATATCTTATGGTATATTGATCGGGTACAATTCGTCTTGGTATATTATATACAATTATAAGTGATGTTTCAAACACCGTTTGATTTGTCTTCGTATCTTTTATCACCATCGAGAAAATCCATTTTAAATATAATCAGTTAAAAAATAATTACCCCACAAAAGTTTATCGTATTATATCTTATGGTATATTGATCGGGTACAATTCGTCTTGGTAAATTAAATACACTAATAAGGGCTGTTTCATATACCGTTTGATTTGTGTTGGTATCTTTTATCACCATCGAGAAAATCCATTTTAAATATAATCAGTCAAAAAATAATTACGCCACAAAATTTATTGGATTATATCTTATGGTATATTGATCGGGTACAATTCGTCTTGGTAAATTAAATACACTAATAAGGGCTGTTTCATATACCGTTTGATTTGTGTTGGTATCTTTTATCACCATCGAGAAAATCCATTTTAAATATAATCAGTCAAAAAATAATTACCCCACAAAAGTTTATTGGATTATATCTTATGTTATATTGATCGGGTACAATTCGTCTTGGTAAATTAAATAGACTAATAAGGGCTGTTTCATATACCGTTTGATTTGTGTTGGTATCTTTTATCAACATCGAGAAAATCCATTTTAAATATAATCAGTCAAAAAATAATTACCCCACAAAATTTATTGGATTATATCTTATGGTATATTGATCGGGTACAATTCGTCTTGGTAAATTAAATACTCTAATAAGGGCTGTTTCATATACCGTTTGATTTGTGTTAATATCTTTTATCACCATCGAGAAAATCCATTTTAAATATAATCAGTCAAAAAATAATTACCCCACAAAATTTATTGGATTATATCTTATGGTATATTGATCGGGTACAATTCGTCTTGGTAAATTAAATACACTAATAAGGGCTGTTTCATATACCGTTTGATTTGTTTTAATATCTTTTATCACCATCGAGAAAATCCATTTTAAATATAATCAGTCAAAAAATAATTACCCCACAAAAGTTTATTGGATTATATCTTATGGTATATTGATCGGGTACAATTCGTCTTGGTATATTATATACAATTATAAGTGCTGTTTCAAACACCGTTTGATTTGTCTTCGTATCTTTTATCACCATCGAGAAAATCCATTTTAAATATAATCAGTTAAAAAATAATTACCCCACAAAAGTTTATCGTATTATATCTTATGGTATATTGATCGGGTACAATTCGTCTTGGTATATTATATACAATTATAAGTGCTGTTTCAAACACCGTTTGATTTGTCTTCGTATCTTTTATCACCATCGAGAAAATCCATTTTAAATATAATCAGTTAAAAAAAATTACCCCACAAAAGTTTATCGTATTATATCTTATGGTATATTGATCGGGTACAATTCGTCTTGGTATATTATATACAATAATAAGTGCTGTTTCAAACACCGTTTGATTTGTCTTCGTATCTTTTATCACCATCGAGAAAATCCATTTTAAATATAATCAGTTAAAAAATAATTACCCCACAAAAGTTTATCGTATTATATCTTATGGTATATTGATCGGGTACAATTCGTCTCGGTATATTATATACAATTATAAGTGCTGTTTCAAACACCGTTTGATTTGTCTTCGTATCTTTTATCACCATCGAGAAAATCCATTTTAAATATAATCAGTTAAAAAATAATTACCCCACAAAAGTTAATCGTATTATATCTTATGGTATATTGATCGGGTACAATTCGTCTTGGTATATTATATACAATTATAAGTGATGTTTCAAACACCGTTTGATTTGTCTTCGTATCTTTTATCACCATCGAGAAAATCCATTTTAAATATAATCAGTTAAAAAATAATTACCCCACAAAAGTTTATCGTATTATATCTTATGGTATATTGATCGGGTACAATTCGTCTTGGTAAATTAAATACACTAATAAGGGCTGTTTCATATACCGTTTGATTTGTGTTGGTATCTTTTATCACCATCGAGAAAATCCATTTTAAATATAATCAGTCAAAAAATAATTACGCCACAAAATTTATTGGATTATATCTTATGGTATATTGATCGGGTACAATTCGTCTTGGTAAATTAAATACACTAATAAGGGCTGTTTCATATACCGTTTGATTTGTGTTGGTATCTTTTATCACCATCGAGAAAATCCATTTTAAATATAATCAGTCAAAAAATAATTACCCCACAAAAGTTTATTGGATTATATCTTATGTTATATTGATCGGGTACAATTCGTCTTGGTAAATTAAATAGACTAATAAGGGCTGTTTCATATACCGTTTGATTTGTGTTGGTATCTTTTATCAACATCGAGAAAATCCATTTTAAATATAATCAGTCAAAAATAATTACCCCACAAAATTTATTGGATTATATCTTATGGTATATTGATCGGGTACAATTCGTCTTGGTAAATTAAATACTCTAATAAGGGCTGTTTCATATACCGTTTGATTTGTGTTAATATCTTTTATCACCATCGAGAAAATCCATTTTAAATATAATCAGTCAAAAAATAATTACCCCACAAAATTTATTGGATTATATCTTATGGTATATTGATCGGGTACAATTCGTCTTGGTAAATTAAATACACTAATAAGGGCTGTTTCATATACCGTTTGATTTGTTTTAATATCTTTTATCACCATCGAGAAAATCCATTTTAAATATAATCAGTCAAAAAATAATTACCCCACAAAAGTTTATTGGATTATATCTTATGGTATATTGATCGGGTACAATTCGTCTTGGTATATTATATACAATTATAAGTGCTGTTTCAAACACCGTTTGATTTGTCTTCGTATCTTTTATCACCATCGAGAAAATCCATTTTAAATATAATCAGTTAAAAAATAATTACCCCACAAAAGTTTATCGTATTATATCTTATGGTATATTGATCGGGTACAATTCGTCTTGGTATATTATATACAATTATAAGTGCTGTTTCAAACACCGTTTGATTTGTCTTCGTATCTTTTATCACCATCGAGAAAATCCATTTTAAATATAATCAGTTAAAAAAAATTACCCCACAAAAGTTTATCGTATTATATCTTATGGTATATTGATCGGGTACAATTCGTCTTGGTATATTATATACAATAATAAGTGCTGTTTCAAACACCGTTTGATTTGTCTTCGTATCTTTTATCACCATCGAGAAAATCCATTTTAAATATAATCAGTTAAAAAATAATTACCCCACAAAAGTTTATCGTATTATATCTTATGGTATATTGATCGGGTACAATTCGTCTCGGTATATTATATACAATTATAAGTGCTGTTTCAAACACCGTTTGATTTGTCTTCGTATCTTTTATCACCATCGAGAAAATCCATTTTAAATATAATCAGTTAAAAAATAATTACCCCACAAAAGTTAATCGTATTATATCTTATGGTATATTGATCGGGTACAATTCGTCTTGGTATATTATATACAATTATAAGTGCTGTTTCAAACACCGTTTGATTTGTCTTCGTATCTTTTATCACCATCGAGAAAATCCATTTTAAATATAATCAGTTAAAAAAAATTACCCCACAAAAGTTTATCGTATTATATCTTATGGTATATTGATCGGGTACAATTCGTCTTGGTATATTATATACAATAATAAGTGCTGTTTCAAACACCGTTTGATTTGTCTTCGTATCTTTTATCACCATCGAGAAAATCCATTTTAAATATAATCAGTTAAAAAATAATTACCCCACAAAAGTTTATCGTATTATATCTTATGGTATATTGATCGGGTACAATTCGTCTTGGTATATTATATACAATTATAAGTGCTGTTTCAAACACCGTTTGATTTGTCTTCGTATCTTTTATCACCATCGAGAAAATCCATTTTAAATATAATCAGTTAAAAAATAATTACCCCACAAAAGTTAATTGTATTATATCTTATGGTATATTGATCGGGTACAATTCGTCTTGGTATATTATATACAATTATAAGTGCTGTTTCAAACACCGTTTGATTTGTCTTCGTATCTTTTATCACCATCGAGAAAATCCATTTTAAATATAATCAGTTAAAAAATAATTACCCCACAAAAGTTTATCGTATTATATCTTATGGTATATTGATCGGGTACAATTCGTCTTGGTATATTATATACAATAATAAGTGCTGTTTCAAACACCGTTTGATTTGTCTTCGTATCTTTTATCACCATCGAGAAAATCCATTTTAAATATAATCAGTCAAAAAATAATTACCCCACAAAAGTTTATTGGATTATATCTTATGTTATATTGATCGGGTACAATTCGTCTTGGTAAATTAAATAGACTAATAAGGGCTGTTTCATATACCGTTTGATTTGTGTTGGTATCTTTTATCAACATCGAGAAAATCCATTTTAAATATAATCAGTCAAAAAATAATTACCCCACAAAATTTATTGGATTATATCTTATGGTATATTGATCGAGTACAATTCGTCTTGGTAAATTAAATACTCTAATAAGGGCTGTTTCATATACCGTTTGATTTGTGTTGGTATCTTTTATCACCATCGAGAAAATCCATTTTAAATATAATCAGTCAAAAAATAATTACCCCACAAAATTTATTGGATTATATCTTATGGTATATTGATCGGGTACAATTCGTCTTGGTAAATTAAATACACTAATAAGGGCTGTTTCATATACCGTTTGATTTGTGTTGGTATCTTTTATCACCATCGAGAAAATCCATTTTAAATATAATCAGTTAAAAAATAATTACCCCACAAAAGTTAATCGTATTATATCTTATGGTATATTGATCGGGTACAATTCGTCTTGGTATATTATATACAATTATAAGTGATGTTTCAAACACCGTTTGATTTGTCTTCGTATCTTTTATCACCATCGAGAAAATCCATTTTAAATATAATCAGTTAAAAAATAATTACCCCACAAAAGTTTATCGTATTATATCTTATGGTATATTGATCGGGTACAATTCGTCTTGGTAAATTAAATACACTAATAAGGGCTGTTTCATATACCGTTTGATTTGTGTTGGTATCTTTTATCACCATCGAGAAAATCCATTTTAAATATAATCAGTCAAAAAATAATTACGCCACAAAATTTATTGGATTATATCTTATGGTATATTGATCGGGTACAATTCGTCTTGGTAAATTAAATACACTAATAAGGGCTGTTTCATATACCGTTTGATTTGTGTTGGTATCTTTTATCACCATCGAGAAAATCCATTTTAAATATAATCAGTCAAAAAATAATTACCCCACAAAAGTTTATTGGATTATATCTTATGTTATATTGATCGGGTACAATTCGTCTTGGTAAATTAAATAGACTAATAAGGGCTGTTTCATATACCGTTTGATTTGTGTTGGTATCTTTTATCAACATCGAGAAAATCCATTTTAAATATAATCAGTCAAAAAATAATTACCCCACAAAATTTATTGGATTATATCTTATGGTATATTGATCGGGTACAATTCGTCTTGGTAAATTAAATACTCTAATAAGGGCTGTTTCATATACCGTTTGATTTGTGTTAATATCTTTTATCACCATCGAGAAAATCCATTTTAAATATAATCAGTCAAAAAATAATTACCCCACAAAATTTATTGGATTATATCTTATGGTATATTGATCGGGTACAATTCGTCTTGGTAAATTAAATACACTAATAAGGGCTGTTTCATATACCGTTTGATTTGTTTTAATATCTTTTATCACCATCGAGAAAATCCATTTTAAATATAATCAGTCAAAAAATAATTACCCCACAAAAGTTTATTGGATTATATCTTATGGTATATTGATCGGGTACAATTCGTCTTGGTATATTATATACAATTATAAGTGCTGTTTCAAACACCGTTTGATTTGTCTTCGTATCTTTTATCACCATCGAGAAAATCCATTTTAAATATAATCAGTTAAAAAATAATTACCCCACAAAAGTTTATCGTATTATATCTTATGGTATATTGATCGGGTACAATTCGTCTTGGTATATTATATACAATTATAAGTGCTGTTTCAAACACCGTTTGATTTGTCTTCGTATCTTTTATCACCATCGAGAAAATCCATTTTAAATATAATCAGTTAAAAAAAATTACCCCACAAAAGTTTATCGTATTATATCTTATGGTATATTGATCGGGTACAATTCGTCTTGGTATATTATATACAATAATAAGTGCTGTTTCAAACACCGTTTGATTTGTCTTCGTATCTTTTATCACCATCGAGAAAATCCATTTTAAATATAATCAGTCAAAAAATAATTACCCCACAAAAGTTTATTGGATTATATCTTATGTTATATTGATCGGGTACAATTCGTCTTGGTAAATTAAATAGACTAATAAGGGCTGTTTCATATACCGTTTGATTTGTGTTGGTATCTTTTATCAACATCGAGAAAATCCATTTTAAATATAATCAGTCAAAAAATAATTACCCCACAAAATTTATTGGATTATATCTTATGGTATATTGATCGAGTACAATTCGTCTTGGTAAATTAAATACTCTAATAAGGGCTGTTTCATATACCGTTTGATTTGTGTTGGTATCTTTTATCACCATCGAGAAAATCCATTTTAAATATAATCAGTCAAAAAATAATTACCCCACAAAATTTATTGGATTATATCTTATGGTATATTGATCGGGTACAATTCGTCTTGGTAAATTAAATACACTAATAAGGGCTGTTTCATATACCGTTTGATTTGTGTTGGTATCTTTTATCACCATCGAGAAAATCCATTTTAAATATAATCAGTTAAAAAATAATTACCCCACAAAAGTTAATCGTATTATATCTTATGGTATATTGATCGGGTACAATTCGTCTTGGTATATTATATACAATTATAAGTGCTGTTTCAAACACCGTTTGATTTGTGTTGGTATCTTTTATCACCATCGAGAAAATCCATTTTAAATATAATCAGTCAAAAAATAATTACCCCACAAAATTTATTGGATTATATCTTATGGTATATTGATCGGGTACAATTCGTCTTGGTAAATTAAATACACTAATAAGGGCTGTTTCATATACCGTTTGATTTGTGTTGGTATCTTTTATCAACATCGAGAAAATCCATTTTAAATATAATCAGTCAAAAAATAATTACCCCACAAAAGTTTATTGGATTATATCTTATGTTATATTGATCGGGTACAATTCGTCTTGGTAAATTAAATAGACTAATAAGGGCTGTTTCATATACCGTTTGATTTGTGTTAATATCTTTTATCACCATCGAGAAAATCCATTTTAAATATAATCAGTCAAAAAATAATTACCCCACAAAATTTATTGTATTATATCTTATGGTATATTGATCGGGTACAATTCGTCTTGGTAAATTAAATACACTAATAAGGGCTGTTTCATATACCGTTTGATTTGTGTTGGTATCTTTTATCACCATCGAGAAAATCCATTTTAAATATAATCAGTCAAAAAATAATTACCCCACAAAAGTTTATTGGATTATATCTTATGGTATATTGATCGGGTACAATTCGTCTTGGTAAATTAAATACACTAATAAGGGCTGTTTCATATACCGTTTGATTTGTGTTGGTATCTTTTATCACCATCGAGAAAATCCATTTTAAATATAATCAGTCAAAAAATAATTACCCCACAAAAGTTTATTGGATTATATCTTATGTTATATTGATCGGGTACAATTCGTCTTGGTAAATTAAATAGACTAATAAGGGCTGTTTCATATACCGTTTGATTTGTGTTGGTATCTTTTATCAACATCGAGAAAATCCATTTTAAATATAATCAGTCAAAAAATAATTACCCCACAAAAGTTTATTGGATTATATCTTATGGTATATTGATCGGGTACAATTCGTCTTGGTAAATTAAATACACTAATAAGGGCTGTTTCATATACCGTTTGATTTGTGTTGGTATCTTTTATCACCATCGAGAAAATCCATTTTAAATATAATCAGTCAAAAAATAATTACCCCACAAAAGTTTATTGGATTATATCTTATGTTATATTGATCGGGTATAATTCGTCTTGGTAAATTAAATAGACTAATAAGGGCTGTTTCATATACCGTTTGATTTGTGTTGGTATCTTTTATCAACATCGAGAAAATCCATTTTAAATATAATCAGTCAAAAAATAATTACCCCACAAAATTTATTGGATTATATCTTATGGTATATTGATCGGGTACAATTCGTCTTGGTAAATTAAATACACTAATAAGGGCTGTTTCATATACCGTTTGATTTGTGTTGGTATCTTTTATCACCATCGAGAAAATCCATTTTAAATATAATCAGTCTATATTGATCGGGTATAATTCGTCTTGGTAAATTAAATAGACTAATAAGGGCTGTTTCATATACCGTTTGATTTGTGTTGGTATCTTTTATCACCATCGAGAAAATCCATTTTAAATATAATCAGTCAAAAAATAATTACCCCACAAAATTTATTGGATTATATCTTATGGTATATTGATCGGGTACAATTCGTCTTGGTAAATTAAATACACTAATAAGGGCTGTTTCATATACCGTTTGATTTGTGTTGTTATCTTTTATCACCATCGAGAAAATCCATTTTAAATATAATCAGTCAAAAAATAATTACCCCCAAAAGTATATCGTATTATATCTTATGGTATATTGATCGGGTACAATTCGTCTTGGTAAATTAAATACACTAATAAGGGCTGTTTCATATACCGTTTGATTTGTGTTGTTATCTTTTATCACCATCGAGAAAATCCATTTTAAATATAATCAGTCAAAAAATAATTACCCCACAAAATTTATTGGATTATATCTTATGGTATATTGATCGGGTACAATTCGTCTTGGTAAATTAAATACACTAATAAGGGCTGTTTCATATACCGTTTGATTTGTGTTGGTATCTTTTATCACCATCGAGAAAATCCATTTTAAATATAATCAGTCACAAAATAATTACCCCACAAAAGTTTATCGTATTATATCTTATGGTATATTGATCGGGTACAATTCGTCTTGGTAAATTAAATACACTAATAAGGGCTGTTTCATATACCGTTTGATTGTGTTGTTATCTTTTATCACCATCGAGAAAATCCATTTAAATATAATCAGTCAAAAAATAATTACCCCACAAAAGTTTATTGGATTATATCTTATGGTATATTGATCGGGTACAATTCTTGGTAAATTAAATAGACTAATAAGGGCTGTTTCATATACCGTTTGATTTGTGTTGGTATCTTTTATCACCATCGAGAAAATCCATTTTAAATATAATCAGTCAAAAAATAATTACCCCACAAAATTTATATGATTATATCTTATGGTATATTGATCGGGTACAATTTGTCTTGGTAAATTAAATACACTAATAAGGGCTGTTTCATATACCGTTTGATTTGTGTTGTTATCTTTTATCAGCATCGAGAAAATCCATTTTAAATATAATCAGTCAAAAAATAATTACCCCCAAAAGTATATCGTATTATATCTTATGGTATATTGATCGGGTACAATTCGTCTTGGTAAATTAAATACACTAATAAGGGCTGTTTCATATACCGTTTGATTTGTGTTGGTATCTTTTATCACCATCGAGAAAATCCATTTTAAATATAATCAGTCAAAAAATAATTACGCCACAAAATTTATTGGATTATATCTTATGGTATATTGATCGGGTACAATTCGTCTTGGTAAATTAAATACACTAATAAGGGCTGTTTCATATACCGTTTGATTTGTGTTGGTATCTTTTATCACCATCGAGAAAATCCATTTTAAATATAATCAGTCAAAAAATAATTACGCCACAAAATTTATTGGATTATATCTTATGGTATATTGATCGGGTACAATTCGTCTTGGTAAATTAAATACACTAATAAGGGCTGTTTCATATACCGTTTGATTTGTGTTGGTATCTTTTATCACCATCGAGAAAATCCATTTTAAATATAATCAGTCACAAAATAATTACCCCACAAAAGTTTATCGTATTATATCTTATGGTATATTGATCGGGTACAATTCGTCTTGGTATATTATATACAATAATAAGTGCTGTTTCAAACACCGTTTGATTTGTCTTCGTATCTTTTATCACCATCGAGAAAATCCATTTTAAATATAATCAGTCAAAAAATAATTACCCCACAAAAGTTTATTGGATTATATCTTATGTTATATTGATCGGGTACAATTCGTCTTGGTAAATTAAATAGACTAATAAGGGCTGTTTCATATACCGTTTGATTTGTGTTGGTATCTTTTATCAACATCGAGAAAATCCATTTTAAATATAATCAGTCAAAAAATAATTACCCCACAAAAGTTTATTGGATTATATCTTATGTTATATTGATCGGGTACAATTCGTCTTGGTAAATTAAATAGCCTAATAAGGGCTGTTTCATATACCGTTTGATTTGTGTTAATATCTTTTATCACCATCGAGAAAATCCATTTTAAATATAATCAGTCAAAAAATAATTACCCCACAAAATTTATTGGATTATATCTTATGGTATATTGATCGGGTACAATTCGTCTTGGTAAATTAAATAGACTAATAAGGGCTGTTTCATATACCGTTTGATTTGTGTTGGTATCTTTTATCAACATCGAGAAAATCCATTTTAAATATAATCAGTCAAAAAATAATTACCCCACAAAAGTTTATTGGATTATATCTTATGGTATATTGATCGGGTACAATTCGTCTTGGTAAATTAAATACACTAATAAGGGCTGTTTCATATACCGTTTGATTTGTGTTGGTATCTTTTATCACCATCGAGAAAATCCATTTTAAATATAATCAGTCAAAAAATAATTACCCCACAAAAGTTTATTGGATTATATCTTATGTTATATTGATCGGGTATAATTCGTCTTGGTAAATTAAATAGACTAATAAGGGCTGTTTCATATACCGTTTGATTTGTGTTGGTATCTTTTATCACCATCGAGAAAATCCATTTTAAATATAATCAGTCAAAAAATAATTACCCCACAAAAGTTTATTGGATTATATCTTATGTTATATTGATCGGGTACAATTCGTCTTGGTAAATTAAATAGACTAATAAGGGCTGTTTCATATACCGTTTGATTTGTGTTGGTATCTTTTATCACCATCGAGAAAATCCATTTTAAATATAATCAGTCAAAAAATAATTACCCCACAAAAGTTTATTGGATTATATCTTATGTTATATTGATCGGGTACAATTCGTCTTGGTAAATTAAATAGACTAATAAGGGCTGTTTCATATACCGTTTGATTTGTGTTGGTATCTTTTATCAACATCGAGAAAATCCATTTTAAATATAATCAGTCAAAAAATAATTACCCCACAAAAGTTTATTGGATTATATCTTATGGTATATTGATCGGGTACAATTCGTCTTGGTAAATTAAATACACTAATAAGGGCTGTTTCATATACCGTTTGATTTGTGTTGGTATCTTTTATCACCATCGAGAAAATCCATTTTAAATATAATCAGTCAAAAAATAATTACCCCACAAAAGTTTATTGGATTATATCTTATGGTATATTGATCGGGTACAATTCGTCTTGGTAAATTAAATACACTAATAAGGGCTGTTTCATATACCGTTTGATTTGTGTTGGTATCTTTTATCACCATCGAGAAAATCCATTTTAAATATAATCAGTCAAAAAATAATTACCCCACAAAAGTTTATTGGATTATATCTTATGTTATATTGATCGGGTACAATTCGTCTTGGTAAATTAAATAGACTAATAAGGGCTGTTTCATATACCGTTTGATTTGTGTTGGTATCTTTTATCAACATCGAGAAAATCCATTTTAAATATAATCAGTCAAAAAATAATTACCCCACAAAAGTTTATTGGATTATATCTTATGGTATATTGATCGGGTACAATTCGTCTTGGTAAATTAAATACACTAATAAGGGCTGTTTCATATACCGTTTGATTTGTGTTGGTATCTTTTATCACCATCGAGAAAATCCATTTTAAATATAATCAGTCAAAAAATAATTACCCCACAAAAGTTTATTGGATTATATCTTATGTTATATTGATCGGGTATAATTCGTCTTGGTAAATTAAATAGACTAATAAGGGCTGTTTCATATACCGTTTGATTTGTGTTGGTATCTTTTATCAACATCGAGAAAATCCATTTTAAATATAATCAGTCAAAAAATAATTACCCCACAAAATTTATTGGATTATATCTTATGGTATATTGATCGGGTACAATTCGTCTTGGTAAATTAAATACACTAATAAGGGCTGTTTCATATACCGTTTGATTTGTGTTGTTATCTTTTATCACCATCGAGAAAATCCATTTTAAATATAATCAGTCAAAAAATAATTACCCCCAAAAGTATATCGTATTATATCTTATGGTATATTGATCGGGTACAATTCGTCTTGGTAAATTAAATACACTAATAAGGGCTGTTTCATATACCGTTTGATTTGTGTTGTTATCTTTTATCACCATCGAGAAAATCCATTTTAAATATAATCAGTCAAAAAATAATTACCCCACAAAATTTATTGGATTATATCTTATGGTATATTGATCGGGTACAATTCGTCTTGGTAAATTAAATACACTAATAAGGGCTGTTTCATATACCGTTTGATTTGTGTTCGTATCTTTTATCACCATCGAGAAAATCCATTTTAAATATAATCAGTCAAAAAATAATTACCCCACAAAATTTATATGATTATATCTTATGGTATATTGATCGGGTACAATTCGTCTTGGTAAATTAAATACACTAATAAGGGCTGTTTCATATACCGTTTGATTTGTGTTGTTATCTTTTATCACCATCGAGAAAATCCATTTTAAATATAATCAGTCAAAAAATAATTACCCCCAAAAGTATATCGTATTATATCTTATGGTATATTGATCGGGTACAATTCGTCTTGGTAAATTAAATACACTAATAAGGGCTGTTTCATATACCGTTTGATTTGTGTTGTTATCTTTTATCACCATCGAGAAAATCCATTTTAAATATAATCAGTCAAAAAATAATTACCCCACAAAATTTATTGGATTATATCTTATGGTATATTGATCGGGTACAATTCGTCTTGGTAAATTAAATACACTAATAAGGGCTGTTTCATATACCGTTTGATTTGTGTTCGTATCTTTTATCACCATCGAGAAAATCCATTTTAAATATAATCAGTCAAAAAATAATTACCCCACAAAATTTATATGATTATATCTTATGGTATATTGATCGGGTACAATTCGTCTTGGTAAATTAAATACACTAATAAGGGCTGTTTCATATACCGTTTGATTTGTGTTGGTATCTTTTATCACCATCGAGAAAATCCATTTTAAATATAATCAGTCAAAAAATAATTACCCCACAAAAGTTTATCGTATTATATCTTATGGTATATTGATCGGGTACAATTCGTCTTGGTAAATTAAATACACTAATAAGGGCTGTTTCATATACCGTTTGATTTGTGTTGGTATCTTTTATCACCATCGAGAAAATCCATTTTAAATATAATCAGTCAAAAAATAATTACCCCACAAAATTTATATGATTATATCTTATGGTATATTGATCGGGTACAATTCGTCTTGGTAAATTAAATACATTAATAAGGGCTGTTTCATATACCGTTTGATTTGTGTTGGTATCTTTTATCACCATCGAGAAAATCCATTTTAAATATAATCAGTCAAAAAATAATTACCCCAAAAGTATATCGTATTATATCTTATGGTATATTGATCGGGTACAATTCGTCTTAATAAATTAAATACTCTAATAAGGGCTGTTTCATATACCGTTTGATTTGTGTTGTTATCTTTTATCACCATCGAGAAAATATTTTAAATATAATCAGTCAAAAAATAATTACCCCACAAAAGTTTATTGGATTATATCTTATGGTATATTGATCGGGTACAATTCGTCTTGGTAAATTAAATACACTAATAAGGGCTGTTTCATATACCGTTTGATTTGTGTTGTTATCTTTTATCACCATCGAGAAAATCCATTTTAAATATAATCAGTCAAAAAATAATTACCCCACAAAAGTTTATTGGATTATATCTTATGGTATATTGATCGGGTACAATTCGTCTTGGTAAATTAAATACACTAATAAGGGCTGTTTCATATACCGTTTGATTTGTGTTGTTATCTTTTATCACCATCGAGAAAATATTTTAAATATAATCAGTCAAAAAATAATTACCCCCAAAAGTATATCGTATTATATCTTATGGTATATTGATCGGGTACAATTCGTCTTGGTAAATTAAATACTCTAATAAGGGCTGTTTCATATACCGTTTGATTTGTGTTGGTATCTTTTATCACCATCGAGAAAATCCATTTTAAATATAATCAGTCACAAAATAATTACCCCACAAAAGTTTATCGTATTATATCTAAAATAATTACCCCCAAAAGTATATCGTATTATATCTTATGGTATATTGATCGGGTACAATTCGTCTTGGTAAATTAAATACACTAATAAGGGCTGTTTCATATACCGTTTGATTTGTGTTGTTATCTTTTATCACCATCGAGAAAATCCATTTTAAATATAATCAGTCAAAAAATAATTACCCCACAAAATTTATTGGATTATATCTTATGGTATATTGATCGGGTACAATTCGTCTTGGTAAATTAAATACACTAATAAGGGCTGTTTCATATACCGTTTGATTTGTGTTGGTATCTTTTATCACCATCGAGAAAATCCATTTTAAATATAATCAGTCAAAAAATAATTACCCCACAAAATTTATATGATTATATCTTATGGTATATTGATCGGGTACAATTCGTCTTGGTAAATTAAATACACTAATAAGGGCTGTTTCATATACCGTTTGATTTGTGTTGGTATCTTTTATCACCATCGAGAAAATCCATTTTAAATATAATCAGTCAAAAAATAATTACCCCACAAAAGTTTATCGTATTATATCTTATGGTATATTGATCGGGTACAATTCGTCTTGGTAAATTAAATACACTAATAAGGGCTGTTTCATATACCGTTTGATTTGTGTTGGTATCTTTTATCACCATCGAGAAAATCCATTTTAAATATAATCAGTCAAAAAATAATTACCCCACAAAATTTATATGATTATATCTTATGGTATATTGATCGGGTACAATTCGTCTTGGTAAATTAAATACATTAATAAGGGCTGTTTCATATACCGTTTGATTTGTGTTGGTATCTTTTATCACCATCGAGAAAATCCATTTTAAATATAATCAGTCAAAAAATAATTACCCCCAAAAGTATATCGTATTATATCTTATGGTATATTGATCGGGTACAATTCGTCTTAATAAATTAAATACTCTAATAAGGGCTGTTTCATATACCGTTTGATTTGTGTTGTTATCTTTTATCACCATCGAGAAAATATTTTAAATATAATCAGTCAAAAAATAATTACCCCACAAAAGTTTATTGGATTATATCTTATGGTATATTGATCGGGTACAATTCGTCTTGGTAAATTAAATACACTAATAAGGGCTGTTTCATATACCGTTTGATTTGTGTTGTTATCTTTTATCACCATCGAGAAAATCCATTTTAAATATAATCAGTCAAAAAATAATTACCCCCAAAAGTATATCGTATTATATCTTATGGTATATTGATCGGGTACAATTCGTCTTGGTAAATTAAATACTCTAATAAGGGCTGTTTCATATACCGTTTGATTTGTGTTGGTATCTTTTATCACCATCGAGAAAATCCATTTTAAATATAATCAGTCACAAAATAATTACCCCACAAAAGTTTATCGTATTATATCTTATGGTATATTGATCGGGTACAATTCGTCTTGGTAAATTAAATACACTAATAAGGGCTGTTTCATATACCGTTTGATTTGTGTTGGTATCTTTTATCACCATCGAGAAAATCCATTTTAAATATAATCAGTCACAAAATAATTACCCCACAAAAGTTTATCGTATTATATCTAAAATAATTACCCCCAAAAGTATATCGTATTATATCTTATGGTATATTGATCGGGTACAATTCGTCTTGGTAAATTAAATACACTAATAAGGGCTGTTTCATATACCGTTTGATTTGTGTTGTTATCTTTTATCACCATCGAGAAAATCCATTTTAAATATAATCAGTCAAAAAATAATTACCCCACAAAATTTATTGGATTATATCTTATGGTATATTGATCGGGTACAATTCGTCTTGGTAAATTAAATACACTAATAAGGGCTGTTTCATATACCGTTTGATTTGTGTTGGTATCTTTTATCACCATCGAGAAAATCCATTTTAAATATAATCAGTCAAAAAATAATTACCCCACAAAATTTATATGATTATATCTTATGGTATATTGATCGGGTACAATTCGTCTTGGTAAATTAAATACACTAATAAGGGCTGTTTCATATACCGTTTGATTTGTGTTGTTATCTTTTATCACCATCGAGAAAATCCATTTTAAATATAATCAGTCAAAAAATAATTACCCCCAAAAGTATATCGTATTATATCTTATGGTATATTGATCGGGTACAATTCGTCTTGGTAAATTAAATACTCTAATAAGGGCTGTTTCATATACCGTTTGATTTGTGTTGGTATCTTTTATCACCATCGAGAAAATCCATTTTAAATATAATCAGTCACAAAATAATTACCCCACAAAAGTTTATCGTATTATATCTTATGGTATATTGATCGGGTACAATTCGTCTTGGTAAATTAAATACACTAATAAGGGCTGTTTCATATACCGTTTGATTTGTGTTGGTATCTTTTATCACCATCGAGAAAATCCATTTTAAATATAATCAGTCACAAAATAATTACCCCACAAAAGTTTATCGTATTATATCTTATGGTATATTGATCGGGTACAATTCGTCTTGGTAAATTAAATACTCTAATAAGGGCTGTTTCATATACCGTTTGATTTGTGTTGTTATCTTTTATCACCATCGAGAAAATCCATTTTAAATATAATCAGTCACAAAATAATTACCCCACAAAAGTTTATCGTATTATATCTTATGGTATATTGATCGGGTACAATTCGTCTTGGTAAATTAAATACTCTAATAAGGGCTGTTTCATATACCGTTTGATTTGTGTTGGTATCTTTTATCACCATCGAGAAAATCCATTTTAAATATAATCAGTCACAAAATAATTACCCCACAAAAGTTTATCGTATTATATCTTATGGTATATTGATCGGGTACAATTCGTCTTGGTAAATTAAATACTCTAATAAGGGCTGTTTCATATACCGTTTGATTTGTGTTGTTATCTTTTATCACCATCGAGAAAATATTTTAAATATAATCAGTCAAAAAATAATTACCCCACAAAAGTTTATTGGATTATATCTTATGGTATATTGATCGGGTACAATTCGTCTTGGTAAATTAAATACACTAATAAGGGCTGTTTCATATACCGTTTGATTTGTGTTGTTATCTTTTATCACCATCGAGAAAATCCATTTTAAATATAATCAGTCAAAAAATAATTACCCCCAAAAGTATATCGTATTATATCTTATGGTATATTGATCGGGTACAATTCGTCTTGGTAAATTAAATACTCTAATAAGGGCTGTTTCATATACCGTTTGATTTGTGTTGGTATCTTTTATCACCATCGAGAAAATCCATTTTAAATATAATCAGTCACAAAATAATTACCCCACAAAAGTTTATCGTATTATATCTAAAATAATTACCCCACAAAATTTATATGATTATATCTTATGGTATATTGATCGGGTACAATTCGTCTTGGTAAATTAAATACACTAATAAGGGCTGTTTCATATACCGTTTGATTTGTGTTGTTATCTTTTATCACCATCGAGAAAATCCATTTTAAATATAATCAGTCAAAAAATAATTACCCCACAAAATTTATTGGATTATATCTTATGGTATATTGATCGGGTACAATTCGTCTTGGTAAATTAAATACACTAATAAGGGCTGTTTCATATACCGTTTGATTTGTGTTGGTATCTTTTATCACCATCGAGAAAATCCATTTTAAATATAATCAGTCAAAAAATAATTACCCCACAAAATTTATATGATTATATCTTATGGTATATTGATCGGGTACAATTCGTCTTGGTAAATTAAACCATCGACAATTCGTCTTGGTAAAATTAAACCATCGAGAAAATCCATTTTAAATATAATCAGTCAAAAAATAATTACCCCACAAAAGTTTATCGTATTATATCTTATGGTATATTGATCGGGTACAATTCGTCTTGGTAAATTAAATACACTAATAAGGGCTGTTTCATATACCGTTTGATTTGTGTTGGTATCTTTTATCACCATCGAGAAAATCCATTTTAAATATAATCAGTCAAAAAATAATTACCCCACAAAATTTATATGATTATATCTTATGGTATATTGATCGGGTACAATTCGTCTTGGTAAATTAAATACATTAATAAGGGCTGTTTCATATACCGTTTGATTTGTGTTGGTATCTTTTATCACCATCGAGAAAATCCATTTTAAATATAATCAGTCAAAAAATAATTACCCCCAAAAGTATATCGTATTATATCTTATGGTATATTGATCGGGTACAATTCGTCTTAATAAATTAAATACTCTAATAAGGGCTGTTTCATATACCGTTTGATTTGTGTTGTTATCTTTTATCACCATCGAGAAAATATTTTAAATATAATCAGTCAAAAAATAATTACCCCACAAAAGTTTATTGGATTATATCTTATGGTATATTGATCGGGTACAATTCGTCTTGGTAAATTAAATACACTAATAAGGGCTGTTTCATATACCGTTTGATTTGTGTTGTTATCTTTTATCACCATCGAGAAAATCCATTTTAAATATAATCAGTCAAAAAATAATTACCCCCAAAAGTATATCGTATTATATCTTATGGTATATTGATCGGGTACAATTCGTCTTGGTAAATTAAATACTCTAATAAGGGCTGTTTCATATACCGTTTGATTTGTGTTGGTATCTTTTATCACCATCGAGAAAATCCATTTTAAATATAATCAGTCACAAAATAATTACCCCACAAAAGTTTATCGTATTATATCTTATGGTATATTGATCGGGTACAATTCGTCTTGGTAAATTAAATACACTAATAAGGGCTGTTTCATATACCGTTTGATTTGTGTTGGTATCTTTTATCACCATCGAGAAATTGATCGTGTACAATTCGTTTTATCACCATCGAGAAAATCCATTTTAAATATAATCAGTCAAAAAATAATTACCCCACAAAAGTTTATTGGATTATATCTTATGGTATATTGATCGTGTACAATTCGTCTTGGTAAATTAAATACACTAATAAGGGCTGTTTCATATACCGTTTGATTTGTGTTGGTATCTTTTATCACCATCGAGAAAATCCATTTTAAATATAATCAGTCAAAAAATAATTACCCCACAAAAGTTTATTGGATTATATCTTATGGTATATTGATCGTGTACAATTCGTCTTGGTAAATTAAATACACTAATAAGGGCTGTTTCATATACCGTTTGATTTGTGTTGGTATCTTTTATCACCATCGAGAAAATCCATTTTAAATATAATCAGTCAAAAAATAATTACCCCACAAAAGTTTATTGGATTATATCTTATGGTATATTGATCGTGTACAATTCGTCTTGGTAAATTAAATACACTAATAAGGGCTGTTTCATATACCGTTTGATTTGTGTTGGTATCTTTTATCACCATCGAGAAAATCCATTTTAAATATAATCAGTCAAAAAATAATTACCCCACAAAATTTATATGATTATATCTTATGGTATATTGATCGGGTACAATTCGTCTTGGTAAATTAAATACACTAATAAGGGCTGTTTCATATACCGTTTGATTTGTGTTGTTATCTTTTATCACCATCGAGAAAATCCATTTTAAATATAATCAGTCAAAAAATAATTACCCCCAAAAGTATATCGTATTATATCTTATGGTATATTGATCGGGTACAATTCGTCTTGGTAAATTAAATACACTAATAAGGGCTGTTTCATATACCGTTTGATTTGTGTTGGTATCTTTTATCACCATCGAGAAAATCCATTTTAAATATAATCAGTCAAAAAATAATTACGCCACAAAATTTATTGGATTATATCTTATGGTATATTGATCGAATACAATTCGTCTTGGTAAATTAAATACACTAATAAGGGCTGTTTCATATACCGTTTGATTTGTGTTGTTATCTTTTATCACCATTGTTGTGTCTTGCACAACAATGAAGAAGCAATACAATAATGTGTTTATCACACAAAAGAAATAACAATAATATTGGAGTAATAGAATAAGGTTTGGAATAATTAGGAGACAATTAGGAACACGGACTGACAATTGTGTGAGGCTTTTATAGTAGCCACCACACCACAACACCTCCCCCTTTGCAAGGCTGGGGTTGCAACACCAATACAAAACATACAACAATAACAAAAGTCCGGTCAACAAATACATACAAAAAAATGAGGGAATAAGGGAACAAACAAAAAATTTTACAAACAAGAACATAATTTATCTATTTATTTTACTGTACTTCATCTATCTTCCAGAAATGTTTGAACCCTCAGAATTTATTGAACCGTCAGAGCAGATTTCCATCTTATCCTCAGATTCATCAGATTGGACTTTTGTCTTCTTTTTGGGTGTTGCACCTTCATTGTACAGCCTCGCATCTGAACGTTTGCCACAATTCAATTTATTACGAACATACACTGTTCTGTTTCTCAATTCGTATTTAGGCTCAATTTTTTGGTTGTTGATTTCACAATTGTTATACAATTTTGTTTCCATGTGCAATCGTTTCCTCATTTGATTAGAATGACGAGTAATTACCGTCTTCAATTTAGGAGCAAATATGGTGTAAAGTACACCTTTTTTACTTACAATTTCGCCTTCTAACCAAGCAATTTTGTTTTGTCTATAATTTGTGAACCACACGTGGTCACCAATTTTATAATCATGTACTTTTGCTCCATGATGTTTATCAAACCAATTTTTCATTTTATTTCTAACAATTTCTTTTTTAGGTGTCAATGAGGTATTCCTATTCAATTCAATATTTTTGGGTCTTAGAGCATCCCATTTCAATCTCAATTTTCTATTCAAGAATTCTTCCGCTGGAGTTTTTCCTCCCAATGATTCATTAGGTGATGCTCTATAATTCAATAGTACTTCTTGAAGCCAATTTTTGTTTTTACAATTTTTTATCATCATTCTCTTAAAATAATCAACAAAACGTTCAGCTTGACCATTTGATTGAGGATGATAAGGTGGACTAAATAATTGTTTAATTCCTTTTTCAATGCAATAATTTTTAAATTCAATTGACTGAAATGGACTTCCATTGTCCGAAACCAATGTTTCTGGATACCCAAAATGGGTAAATAACCAATTAAGACTATTAATTGTATCTTTAGCTGAATTTGTCATATTGCCAAAAACTTCAGGCCACTTAGAAAAAGAATCAATAACAATCAAATACAATTTTCCATCTTTACATGGACCAGCAAAATCAATATGTAATCGCTGCCAATTTCTTGAAGTGGCAGGCCATGGACACAATTCTTCTTTTGCTGGCATTTTTGCAGCTCCTTGGCACTCAGTACAATTATTAACCCAATTTTCAATATCTTTTCCTATATTAGGCCAATAAAGGTATTCTCTAGCAATACCTTTCATTTTTGCAATACCAGGGTGAAATTCATGCAATGAATGCAAAATTTCTTCCCTCAATATTTTTGGAACTACTATCTTATCTGAGAAAACAATACAATCATCAATTACTTGTAAATTTTGTCGTATATTCGACCAATATCTCATTTCTTTTTTAACCTCTTTAGGCCAATGATTTGTAATATAATTTTTTAACAATTTCAATTCAATATCCTTTTTTGTTTCATTCTTTAACAATTCAATATCCAATCTTTTCTCTTTCAATAATACATTCAAAATGTATTTAACTGATTCTTCAGTTTGACTCAATTCATTGTCTGACTCACAATCAATTTTATTTTTTACAGCCAACGCAATAATTTTGTCTTCATTTTCATCCTGATTATTAATCAATCGAGACAATGTATCCGCCATGCCCATTTCGTGTGTTTTACTAAACTCAATTTCAAAATCGTAATTTGACAATGTCAATGCCCATCTTTGCAATCTTGAGGCCGTGTAGGCTTTTATGCCTTTTTTATTGCCGAATATGGCCAATAACGGTTTATGATCCGTCCTCAATTTAAATTTACGACCGTAAATCAATTTGTGAAATTTTTCAACTGCAAAAATCAATGCTAGACCTTCTTTCTCAATTTGGCTATAATTTTTTTCTGCTGAATTCAATGATTTACTAGCATATTCAATTGCCCTTTCCGTTCCATCCGGAAATTTATGGGATATTACTGCACCAATTCCATAATTTGAGGCATCTGCCGTCACAATAATTTCCAATTCTGGGTCAAAGTGGGTTAACAATAATTCTGAACTCAAGATTTTCTTGAGTTCTTCAAATGCGAACTCCTGTTCTTCACCCCACTTCCAATCAATATTTTTTTGTAACAATTTGTCCAAAGGACCTCGCAATTTATGCATTTCTTCTACAAATTTTCCATAATAATTTATTGTACCCATAACTGATTGTAATTCTTTTACATTTTTTGGGCAATTCAATTTTTTAATAATTTCTTTTTTGACCGGATCTGGTTCAATACCAATATCAGAGACAATATGGCCAAGAAATTTCAATTTTTTTTGAAAAAATTTACATTTATCCAATTGGATTTTCAATCCCCAATCTTCAATTCTTTCAAAAATTCTCAATAAACTCAATTTATGATCTTCCAATGTTTTAGAACAAATGATCACATCATCTAAATATGCATACACACCCGGAATGCCAATAATCAATTTATCCATCAATTTTTGAAATATAGCTGGTGCTGATTTAACTCCAAAAGGCAATCGTTGTACTTCAAATAATCCTTTATGTGTATTAATACACGTCAATTTTTTTGAACAATTATCCAATTCAATTTGTAAATAGGCATCCCTTAAATCCAATTGTGAGAAGACTTTGCTTCCATGAATATTTGTCCAAATGTCCGTAGGACTAGGCAATGGATGCCTATTCAATTCTAATGCTTTATTCAATCCCGTAGAATAATCCATACAAACACGGATTTTTCCGTTCGCCTTTTTCACAGCAAGAATAGGAGCTGCCCAATCGGAGAATTCGATAGGTTTAATTGCGCCCATTTTTTCCAATCTATTCAATTCTTTTTCAATTGCATCTTTTACTCCAATTGGTACAGGTCTGGCTTTAACAAATACTGGTTTTGCATTTGCTTTCAATTCTAGATGAGCTTTGCTCATTCTACAATAACCCAATCCTTCACTAAATACATTCTTAAACTTCTTTTGCAATTCAATTTCAATTTTAGCTCGTATTTCCTCAATGCATTCAATAGCTAAAATTTCTTTACTTTCTTGATACGGTTTGATTGTTGTTACAATTGGTCTACCCAGTTTCTTCTCCAATTTAACAATCCAAGGTAGACCGAATAAATTCAATTTTTCTTTTGTTACATGAACCAATAAAATTTCTTTTGCTTCTTCCAATTCAACAATACAATTAAATTTTCCAACAATTTTAAATTCACTTCCTGTGAAGGTTTTTCCACAATAATTTGGTTCAGACAATTTTGGAGATCCGATTTCTCTCCAAGTCCTTTCATTAATACAACTCAATTGAGCTCCCGAATCTAAAATAAATTCTACTTCGGTCCCATTCAATATTGCTTTTGTTTTAAGCCATTCAATATTCTCATCTGTTTCAATTCTCAATATTTGCCGGATTGGCCTTTCAATTTCATAGTCTTTGCAATATTTTGGTTTTTCCCACAATTTATAGATTGGGTCTAACAATTTAATCATTTATATACTTCAATAACAATTTGTTTGAGCAATACAATTTACGATTGGAGCCGTAGTCGACCGCGCCACTTTGTTGTGTCTTGCACAACAATGAAGAAGCAATACAATAATGTGTTTATCACACAAAAGAAATAACAATAATATTGGAGTAATAGAATAAGGTTTGGAATAATTAGGAGACAATTAGGAGACACGGACTGACAATTGTGTGAGGCTTTTATAGTAGCCACCACACCACAACAACCATCGAGAAAATCCATTTTAAATATAATCAGTCAAAAAATAATTACCCCACAAAATTTATATGATTATATCTTATGGTATATTGATCGGGTACAATTCGTCTTGGTAAATTAAATACACTAATAAGGGCTGTTTCATATACCGTTTGATTTGTGTTGGTATCTTTTATCACCATCGAGAAAATCCATTTTAAATATAATCAGTCAAAAAATAATTACCCCACAAAAGTTTATTGGATTATATCTTATGGTATATTGATCGTGTACAATTCGTCTTGGTAAATTAAATACACTAATAAGGGCTGTTTCATATACCGTTTGATTTGTGTTGGTATCTTTTATCACCATCGAGAAAATCCATTTTAAATATAATCAGTCAAAAAATAATTACCCCACAAAAGTTTATTGGATTATATCTTATGGTATATTGATCGGGTACAATTCGTCTTGGTAAATTAAATACACTAATAAGGGCTGTTTCATATACCGTTTGATTTGTGTTGTTATCTTTTATCACCATCGAGAAAATCCATTTTAAATATAATCAGTCAAAAAATAATTACCCCCAAAAGTATATCGTATTATATCTTATGGTATATTGATCGGGTACAATTCGTCTTGGTAAATTAAATACACTAATAAGGGCTGTTTCATATACCGTTTGATTTGTGTTGGTATCTTTTATCACCATCGAGAAAATCCATTTTAAATATAATCAGTCAAAAAATAATTACCCCACAAAATTTATATGATTATATCTTATGGTATATTGATCGGGTACAATTCGTCTTGGTAAATTAAATACACTAATAAGGGCTGTTTCATATACCGTTTGATTTGTGTTGGTATCTTTTATCACCATCGAGAAAATCCATTTTAAATATAATCAGTCAAAAAATAATTACGCCACAAAAGTTTATTGGATTATATCTTATGGTATATTGATCGTGTACAATTCGTCTTGGTAAATTAAATACACTAATAAGGGCTGTTTCATATACCGTTTGATTTGTGTTGGTATCTTTTATCACCATCGAGAAAATCCATTTTAAATATAATCAGTCAAAAAATAATTACCCCACAAAAGTTTATTGGATTATATCTTATGGTATATTGATCGTGTACAATTCGTCTTGGTAAATTAAATACACTAATAAGGGCTGTTTCATATACCGTTTGATTTGTGTTGGTATCTTTTATCACCATCGAGAAAATCCATTTTAAATATAATCAGTCAAAAAATAATTACCCCACAAAAGTTTATTGGATTATATCTTATGGTATATTGATCGTGTACAATTCGTCTTGGTAAATTAAATACACTAATAAGGGCTGTTTCATATACCGTTTGATTTGTGTTGGTATCTTTTATCACCATCGAGAAAATCCATTTTAAATATAATCAGTCAAAAAATAATTACCCCACAAAAGTTTATTGGATTATATCTTATGGTATATTGATCGTGTACAATTCGTCTTGGTAAATTAAATACACTAATAAGGGCTGTTTCATATACCGTTTGATTTGTGTTGGTATCTTTTATCACCATCGAGAAAATCCATTTTAATATAATCAGTCAAAAAATAATTACCCCACAAAAGTTTATTGGATTATATCTTATGGTATATTGATCGTGTACAATTCGTCTTGGTAAATTAAATACACTAATAAGGGCTGTTTCATATACCGTTTGATTTGTGTTGTTATCTTTTATCACCATCGAGAAAATCCATTTTAAATATAATCAGTCAAAAAATAATTACCCCACAAAAGTTTATTGGATTATATCTTATGGTATATTGATCGTGTACAATTCGTCTTGGTAAATTAAATACACTAATAAGGGCTGTTTCATATACCGTTTGATTTGTGTTGGTATCTTTTATCACCATCGAGAAAATCCATTTTAAATATAATCAGTCAAAAAATAATTACCCCACAAAAGTTTATTGGATTATATCTTATGGTATATTGATCGGGTACAATTCGTCTTGGTAAATTAAATACACTAATAAGGGCTGTTTCATATACCGTTTGATTTGTGTTGTTATCTTTTATCACCATCGAGAAAATCCATTTTAAATATAATCAGTCAAAAAATAATTACCCCCAAAAGTATATCGTATTATATCTTATGGTATATTGATCGGGTACAATTCGTCTTGGTAAATTAAATACACTAATAAGGGCTGTTTCATATACCGTTTGATTTGTGTTGGTATCTTTTATCACCATCGAGAAAATCCATTTTAAATATAATCAGTCAAAAAATAATTACCCCACAAAATTTATATGATTATATCTTATGGTATATTGATCGGGTACAATTCGTCTTGGTAAATTAAATACACTAATAAGGGCTGTTTCATATACCGTTTGATTTGTGTTGTTATCTTTTATCACCATCGAGAAAATCCATTTTAAATATAATCAGTCAAAAAATAATTACCCCCAAAAGTATATCGTATTATATCTTATGGTATATTGATCGGGTACAATTCGTCTTGGTAAATTAAATACACTAATAAGGGCTGTTTCATATACCGTTTGATTTGTGTTGGTATCTTTTATCACCATCGAGAAAATCCATTTTAAATATAATCAGTCAAAAAATAATTACGCCACAAAATTTATTGGATTATATCTTATGGTATATTGATCGGGTACAATTCGTCTTGGTAAATTAAATACACTAATAAGGGCTGTTTCATATACCGTTTGATTTGTGTTGTTATCTTTTATCACCATCGAGAAAATCCATTTTAAATATAATCAGTCAAAAAATAATTACCCCCAAAAGTATATCGTATTATATCTTATGGTATATTGATCGGGTACAATTCTTCTTGGTAAATTAAATACACTAATAAGGGCTGTTTCATATACCGTTTGATTTGTGTTGGTATCTTTTATCACCATCGAGAAAATCCATTTTAAATATAATCAGTCACAAAATAATTACCCCACAAAAGTTTATCGTATTATATCTTATGGTATATTGATCGGGTACAATTCGTCTTAATAAATTAAATACTCTAATAAGGGCTGTTTCATATACCGTTTGATTTGTGTTGTTATCTTTTATCACCATCGAGAAAATCCATTTTAAATATAATCAGTCAAAAAATAATTACCCCCAAAAGTATATCGTATTATATCTTATGGTATATTGATCGGGTACAATTCGTCTTGGTAAATTAAATACACTAATAAGGGCTGTTTCATATACCGTTTGATTTGTGTTGTTATCTTTTATCACCATCGAGAAAATCCATTTTAAATATAATCAGTCAAAAAATAATTACCCCACAAAATTTATTGGATTATATCTTATGGTATATTGATCGGGTACAATTCGTCTTGGTAAATTAAATACACTAATAAGGGCTGTTTCATATACCGTTTGATTTGTGTTGGTATCTTTTATCACCATCGAGAAAATCCATTTTAAATATAATCAGTCAAAAAATAATTACCCCACAAAATTTATTGGATTATATCTTATGGTATATTGATCGGGTACAATTCGTCTTGGTAAATTAAATACACTAATAAGGGCTGTTTCATATACCGTTTGATTTGTGTTGTTATCTTTTATCACCATCGAGAAAATCCATTTTAAATATAATCTGTCAAAAAATAATTACCCCACAAAAGGTTATTGGATTATATCTTATGGTATATTGATCGGGTACAATTCGTCTTGGTAAATTAAATACTCTAATAAGGGCTGTTTCATATACCGTTTGATTTGTGTTGGTATCTTTTATCACCATCGAGAAAATCCATTTTAAATATAATCAGTCAAAAAATAATTACCCCACAAAATTTATTGGATTATATCTTATGGTATATTGATCGGGTACAATTCGTCTTGGTAAATTAAATACACTAATAAGGGCTGTTTCATATACCGTTTGATTTGTGTTGGTATCTTTTATCACCATCGAGAAAATCCATTTTAAATATAATCAGTCAAAAAATAATTACCCCCAAAAGTATATCGTATTATATCTTATGGTATATTGATCGGGTACAATTCGTCTTGGTAAATTAAATACACTATACCGTTTGATTTGTGATGGTATCTTTTATCACCATCGAGAAAATCCATTTTAAATATAATCAGTCAAAAAATAATTACCCCCAAAAGTTTATTGGATTATATCTTATGGTATATTGATCGGGTACAATTCGTCTTGGTAAATTAAATACACTAATAAGGGCTGTTTCATATACCGTTTGATTTGTGTTGGTATCTTTTATCACCATCGAGAAAATCCATTTTAAATATAATCAGTCAAAAAATAATTACCCCCAAAAGTATATCGTATTATATCTTATGGTATATTGATCGGGTACAATTCGTCTTGGTAAATTAAATACACTATACCGTTTGATTTGTGATGGTATCTTTTATCACCATCGAGAAAATCCATTTTAAATATAATCAGTCAAAAAATAATTACCCCCAAAAGTTTATTGGATTATATCTTATGGTATATTGATCGGGTACAATTCGTCTTGGTAAATTAAATACTCTAATAAGGGCTGTTTCAATACCGTTTGATTTGTGTTGGTATCTTTTATCACCATCGAGAAAATCCATTTTAAATATAATCAGTCAAAAAATAATTACCCCCAAAAGTATATCGTATTATATCTTATGGTATATTGATCGGGTACAATTCGTCTTGGTAAATTAAATACACTAATAAGGGCTGTTTCATATACCGTTTGATTTGTGTTGTTATCTTTTATCACCATCGAGAAAATCCATTTTAAATATAATCAGTCAAAAAATAATTACCCCCAAAAGTATATCGTATTATATCTTATGGTATATTGATCGGGTACAATTCGTCTTGGTAAATTAAATACAATAATAAGGGCTGTTTCATATACCGTTTGATTTGTGTTGTTATCTTTTATCACCATCGAGAAAATCCATTTTAAATATAATCAGTCAAAAAATAATTACCCCCAAAAGTATATCGTATTATATCTTATGGTATATTGATCGGGTACAATTCGTCTTAATAAATTAAATACTCTAATAAGGGCTGTTTCATATACCGTTTGATTTGTGTTGGTATCTTTTATCACCATCGAGAAAATCCATTTTAAATATAATCAGTCAAAAAATAATTACCCCACAAAATTTATTGGATTATATCTTATGGTATATTGATCGGGTACAATTCGTCTTGGTAAATTAAATACACTAATAAGGGCTGTTTCATATACCGTTTGATTTGTGTTGTTATCTTTTATCACCATCGAGAAAATCCATTTTAAATATAATCAGTCAAAAAATAATTACCCCCAAAAGTATATCGTATTATATCTTATGGTATATTGATCGGGTACAATTCGTCTTGGTAAATTAAATACAATAATAAGGGCTGTTTCATATACCGTTTGATTTGTGTTGTTATCTTTTATCACCATCGAGAAAATCCATTTTAAATATAATCAGTCAAAAAATAATTACCCCCAAAAGTATATCGTATTATATCTTATGGTATATTGATCGGGTACAATTCGTCTTAATAAATTAAATACTCTAATAAGGGCTGTTTCATATACCGTTTGATTTGTGTTGGTATCTTTTATCACCATCGAGAAAATCCATTTTAAATATAAAAGTCAAAAAATAATTACCCCCAAAAGTATATCGTATTATATCTTATGGTATATTGATCGGGTACAATTCGTCTTGGTAAATTAAATACACTATACCGTTTGATTTGTGATGGTATCTTTTATCACCATCGAGAAAATCCATTTTAAATATAATCAGTCAAAAAATAATTACCCCCAAAAGTTTATTGGATTATATCTTATGGTATATTGATCGGGTACAATTCGTCTTGGTAAATTAAATACTCTAATAAGGGCTGTTTCAATACCGTTTGATTTGTGTTGGTATCTTTTATCACCATCGAGAAAATCCATTTTAAATATAATCAGTCAAAAAATAATTACCCCACAAAATTTATATGATTATATCTTATGGTATATTGATCGGGTACAATTCGTCTTGGTAAATTAAATACACTAATAAGGGCTGTTTCATATACCGTTTGATTTGTGTTGGTATCTTTTATCACCATCGAGAAAATCCATTTTAAATATAATCAGTCAAAAAATAATTACCCCACAAAAGTTTATTGGATTATATCTTATGGTATATTGATCGTGTACAATTCGTCTTGGTAAATTAAATACACTAATAAGGGCTGTTTCATAAACCGTTTGATTTGTGTTGGTATCTTTTATCACCATCGAGAAAATCCATTTTAAATATAATCAGTCAAAAAATAATTACCCCACAAAAGTTTATTGGATTATATCTTATGGTATATTGATCGTGTACAATTCGTCTTGGTAAATTAAATACACTAATAAGGGCTGTTTCATATACCGTTTGATTTGTGTTGGTATCTTTTATCACCATCGAGAAAATCCATTTTAAATATAATCAGTCAAAAAATAATTACCCCACAAAAGTTTATTGGATTATATCTTATGGTATATTGATCGTGTACAATTCGTCTTGGTAAATTAAATACACTAATAAGGGCTGTTTCATATACCGTTTGATTTGTGTTGGTATCTTTTATCACCATCGAGAAAATCCATTTTAAATATAATCAGTCAAAAAATAATTACCCCACAAAAGTTTATTGGATTATATCTTATGGTATATTGATCGTGTACAATTCGTCTTGGTAAATTAAATACACTAATAAGGGCTGTTTCATATACCGTTTGATTTGTGTTGTTATCTTTTATCACCATCGAGAAAATCCATTTTAAATATAATCAGTCAAAAAATAATTACCCCACAAAAGTTTATTGGATTATATCTTATGGTATATTGATCGTGTACAATTCGTCTTGGTAAATTAAATACACTAATAAGGGCTGTTTCATATACCGTTTGATTTGTGTTGTTATCTTTTATCACCATCGAGAAAATCCATTTTAAATATAATCAGTCAAAAAATAATTACCCCACAAAAGTTTATTGGATTATATCTTATGGTATATTGATCGTGTACAATTCGTCTTGGTAAATTAAATACACTAATAAGGGCTGTTTCATATACCGTTTGATTTGTGTTGGTATCTTTTATCACCATCGAGAAAATCCATTTTAAATATAATCAGTCAAAAAATAATTACCCCACAAAATTTATATGATTATATCTTATGGTATATTGATCGGGTACAATTCGTCTTGGTAAATTAAATACACTAATAAGGGCTGTTTCATATACCGTTTGATTTGTGTTGGTATCTTTTATCACCATCGAGAAAATCCATTTTAAATATAATCAGTCAAAAAATAATTACGCCACAAAATTTATTGGATTATATCTTATGGTATATTGATCGAATACAATTCGTCTTGGTAAATTAAATACACTAATAAGGGCTGTTTCATATACCGTTTGATTTGTGTTGTTATCTTTTATCACCATCGAGAAAATCCATTTTAAATATAATCAGTCAAAAAATAATTACCCCACAAAAGTTTATTGGATTATATCTTATGGTATATTGATCGTGTACAATTCGTCTTGGTAAATTAAATACACTAATAAGGGCTGTTTCATATACCGTTTGATTTGTGTTGGTATCTTTTATCACCATCGAGAAAATCCATTTTAAATATAATCAGTCAAAAAATAATTACCCCACAAAAGTTTATTGGATTATATCTTATGGTATATTGATCGTGTACAATTCGTCTTGGTAAATTAAATACACTAATAAGGGCTGTTTCATAAACCGTTTGATTTGTGTTGGTATCTTTTATCACCATCGAGAAAATCCATTTTAAATATAATCAGTCAAAAAATAATTACCCCACAAAAGTTTATTGGATTATATCTTATGGTATATTGATCGTGTACAATTCGTCTTGGTAAATTAAATACACTAATAAGGGCTGTTTCATATACCGTTTGATTTGTGTTGGTATCTTTTATCACCATCGAGAAAATCCATTTTAAATATAATCAGTCAAAAAATAATTACCCCACAAAAGTTTATTGGATTATATCTTATGGTATATTGATCGTGTACAATTCGTCTTGGTAAATTAAATACACTAATAAGGGCTGTTTCATATACCGTTTGATTTGTGTTGGTATCTTTTATCACCATCGAGAAAATCCATTTTAAATATAATCAGTCAAAAAATAATTACCCCACAAAAGTTTATTGGATTATATCTTATGGTATATTGATCGTGTACAATTCGTCTTGGTAAATTAAATACACTAATAAGGGCTGTTTCATAAACCGTTTGATTTGTGTTGGTATCTTTTATCACCATCGAGAAAATCCATTTTAAATATAATCAGTCAAAAAATAATTACCCCACAAAAGTTTATTGGATTATATCTTATGGTATATTGATCGTGTACAATTCGTCTTGGTAAATTAAATACACTAATAAGGGCTGTTTCATATACCGTTTGATTTGTGTTGGTATCTTTTATCACCATCGAGAAAATCCATTTTAAATATAATCAGTCAAAAAATAATTACCCCACAAAAGTTTATTGGATTATATCTTATGGTATATTGATCGTGTACAATTCGTCTTGGTAAATTAAATACACTAATAAGGGCTGTTTCATATACCGTTTGATTTGTGTTGGTATCTTTTATCACCATCGAGAAAATCCATTTTAAATATAATCAGTCAAAAAATAATTACCCCACAAAAGTTTATTGGATTATATCTTATGGTATATTGATCGTGTACAATTCGTCTTGGTAAATTAAATACACTAATAAGGGCTGTTTCATATACCGTTTGATTTGTGTTGTTATCTTTTATCACCATCGAGAAAATCCATTTTAAATATAATCAGTCAAAAAATAATTACCCCACAAAAGTTTATTGGATTATATCTTATGGTATATTGATCGTGTACAATTCGTCTTGGTAAATTAAATACACTAATAAGGGCTGTTTCATATACCGTTTGATTTGTGTTGGTATCTTTTATCACCATCGAGAAAATCCATTTTAAATATAATCAGTCAAAAAATAATTACCCCACAAAAGTTTATTGGATTATATCTTATGGTATATTGATCGGGTACAATTCGTCTTGGTAAATTAAATACACTAATAAGGGCTGTTTCATATACCGTTTGATTTGTGTTGTTATCTTTTATCACCATCGAGAAAATCCATTTTAAATATAATCAGTCAAAAAATAATTACCCCCAAAAGTATATCGTATTATATCTTATGGTATATTGATCGGGTACAATTCGTCTTGGTAAATTAAATACACTAATAAGGGCTGTTTCATATACCGTTTGATTTGTGTTGGTATCTTTTATCACCATCGAGAAAATCCATTTTAAATATAATCAGTCAAAAAATAATTACCCCACAAAATTTATATGATTATATCTTATGGTATATTGATCGGGTACAATTCGTCTTGGTAAATTAAATACACTAATAAGGGCTGTTTCATATACCGTTTGATTTGTGTTGTTATCTTTTATCACCATCGAGAAAATCCATTTTAAATATAATCAGTCAAAAAATAATTACCCCCAAAAGTATATCGTATTATATCTTATGGTATATTGATCGGGTACAATTCGTCTTGGTAAATTAAATACACTAATAAGGGCTGTTTCATATACCGTTTGATTTGTGTTGGTATCTTTTATCACCATCGAGAAAATCCATTTTAAATATAATCAGTCAAAAAATAATTACGCCACAAAATTTATTGGATTATATCTTATGGTATATTGATCGGGTACAATTCGTCTTGGTAAATTAAATACACTAATAAGGGCTGTTTCATATACCGTTTGATTTGTGTTGTTATCTTTTATCACCATCGAGAAAATCCATTTTAAATATAATCAGTCAAAAAATAATTACCCCCAAAAGTATATCGTATTATATCTTATGGTATATTGATCGGGTACAATTCTTCTTGGTAAATTAAATACACTAATAAGGGCTGTTTCATATACCGTTTGATTTGTGTTGGTATCTTTTATCACCATCGAGAAAATCCATTTTAAATATAATCAGTCACAAAATAATTACCCCACAAAAGTTTATCGTATTATATCTTATGGTATATTGATCGGGTACAATTCGTCTTAATAAATTAAATACTCTAATAAGGGCTGTTTCATATACCGTTTGATTTGTGTTGTTATCTTTTATCACCATCGAGAAAATCCATTTTAAATATAATCAGTCAAAAAATAATTACCCCCAAAAGTATATCGTATTATATCTTATGGTATATTGATCGGGTACAATTCGTCTTGGTAAATTAAATACACTAATAAGGGCTGTTTCATATACCGTTTGATTTGTGTTGTTATCTTTTATCACCATCGAGAAAATCCATTTTAAATATAATCCGCAAAAAATTAATTACCCCACAAAATTTATTGGATTATATCTTATGGTATATTGATCGGGTACAATTCGTCTTGGTAAATTAAATACACTAATAAGGGCTGTTTCATATACCGTTTGATTTGTGTTGGTATCTTTTATCACCATCGAGAAAATCCATTTTAAATATAATCAGTCAAAAAATAATTACCCCACAAAATTTATTGGATTATATCTTATGGTATATTGATCGGGTACAATTCGTCTTGGTAAATTAAATACACTAATAAGGGCTGTTTCATATACCGTTTGATTTGTGTTGTTATCTTTTATCACCATCGAGAAAATCCATTTTAAATATAATCTGTCAAAAAATAATTACCCCACAAAAGGTTATTGGATTATATCTTATGGTATATTGATCGGGTACAATTCGTCTTGGTAAATTAAATACTCTAATAAGGGCTGTTTCATATACCGTTTGATTTGTGTTGGTATCTTTTATCACCATCGAGAAAATCCATTTTAAATATAATCAGTCAAAAAATAATTACCCCACAAAATTTATTGGATTATATCTTATGGTATATTGATCGGGTACAATTCGTCTTGGTAAATTAAATACACTAATAAGGGCTGTTTCATATACCGTTTGATTTGTGTTGGTATCTTTTATCACCATCGAGAAAATCCATTTTAAATATAATCAGTCAAAAAATAATTACCCCCAAAAGTATATCGTATTATATCTTATGGTATATTGATCGGGTACAATTCGTCTTGGTAAATTAAATACACTATACCGTTTGATTTGTGATGGTATCTTTTATCACCATCGAGAAAATCCATTTTAAATATAATCAGTCAAAAAATAATTACCCCCAAAAGTTTATTGGATTATATCTTATGGTATATTGATCGGGTACAATTCGTCTTGGTAAATTAAATACACTAATAAGGGCTGTTTCATATACCGTTTGATTTGTGTTGGTATCTTTTATCACCATCGAGAAAATCCATTTTAAATATAATCAGTCAAAAAATAATTACCCCCAAAAGTATATCGTATTATATCTTATGGTATATTGATCGGGTACAATTCGTCTTGGTAAATTAAATACACTATACCGTTTGATTTGTGATGGTATCTTTTATCACCATCGAGAAAATCCATTTTAAATATAATCAGTCAAAAAATAATTACCCCCAAAAGTTTATTGGATTATATCTTATGGTATATTGATCGGGTACAATTCGTCTTGGTAAATTAAATACTCTAATAAGGGCTGTTTCAATACCGTTTGATTTGTGTTGGTATCTTTTATCACCATCGAGAAAATCCATTTTAAATATAATCAGTCAAAAAATAATTACCCCCAAAAGTATATCGTATTATATCTTATGGTATATTGATCGGGTACAATTCGTCTTGGTAAATTAAATACACTAATAAGGGCTGTTTCATATACCGTTTGATTTGTGTTGTTATCTTTTATCACCATCGAGAAAATCCATTTTAAATATAATCAGTCAAAAAATAATTACCCCCAAAAGTATATCGTATTATATCTTATGGTATATTGATCGGGTACAATTCGTCTTGGTAAATTAAATACAATAATAAGGGCTGTTTCATATACCGTTTGATTTGTGTTGTTATCTTTTATCACCATCGAGAAAATCCATTTTAAATATAATCAGTCAAAAAATAATTACCCCCAAAAGTATATCGTATTATATCTTATGGTATATTGATCGGGTACAATTCGTCTTGGTAAATTAAATACACTAATAAGGGCTGTTTCATATACCGTTTGATTTGTGTTGGTATCTTTTATCACCATCGAGAAAATTCATTTTAAATATAATCAGTCAAAAAATAATTACCCCACAAAATTTATTGGATTATATCTTATGGTATATTGATCGGGTACAATTCGTCTTGGTAAATTAAATACACTAATAAGGGCTGTTTCATATACCGTTTGATTTGTGTTGTTATCTTTTATCACCATCGAGAAAATCCATTTTAAATATAATCAGTCAAAAAATAATTACCCCCAAAAGTATATCGTATTATATCTTATGGTATATTGATCGGGTACAATTCGTCTTGGTAAATTAAATACTCTAATAAGGGCTGTTTCATATACCGTTTGATTTGTGTTGGTATCTTTTATCACCATCGAGAAAATCCATTTTAAATATAATCAGTCAAAAAATAATTACCCCCAAAAGTATATCGTATTATATCTTATGGTATATTGATCGGGTACAATTCGTCTTAATAAATTAAATACTCTAATAAGGGCTGTTTCATATACCGTTTGATTTGTGTTGGTATCTTTTATCACCATCGAGAAAATCCATTTTAAATATAATCAGTCAAAAAATAATTACCCCCAAAAGTATATCGTATTATATCTTATGGTATATTGATCGGGTACAATTCGTCTTAATAAATTAAATACTCTAATAAGGGCTGTTTCATATACCGTTTGATTTGTGTTGGTATCTTTTATCACCATCGAGAAAATCCATTTTAAATATAATCAGTCAAAAAATAATTACCCCCAAAAGTATATCGTATTATATCTTATGGTATATTGATCGGGTACAATTCGTCTTGGTAAATTAAATACACTAATAAGGGCTGTTTCATATACCGTTTGATTTGTGTTGGTATCTTTTATCACCATCGAGAAAATCCATTTTAAATATAATCAGTCAAAAAATAAATACCCCCAAAAGTATATCGTATTATATCTTATGGTATATTGATCGGGTACAATTCGTCTTGGTAAATTAAATACACTAATAAGGGCTGTTTCATATACCGTTTGATTTGTGTTGGTATCTTTTATCACCATCGAGAAAATCCATTTTAAATATAATCAGTCAAAAAATAATTACCCCACAAAATTTATTGGATTATATCTTATGGTATATTGATCGGGTACAATTCGTCTTGGTAAATTAAATACACTAATAAGGGCTGTTTCATATACCGTTTGATTTGTGTTGTTATCTTTTATCACCATCGAGAAAATCCATTTTAAATATAATCAGTCAAAAAATAATTACCCCCAAAAGTATATCGTATTATATCTTATGGTATATTGATCGGGTACAATTCGTCTTGGTAAATTAAATACTCTAATAAGGGCTGTTTCATATACCGTTTGATTTGTGTTGGTATCTTTTATCACCATCGAGAAAATCCATTTTAAATATAATCAGTCAAAAAATAATTACCCCCAAAAGTATATCGTATTATATCTTATGGTATATTGATCGGGTACAATTCGTCTTGGTAAATTAAATACTCTAATAAGGGCTGTTTCATATACCGTTTGATTTGTGTTGGTATCTTTTATCACCATCGAGAAAATCCATTTTAAATATAATCAGTCAAAAAATAATTACCCCCAAAAGTATATCGTATTATATCTTATGGTATATTGATCGGGTACAATTCGTCTTAATAAATTAAATACTCTAATAAGGGCTGTTTCATATACCGTTTGATTTGTGTTGGTATCTTTTATCACCATCGAGAAAATCCATTTTAAATATAATCAGTCAAAAAATAATTACCCCCAAAAGTATATCGTATTATATCTTATGGTATATTGATCGGGTACAATTCGTCTTAATAAATTAAATACTCTAATAAGGGCTGTTTCATATACCGTTTGATTTGTGTTGGTATCTTTTATCACCATCGAGAAAATCCATTTTAAATATAATCAGTCAAAAAATAATTACCCCCAAAAGTATATCGTATTATATCTTATGGTATATTGATCGGGTACAATTCGTCTTGGTAAATTAAATACACTAATAAGGGCTGTTTCATATACCGTTTGATTTGTGTTGGTATCTTTTATCACCATCGAGAAAATCCATTTTAAATATAATCAGTCAAAAATAAATACCCCAAAAGTATATCGTATTATATCTTATGGTATATTGATCGGGTACAATTCGTCTTGGTAAATTAAATACACTAATAAGGGCTGTTTCATATACCGTTTGATTTGTGTTGGTATCTTTTATCACCATCGAGAAAATCCATTTTAAATATAATCAGTCAAAAAATAATTACCCCCAAAAGTATATCGTATTATATCTTATGGTATATTGATCGGGTACAATTCGTCTTAATAAATTAAATACTCTAATAAGGGCTGTTTCATATACCGTTTGATTTGTGTTGGTATCTTTTATCACCATCGAGAAAATCCATTTTAAATATAATCAGTCAAAAAATAATTACCCCCAAAAGTATATCGTATTATATCTTATGGTATATTGATCGGGTACAATTCGTCTTGGTAAATTAAATACTCTAATAAGGGCTGTTTCATATACCGTTTGATTTGTGTTGGTATCTTTTATCACCATCGAGAAAATCCATTTTAAATATAATCAGTCAAAAAATAATTACCCCCAAAAGTATATCGTATTATATCTTATGGTATATTGATCGGGTACAATTCGTCTTGGTAAATTAAATACTCTAATAAGGGCTGTTTCATATACCGTTTGATTTGTGTTGGTATCTTTTATCACCATCGAGAAAATCCATTTTAAATATAATCAGTCAAAAAATAATTACCCCCAAAAGTATATCGTATTATATCTTATGGTATATTGATCGGGTACAATTCGTCTTAATAAATTAAATACTCTAATAAGGGCTGTTTCATATACCGTTTGATTTGTGTTGGTATCTTTTATCACCATCGAGAAAATCCATTTTAAATATAATCAGTCAAAAAATAATTACCCCCAAAAGTATATCGTATTATATCTTATGGTATATTGATCGGGTACAATTCGTCTTAATAAATTAAATACTCTAATAAGGGCTGTTTCATATACCGTTTGATTTGTGTTGGTATCTTTTATCACCATCGAGAAAATCCATTTTAAATATAATCAGTCAAAAAATAATTACCCCCAAAAGTATATCGTATTATATCTTATGGTATATTGATCGGGTACAATTCGTCTTGGTAAATTAAATACACTAATAAGGGCTGTTTCATATACCGTTTGATTTGTGTTGGTATCTTTTATCACCATCGAGAAAATCCATTTTAAATATAATCAGTCAAAAAATAAATACCCCCAAAAGTATATCGTATTATATCTTATGGTATATTGATCGGGTACAATTCGTCTTGGTAAATTAAATACACTAATAAGGGCTGTTTCATATACCGTTTGATTTGTGTTGGTATCTTTTATCACCATCGAGAAAATCCATTTTAAATATAATCAGTCAAAAAATAATTACCCCCAAAAGTATATCGTATTATATCTTATGGTATATTGATCGGGTACAATTCGTCTTAATAAATTAAATACTCTAATAAGGGCTGTTTCATATACCGTTTGATTTGTGTTGGTATCTTTTATCACCATCGAGAAAATCCATTTTAAATATAATCAGTCAAAAAATAATTACCCCCAAAAGTATATCGTATTATATCTTATGGTATATTGATCGGGTACAATTCGTCTTGGTAAATTAAATACACTAATAAGGGCTGTTTCATATACCGTTTGATTTGTGTTGGTATCTTTTATCACCATCGAGAAAATCCATTTTAAATATAATCAGTCAAAAAATAAATACCCCCAAAAGTATATCGTATTATATCTTATGGTATATTGATCGGGTACAATTCGTCTTGGTAAATTAAATACACTAATAAGGGCTGTTTCATATACCGTTTGATTTGTGTTGGTATCTTTTATCACCATCGAGAAAATCCATTTTAAATATAATCAGTCAAAAAATAATTACCCCACAAAATTTATTGGATTATATCTTATGGTATATTGATCGGGTACAATTCGTCTTGGTAAATTAAATACACTAATAAGGGCTGTTTCATATACCGTTTGATTTGTGTTGGTATCTTTTATCACCATCGAGAAAATTCATTTTAAATATAATCAGTCAAAAAATAATTACCACACAAAATTTATTGGATTATATCTTATGGTATATTGATCGGGTACAATTCGTCTTGGTAAATTAAATACACTAATAAGGGCTGTTTCATATACCGTTTGATTTGTGTTGTTATCTTTTATCACCATCGAGAAAATCCATTTTAAATATAATTTGTCATTTAATTTCCCCCAAAAGTATATCGTATTATATCTTATGGTATATTGATCGGGTACAATTCGTCTTGGTAAATTAAATACTCTAATAAGGGCTGTTTCATATACCGTTTGATTTGTGTTGGTATCTTTTATCACCATCGAGAAAATCCATTTTAAATATAATCAGTCAAAAAATAATTACCCCCAAAAGTATATCGTATTATATCTTATGGTATATTGATCGGGTACAATTCGTCTTAATAAATTAAATACTCTAATAAGGGCTGTTTCATATACCGTTTGATTTGTGTTGGTATCTTTTATCACCATCGAGAAAATCCATTTTAAATATAATCAGTCAAAAAATAATTACCCCCAAAAGTATATCGTATTATATCTTATGGTATATTGATCGGGTACAATTCGTCTTAATAAATTAAATACTCTAATAAGGGCTGTTTCATATACCGTTTGATTTGTGTTGGTATCTTTTATCACCATCGAGAAAATCCATTTTAAATATAATCAGTCAAAAAATAATTACCCCCAAAAGTATATCGTATTATATCTTATGGTATATTGATCGGGTACAATTCGTCTTGGTAAATTAAATACACTAATAAGGGTCGTTTCATATACCGTTTGATTTGTGTTGGTATCTTTTATCACCATCGAGAAAATCCATTTTAAATATAATCAGTCAAAAAATAAATACCCCCAAAAGTATATCGTATTATATCTTATGGTATATTGATCGGGTACAATTCGTCTTGGTAAATTAAATACACTAATAAGGGCTGTTTCATATACCGTTTGATTTGTGTTGGTATCTTTTATCACCATCGAGAAAATCCATTTTAAATATAATCAGTCAAAAAATAATTACCCCCAAAAGTATATCGTATTATATCTTATGGTATATTGATCGGGTACAATTCGTCTTGGTAAATTAATTTCTACTCACCCTGAGTTATGGTAGATACAGCGGACCATAGGTTCTAAAATGATTTTCACTATCACGATGATTGACCCCATTGTTTCAGCTCAAGCTATTCTAATTCGTACACTCGAACTTCCAGACATACATATATGTATGAGCTTGCCCCTTATGATTTTTTGATTATTGGGGATAGGATAAGTTATATACCAAGGTACCAACTTGTACTCGTAATTTGGTACTAACTACGATTCGTGTACGGGAAACGAATAGATTTTTAAAAATCACGCATGCGGGATCCGGCAAACATGATTTTCCGACCTCTAATTTGAACAGCCACAGGGAAACGGAGTGAAAGTGAGGAATGAAGAAAGTTTGACCGTTCAGTATATCGTAAGAAGGAACTTATATGGTTTGGGTATGCTTTTTTTAGCCACGCCCTTTTTTCCTTTTCCATCATCAATCAACCTTAATATGGACGGCTCCCGGCAAGGGTACGGCCCACTTAGTCGCAGGCCACTTAGTCGCGACCACTTAGTCGCGACCACTTAGTCGCAGGCCACTTAGTCGCAGGCCCACTTAGTCGCAGGCCACTTAGTCGCGAAGGTTCTTTTTTTAGGTAGCTTAAAACTTAAATCATAGGTAATATCGAGGGATTTGAATGGGATATCGAGGGATTGAGTAGTGTAAAGTAGATATAGGGATTGGATATCTGGGGATTAGGCCTTCAAAACTTGGCATTTCTCACTTGGCCTCCCTAAATTCAAAAAATTTTCGCCTCCTGCGCAAAAAGGCATTAGGAATATTTTTGAGAATTTGGACGGATTAAAGGGAATACGGTTCGGTTAACCGAAGAATTTAATGAAACCGACAACCCTACTCAAAATACAAATTTTAAAAATTTGCTAGCAAAATTTTTTTAAGTGTTGGTTTTGGTCGGCTTTTTTTTAAAGTTTAGATTCCGGTCGACTAAGTGGTCGGAACCAAGAAAAAGATTCGGTTCCGGGATCCGGAACTCAAATTGGAGTTCCGGTTCCGGTTAAAATGTCGGTTCCGGTGGGGCACTACTTTTTAACTACTTCGCGACTAAGTGGCCTGCGACTAAGTGGGCCTGCGACTAAATGGCCTGCGACTAAGTGGTCGCGACTAAGTGGTCGCGACTAAGTGTCCGTGTCCCCCCGGCAATGCGTCAGTGGACAATGCGTCAGTGGACAATAGGTCAGTGGACAATCGGTCAGAGGGCGGACAATGCTTCAGTAGACAATCCGTCAGTGTACCAGGGTTGCCGCCCGAAACCCGATACCCGAAACCCGAAACCCGGCCTTTTTTTGTACCCGAAACCCGATACCCGAATTGAAAATTTTCCAACCCGAAACCCGAAACCCGTACCCGATATTTTTTCCAACCCGAAACCCGTGACCCGAAATTGGTTAAAACCCGAAATTTATACCCGAAAACTTAGCCTTACCCGATTTTTTAAAATAAATTTATAGAAAGAGAAGGAAGGAAAAGGGAAAGAAATATTTATAATTTCTTTAATTTTTCATTATGTTGATCGGTGGTTGAGTGTGTAAGACGACTGCCTCGATATTTTCTGGGGGTGGGTTCGAGTCCAGGGCTGGAAATAAGGCCTAAAAAATTTTTATTTTCAAAAATAAATGCCTTTAAACTTTGATTTTCATTTTAGATTTTTAAATTTATTTTTTTAATATTGTAAGCTTGAAAGAGCATTAAAAATTTTAATTTAGTCATGAATTTTGCAAAATTTTCGCCTGCGGCGCATAAAATTAAGAGTTCTAGGTTCATGATCAATTAAACTTAAATAAAATTTTTTGCCTGCGGTTCTGACAATTGAATTCTTTCACATAAGACCTTAAAAAATTCTCAAAATTTTCGCCTCCGGCGGTGAAAAAGCTAGAAATCTAGCTTAAGGATCATCAAAATTCTCAAAATTTTCGCCTCCGGCGGTGAAAAAGCTAGAAATCTAGCTTAAGGATCATCAAAATTCTCAAAATTTTCGCCTCCCGCGGTGAAAAAGCTAGAAATCTAGCTTAAGGATCATCAAAATTCTCAAAATTTTCGCCTGCGGCGCAAAAAATGGAAGAAATTACCAAGATATCCCTCTTAATCCCCAAATCCCACAATGTTTTAATCTCTTCAAATTTGCTTCTCTCTATATCACCCAAAATCCTATTATGCAATATAGCCTGCCTCCTTACAATTTAGTTCACCAATAGCCGAACACCCGAAAATAACCCGAATTTTTCGCCAAACCCGAAACCCGTACCCGAAATTTTTGCCAACCCGAAACCCGATACCCGAAATGAAAATTTTATAACCCGAAACCCGAAACCCGTACCCGATATTTTTTCCAACCCGAAACCCGTGACCCGAAATGAAAACGCTCCAACCCGAAACCCGTACCCGAAAATTTTTTGTACCCGCGGCAACCCTGCAGTGTACTAAAAATGGGATATAAAGAGATTGCTGGTATTTAAAACCTGATTTTAGTGGATTAACTGTATTGGTGGATTATGTTAAATTGGTGAATTATGTTGAATATCTGGGAATTCATGATGATTTTGAGCATATCGAGGAATTTCTGGGATATCGGGGGATTAAGGGTGATATTGGTGGATTTAAAGGGATATCAATCGAGTAAAAGATTTGGGGATCTGTGAGGATTAATGTGGATTAAGTTTTGGAGGAGATATACATTTTCTGATAAAGATTTAGTTTAGCGAGACATCTTTATCCATGAAAATCTTCCAGATATCATACTAAATCCTACGTTATAAATTTAATCACTTAAAATCGTCGATCTCGCCGAAAAGGCTCAGATATATAACACTTAATCCTCACAAATTCCCCAGTATAATACAAATTATCGCGAAATCCCAGATACCCAACATAATCCACTCGTTTATCAGTGTTATTCACCTATATCTCTATTAATTCAAGGAAATCCCTCCATATCGCAGTTAATCCACTAAAATCAAGTTTTAAATACCAGCAATCACTTCATTTTTAGTACACTGACGGATTGTCCACTGACGCATTGTCCGCCCTCTGACCGATTGTCCACTGACCTATTGTCCACTGACGCATTGTCCGGACACGATATGGACAGAATGCTCAGCCTTTCTTCTACGCTTTCACTCAATTTTCCCTGTGGCTTGTTCAATGAGTAACATAACAAAGAAAAGATTAATTTTTATTTCAAATGTAACCAAAAAAGTAAATAAACATTTGAATTAATATTAATATTTTTATCTATGTATTTCTGTTATTTAAATCGAAGTAAGTAACCTGGTTTACGTTTTGGAACTAATGGCCCGGTATTTTTTCGTGTTTTCCGGCACTTTTGCGTGTTTCAAATCATATTGATCAAAATATTGACCATTTGTACCGTTATTTTTAGGCATTTTTGGCCACTTGTAACAGCTCATAGATATTACGGTCCTCAGCTGAATTGATGCTGGGTGAGAAGGAAAAAGTTAAAGAATACTGCTTGAAAAGGAAAAAGGGGCGTGGCTAAAAAAGCATACCCAAACCATATATAAGTTCCGGTAAGAAAAAATAGAAGGGGGAAAAATGTGGGCCGATAACAGGAAAGTAGAGAAAGACCACCAATAGTCCTATATCACCTGATATCTATTCAAATCCCTTCAATTGAAAGGCAATGATATGATGGATTTAGAGGAATATAGTGAATTAATCACCAGGTCCCTTGATAAAATCCCACTATATACTAATATCTCTCCACTTCACCTCCAATAATATCTCCAAATTTCTCCATCTTCAGCGCAGCAGGGGAAGATTTTGAGAATTTGGAAAAATTCTTTACAATTCGCTGCGAGAATTTTTCCTGGTTTCCTTGTCCAAAAAAGCCGGGATCGGGAACGGGAAACGGCAAATGAAAATTAACCGGCCGGGATCTACAAAAAAGCCGGGAAAAGGGACCTGGAAACCGAACTGGTCCCGTTCCGGTCTCTACGTGAGAGATCATTATCGAAATTCCCATTCGACGAAATTTCATAATATGCCCGATATGACCAAACATTTTTAGATGTTTTAAAAACTTATACAGTTTTTATTTGAGTACCGGCCGGTTGAGTATCCGATCGATATTTGGGCCATATCTTCTGGGTTTTCATTAATTCGAATAAATCTTTGATCATTAAATAGCTCTGGAAGAGAGAATTATTTTCGCCAACAGAATTGAATTGATCAGATCGTGTTACAAAGAGTTACATCTGGATAAATGCGCGCAATCGTGATTTTCGATCTTTATTTGGCTTTAACTTTTTGTATGATGATCTGATCAAATCATTCCTATTGGCTGAAATAATCCTCACATCCAGGGCTTTCGATTGATATCTTAATTATTTAAATCGATTGAGAATCGAAAAAGTTATGGCCCAAAATATGGCTAGGTATTCAACCGGCCGGGACTCAACTGGTCTTAAACATTGTTTTTGTAACATCTTTTTAAAAAGATGTTTTTTTTTCATTTATTTTTTTCATTTATATTTTTTTTATTTTTTTATAAATATTTTTTTTATTTATTTTTTGCTGGGACATGCCCAAAACGGCGCGCGGCCATAGCGGCGCAAAACAATAACTTGCTTCAAGATTTCTAAATCTTACCTAATTTTAGTATTAAACGACTCCACTCATCGAGTGATTCCAAATTTGATAAGGGCCAGAAATTTTCCAGCTAGTTATGGCTTTGCGCCGTTATGGCTGCGCGCCGTTTTGCGCTGTACCCCTTTTTTTCTTTTCTAAGCTTTTTAAGTTTGATTTTTTTTCCTCAACATTTGTTTGGAAGCAAAGGTTCATTAGCTAGCTCCCCTTGTTCGTCTGTTCAACAACAACAGCAGCAGCCACAACAGCATTTAACTTTACCAAAACCACCAGCTCCAACAATTCTTTCTGTGACGTCTAAAGATGTTAAGCTTTCTTGGAATGAATTACAACCATGCCTTGACTACTTGAATATAACGGTTAATTTTTTTCTAAACTTATTTTAAGAATAGAGTTGGATCCGGGACCGGGGTTTCCGGGCAGGTAGCCATAAATCGGGTATTTTGATAAAATTCGGTTTTTCGGGGTTTAGCTCGCATACCGGCCCCGGCATTTTGAAAATATTAAACTTCAAAAAATTTTCTTCCCCTTTTCAGTTGGAAGTTTCTGATTTTTCTGGACGTGGTCCACATCATTTTACACCAATCCCAGTTGAATTTTATGCAAATTCTGGAACATTTGCTAATGTTACTGGTCTTCAAAGGTTTCAACAAAGTTATTTTTTTAATTAAAATTTTTCTTTTTTTAGTAATCGCGAGTATCGGTTCCGTTTATCGGTTAGTACAGCAAATGGAGAACAACACATGTATTCAGATTTGGTTGCTGTACGAACTCGCTTGCATAATGAACCACAACAACCACAATTGAAGGAAACTCGCCATCATGAACAACAACAGTTTGAAAGGACAGAAAGAGTAACTCAACCAACAACAACAACTCAGCCACTTCCACAGCAATTTGTCACTCCAATTGTACCTATACCCATTGGTGAAGTAGCAGAAGGAGGACAATTTATTCAGCGTCCAACCCCGACTGCTCCAGGCATGGCTCCGTCTACCTTTGAAGATGAAGAAAAGGAGCGTTTGCGTGATTCGATGAGCAACCGCCAATTGTGACGAGAGGTTTCTTATTAATTTTTTCTCTTTTTTATAGTTAGATAGGAGGCCCGCCCAATATAGAAATGTGGAGTAGGTTAAGGTTGGCGGTTCCGGATAACCGAAGATTTCTCACGGACCCCATCCTTAGAGTGGATGAGCGTTTTCTAGAGCAATTTTTCTTGATTTTATCCCTCTTGATTTTATAATCAGCTTATGGGCGAGAGCTCACTTAGTTTTCCATAAGAGTCTGATATTATTTTTAAAAAAATTTTCAAGTTGGTGATCGTGATGCCGATGTAGTTTGGCAAGAATTGGATACTTCAGAAGCTGCTGCCTCTCTACCCGGCTTCCCTGAGATTAATCAATCAGAATTTGCATATCGACTAATTTTATATGAACAAAATGCTTCTACTAGTATTTGTTACAAAACTGATGCAAACAGTGGAAATGTGTTACATTTACAAAGACTTCGACCTTCAACTGATTACATGGTTTTTTTAAATTTTTCTGAAATTTTTTTTATTTTTTAACTTTAAGATTTGTATACGAGCTGATTTACCTGGCCATTGTATTGTTGGTTATCCTTCAGCGTATACTACTTTCCGGACCCTCTGTTCACGTCCTGATGCCCCTCCACTTCCAAGGTTGATGGGACGTCAACAAAATTCTGTTTCGTTGCATTGGAGAACTCCAAATTGTAATGGGAGTCCAATAATTGCTTATTGTCTTTAAATGACTAAAGTTTTTTTAACTCTTTTAATTTTTAAAAATTTTCTTTCAAGGGTAAATCTGCTTCCTTCGACACAGTTTATGAAGGCTTATTCATGGTCCTGCCACAATTAGAATGGTCTCCAATTCAATGCCACCAACGGCAATTCCAATGAACGTGCCTCATGGTCACGTTGTTCAACAATTGTTGGATAGTCAAGGAAAACTTGCACATATCATCATGTCGCAAGAAGTGCCACCGCCTCAAGGAATGGGACCAGGACAGCCGCAAATCCATCAGCGACATTCACAGGTTTTTTTAAACTCAGAAATATAGTAGTATCTTTCTTCTTTTTAAAGAATTCGCTTCAGCCCCAGCAACAACATTTGCAACAACAACAGAGGCAGCGTTCAAGTCCAAGTCCTCAGAAATGTGTTACTCCCTCTTTGCGATACAGATCATCGTCATCGAATTCACCGCCAGATATGCAGCAGGTTTTAACTTTTATTTTTACTTTATTTTTCTACCACTAATTTAAGGTCCTTTTCGACAACAACATTCCGCCAATCTCTCACAGCAACAACAACAACAATTTTCTCATTCCAATATAGAAGGTGCAATATAGAAGGCAACAGGTTTCTTTAACAACTTCAGACATATTATTACTTCTGCCAATTTTAGGTGGGATTTGATATAATTGAGTGGCTGAAAGGTCCTGAAGCTGTTTGTGTTTCTGGCCCCGGTGGTGTTCGTGTTGGCCAATCAGCAATGCTGCCTGTTCGTTATCCTGCTGGACAACAGCGAAATGACAACAACACTGTAGAGCATAAACAAAATAGCAATATGGGGAAGAAGGTGGATGCTGGTGAGAAGAATGGGAATCGTCAAAAGGCTATTGAAGGTGAAGGAAAGGCGGTCGTTTATGATGAAAAGACTACTGAAGGAAAAACGGTTTAACTTTTATAATTTTTATTTTGTGAGTTTCAAAGATTTTTGGGTCCCCATCCTTTCCCCGGTTACGGGCTTGGTATAAATTCAATTTCGTTCCCCTCTCCTTTTTCCTTCTATTAAAAAATGGAAATTTTCACTTATAGCGGGTTTTTGATGCGTGGATGGATATGAACGTATGAGGTGTCATTCGACACAACTCGACAAGCTGAGTCGAACTAGGGGTGGGAGAAGATTGTCCGGCACCTAGGGTGCGAGATAAAGGGGCTCGAATGGTCAAAAATCGTAAGCGGCATCATAAATATGCAACTGATGGCTCATTCGAAAGAGCTCGACGAGCTGAGTCGAATGACACCTCATACGTTCATATCCATCCACGCATTAAAAACCCGCTATAAGTGAAGTGTACCCAAAAATGGTCAGTCAATCTTTAATTATAGACGAATTTAGCTTCTGTATTTTTTTGTTTTTTTTTAATTTTTCAATTTTTTATTTAAGAGACAAAAAGCCATACGTACATTTGAGTTCAGTAACCAGCAATGTGGATGGAATGCTTGGTGGCTTTGAACAGTTGCATTCAACTGATATAAATACTTCGAAGCAATTATTGGACTATTTGACTAGAAAGGTTTTTTAATTAGTTAATTATTGAGGGAATTTTTGGGTATTACTGAATAGGGGATCCACTTCCCTTTGACAACTGATATTTGTGGGATATCCGGGTATTAATATATATCGAAGATTATAGGGATACCTCCAAAATCTCTGGATATCCATCCTAATCCCCCAAATCACCAATTTAAATTTTTTATAATTCTAGCTTTACAGTCACAGAACAACTTTGGATGATGATGCTTGTGGAAAGAAACTTCAGCGCTTGACTTTCAACTTTGTTTCTTCAATGACACCAACTGTTCCTGAGACTGAGACAAATTATCCATGGTTTTTGAAAATATTTTTTAATTTATTATTTTTATATTAAGGCGTATTTCGTTGGAATTTAACAAATCTGCTGATGGTCATAGCTACATGCTGAAGGAATACTTTCTGACTGTCTTTTTCTACAGCAAGTTTCAGCTAATTCTTTTTCGAGTCAATGTCTTACTTTTAGTTTTCTGTGTTCACAAAATGACCTCCCTTTGAATTCCACGGATTCGGTTCTTCATTTCAATCAATTAAAGGTTAACTTTTCTATTTTCATTTAGTCACTATTTAATTTTAGATTGTCGCGTTCGCTAACCAGACTTCGCCATCCTTCAACAATACGCAATGTAATATTACAATTGTTATAAGCCTAAGAAAACCCTATTAAATTTAGCTTATCAGTATTGTGCCGCAGATGCTCGTACTTCTGATCTTGTGCCTGTAAGTTTTTTCTATTTTAAGCAAGATTTAATTATTCTTTTCCCCTAGATAATTGTTGGTGCTTGTCTTGGTGGGTTGTTTGCTAAACGTCAAGGATATAATTCTGTCTAAAAGAACAAAGAAATGAATGGAAATGAAGCGGTAATATTTTTTTAAATAGGGACATTTAACACAACAAATGTGTAAATTCTAAAGCAATGCAGGGCGCGTAACTTTGTTAAAGTTTGAGAATTTTGTTGGAAATTTTCAAGAGAAAATTTATTTAGTTTTCCTGTAGTGTAATAGTTTCCACAAGGTTACGAGCTCTTGTTTTTGAAATAGAAGTTGCTTTAAGTTTTTCCTCAATTTCAGTAATCGAGGGAGGTTCTAAAATGTATGAGAGGTTTTAAAATGGTATGAGAGGTTTTTTAACTTTTTTGATCTTGGCCTTTTTAAATTTTTTGTGAAATATTTCAAAAATTTTTTTCCGTTAAAAAATTTTTTTGTACAAGATAAGATGGTGTCCCACTTTTCCTCTCATCTTTTCATCTCTCCCAGAATAATCTTTATTTGCCAAATAGAGACCGAGTGGTGGCGGAAAAAGGGTTTGAAGAATTAGGGAGGTGTGTTCGCGCAATTTGCGGGAAATTCTAAGGATGTTGAAAGGGTGTGGTGGTTGGTGGTAAAACTTGCTTTGAGCCCTCGTATTCTTAAATCCAAAAACTATATCATTCGAAAGAGCTCGACGAAGGACTCGATTTCGAATCGAGTTACAGTTCCCAGAACATTCGAAAACCATTGGGGTACCAGGGTTTTTTGTGTTGTAAATGAAATTTTAGTGTTATTATTGTCTGGCCAGTCAACTCTACTTATTTTTCTTCTTTGACGTGCCGCCTTTTAAGTGAAGATAGCTACGATTCTATGTCGTCCGCCACAATTGTCTTGTGCTGACTAGACGACCGTGTTTGGTACGTGCTTAGTATAAAAGGCTGAGATTTTAGCCAATCTTGCTAGTGTTTTTCTGCAGTCGTCATCATATTCAGTCAGTCTTATTTTGAGTTCCATATATTCGGCGTTAGCCATATTCCTACCGGCCGGTTTGTCTCACGACAACCTTAGCATCATGTACTTCCCCGTCAGCGCCGGGTCATACACTGCTGCCACTGCATTTGCTCGTGGTACATTGTACCCTAGTCTTCTATCTAATTGTTTGCCGGTCTCAAACAAAAGTTTGATCTCGGTCGGCTCTCCTTATCTAATCTAGCTTTTTCAAGCTCTAAGCATCCCTCTTCTTTCATAATCATATAAGCCTCAGCAAAAGGGGTGCCCCTTCTAATAATGTCATTCACAGTTCTAAGCAATTCAGGGTCGACTCCGGCATTAGCCTGCCATCGCCCTCATTGCCTCAGCAGTATCTACTATGAAGATCTGCCCGTAGGCAAGATCTTCACCTAAATATGGATTCAATGCCACATTTAATATGTGGTACACTTGACCGTATATGCGAAAGCAATACGGCCCTAGTTTGCTAGGATATCTATATCTAAGTAGATTCATCGAATCGAAAGACACGCTACTATTTATTGTCAAAGAAATTCGCATGCCTTGCATCTAATTTAATAAACAAATCTCTCAATTCTTCAGGAAAATCCTGCTCATGTATATTCAATCCAACAACCACCATGTTGGCAACAGGCATGCAAAATGCTTCTGCAAAATGCAATGCACTGCATACACTCAACACTAATATCACTAAGCTTATTCTCTTTAGCTAAATCTAAACAACATGCTTGGTACTTGATTACAGATTGGTACTTGATTACAACCGCTCTCCTCTGCTTATCTTTTTCAAGTCTAAGATTTCTAAGATCCTCGTCCTCAAGGGATCTCAAAGACTGCTGCCTCTCTCTTTGACAATCTAATCTAAGATTTTTAAGATTCCTGTCCTCTAAGGACCTAAGAGGAGGCTGATGCCTCTCTCTATCACTAATCTAAGATTTCTAATATTCTCGTCCTCAAGGGACCTAAGAGAGCCTCTCTCACAAACTAATCTAAGATTTCTAAGATTCTCGTCCTCAAGGGACCTAAGAGAGCCTCTCTCACAAACTAATCTAAGATTTCTAAGATTCTCGTCCTCAAGGGACCTAAGAGACTGGTGTCTCTCTCTATCACAAACTAATCTAAGATTTCTAAATCTATCACTCTCAGCAGCGCGGCTTTTCCTCGTCCTTTGGGCAGCACTGGAACAGCAAGGCTCGTCCCATTCCATGAGCAAGAGGCAGCCGATCTAGAATCAACACCTTAAAGTAAAAAAATTTAAGCAAAACATACTTAGCGCAATGACAGGACTCCAGCAATCGTTTACGTGACAAGCACCCTAGCAAACGTTGACGTGAAAATGACCACAGCAAAAGTTGACGTTGTACAGGACAACAGCAAACGTTGACGTAGTAAAGCACACCAGCAAACGTTGACTTTGTACAGGACACCAGCAAACGTTGACGTTGTACAGGACACCAATAAAAGTTGACGTAGAACAGAGCACAGCAAAGTTGTGAATGTTTTGGTAGCAGTTGAGGAATGATCAAAATACCCTACTTTTGTACTATCTTCTTACCCTTACAAACTAATTCAACTGGCAACGCTTTACTATAAAAACCCCCATTTCCTACTCCCCCAAATCATTTTACTATAAAAGCCCACGTCTATAAAAGGACAGACAGACAAACAGATACACCCTTCTCAATTATATAATTAGACAGCAAACTTGAAAACCATCTCTTAAATACATCCATACTTAACAATTTTTCTATTATGACCATATTTGTATTTTCATATCAATGAATTGAGCTGATTTTTGTGTCATTCAACTCAGGTCAGTGAGCTGTCACTCATATCCCCTTACACCAACCACCACAACCCTAAACATTCTTAGGTCCGCTACCAAATTAATCAATTAGTCGAATAAATCCCCCTTAAACTAACACCACACCCTTCAACATCCTTAGAACAAGCTCCCTAGATGCCCTTCTTTGGGCATCGACCACCAAATTGCACAATCAAGCATTAAAACTTATACCCTTACAACAACTATCACATCCCTTGAACATCTATAGGGTTTCCCGCAAATTGCACGAACACCCCTCCCAATTTCAAAAACGTTTCCTTGGGCAATCGCTTTGAAACCATACCCGGGGTCTAAAAACTTTCGGGTATTTATCGTTTTTTAAATAACTGATATAAATATAAGTTAAAATATTGTCTAAATGTTAAAACATACTAAATAATTTAACAAAGGAATTCTAACCATTATTTACATAAAACTTTAGTTTGTGAATTCTAGGAGACATAAAAAACGAGAAAAGGCGGGACACCATCCTAGCTTTTACTTTTTTTGCTTAACCTTTGTTTGCCTAATTTAAAACTTAATGGGTATTTGCCTATTTTACAGCTTAATTTTTCAATAAAATTGTCTGCAGAATATGCCCACGAATCTTTTCCAAATTTTAAATTTAAAAATGCCCATTAAGATTATTTGATTATTGTGTTTAACTTTAATTATAATGCTATATTTTCTCTTGATAATTTTATTTTTAATTCATGACTTGTTTATTACAATAATCATTTTTTAATCTAATTTACTAACATTTGCTTATTAATTTTTATACAGATCAGTTTTAAAAATATCAAAATGTTTAAATGCGAAATCTGCACTCGAACTTTTAAGACAAATTGTCTTACACAACACAATAGATCTAAAAGTATTAAATTTTATCATTTATAACGAAGACGGTATTTTCTGATTACAATTTTTCGGATTTTAATAATCTTTTTACGTTGCACATTCATAAATTTTTTGTAGTATTTTGAGGAATGCAGATCGCAATTTTGGAATGCAGACCCCCCACCCTTCCTTACTTTTTTCTAACCATTTTTTCATTTTTACTTCCCTTTATCCTTAATTCTCATGATATGTATCAAAAAGGATCATGTATAAATATTTGTATGAGAAAATGTATGTATTGTAGAAAAGAACTGTGTAACATATCTGTGGAACATTTGTTGAAGCTTAATTTCAGTTTGTCACCCAAAATAATCCTCGTTACTTGAATTGCTTTTCCCTCTGGAACACCTTTCCCAGTTCTTGGAACAACCTTCACTAGTTGGATCAACTCCTATTTTTTTAAACAAAAACCTCTCTTTTGGAAAAACTTTCTTCGTTGGAATACTATTCGTTACTTTTCGGTTCTGTTAACCCCCTATATATTTCCAGGTTATATTTTATATTTTTCCTTCATATGTAAGTTTCTTCTTTATTCAGTTCATTCAATTTTCACTGTAGCATGTTCAGTTAGGCATTATTAAAGAAAAAATTATTTTTTACTCAGTTTTCCTTTCAATCAATTTCCCTTAGAAAGGAGAAAGTTTGACAATTCTGTAACATAGTTTCTGATTATTTTTGTTTTAAAATGCTATTTTTTACTTATGTCAATTTTTAAATCTTTTTCTACAACGGGCAGTCCAACTATTTTTGTATCTGTAAAAAACGATGAAAATACCGTCTTCCTCAAAATTCCCAATATCCCAAATAACTTTTGAGATGAATTGTTCTTATAACTAAAATATATATAAGTTTATTTTAAGGTCATCGTCAGCAAATAGAACAAAAAAGTCAAATTTTTAAGCCAACAATACTTACACCTAGACCAGTATATTATGGAAAAACTTATAGAGGTCCACTTTCATCTAGACTAACGCTTTTTTCTTATGTCAATAAAATGCGAAATGATCGAAAACACAATAAGTACTAAAAACAAATGGTCATAGCTTTGTCAAATGCAATTAGATTTAGTTTATTTTTCTGTCATTTGGCTCAATTAACGAGCTCTTTCGGATGAGGCAATTGTATAATCAAATTTTTTGACCTAGAACTGCCCCATGCTTGGGTTTGCATCGGTTGGTGTTCGATCATTTCGCATTTTATTACATAGGAAATATCTAGTTTGCATTTTTTATATTTTCTATTTTTTAAGGAAAAAGACTTGTTACCGTCCAAGGCTTCGAATTTTATAAAAACGGGAATTATTATGTTTGCTCATTGCCTCAGCAGTATCTACTATGAAGATCTGCCCGTAGGCAAGATCTTCACCTAAATATGGATTCAATGCCACATTTAATATGTGGTACACTTGACCGTATATGCGAAAGCAATACGGCCCTAGTTTGCTAGGATCGCCCTCATTGCCTCAGCAGTATCTACTATGAAGATCTGCCCGTAGGCAAGATCTTCACCTAAATATGGATTCAATGCCACATTTAATATGTGGTACACTTGACCGTATATGCGAAAGCAATACGGCCCTAGTTTGCTAGGATATCTATATCTAAGTAGATTCATCGAATCGAAAGACACGCTACTATTTATTGTCAAAGAAATTCGCATGCCTTGCATCTAATTTAATAAACAAATCTCTCAATTCTTCAGGAAAATCCTGCTCATGTATATTCAATCCAACAACCACCATGTTGGCAACAGGCATGCAAAATGCTTCTGCAAAATGCAATGCACTGCATACACTCAACACTAATATCACTAAGCTTATTCTCTTTAGCTAAATCTAAACAACATGCTTGGTACTTGATTACAGATTGGTACTTGATTACAACCGCTCTCCTCTGCTTATCTTTTTCAAGTCTAAGATTTCTAAGATCCTCGTCCTCAAGGGATCTCAAAGACTGCTGCCTCTCTCTTTGACAATCTAATCTAAGATTTTTAAGATTCCTGTCCTCTAAGGACCTAAGAGGAGGCTGATGCCTCTCTCTATCACTAATCTAAGATTTCTAATATTCTCGTCCTCAAGGGACCTAAGAGAGCCTCTCTCACAAACTAATCTAAGATTTCTAAGATTCTCGTCCTCAAGGGACCTAAGAGAGCCTCTCTCACAAACTAATCTAAGATTTCTAAGATTCTCGTCCTCAAGGGACCTAAGAGACTGGTGTCTCTCTCTATCACAAACTAATCTAAGATTTCTAAATCTATCACTCTCAGCAGCGCGGCTTTTCCTCGTCCTTTGGGCAGCACTGGAACAGCAAGGCTCGTCCCATTCCATGAGCAAGAGGCAGCCGATCTAGAATCAACACCTTAAAGTAAAAAAATTTAAGCAAAACATACTTAGCGCAATGACAGGACTCCAGCAATCGTTTACGTGACAAGCACCCTAGCAAACGTTGACGTGAAAATGACCACAGCAAAAGTTGACGTTGTACAGGACAACAGCAAACGTTGACGTAGTAAAGCACACCAGCAAACGTTGACTTTGTACAGGACACCAGCAAACGTTGACGTTGTACAGGACACCAATAAAAGTTGACGTAGAACAGAGCACAGCAAAGTTGTGAATGTTTTGGTAGCAGTTGAGGAATGATCAAAATACCCTACTTTTGTACTATCTTCTTACCCTTACAAACTAATTCAACTGGCAACGCTTTACTATAAAAACCCCCCATTTCCTACTCCCCCAAATCATTTTACTATAAAAGCCCACGTCTATAAAAGGACAGACAGACAAACAGATACACCCTTCTCAATTATATAATTAGACAGCAAACTTGAAAACCATCTCTTAAATACATCCATACTTAACAATTTTTCTATTATGACCATATTTGTATTTTCATATCAATGAATTGAGCTGATTTTTGTGTCATTCAACTCAGGTCAGTGAGCTGTCACTCATATCCCCTTACACCAACCACCACAACCCTAAACATTCTTAGGTCCGCTACCAAATTAATCAATTAGTCGAATAAATCCCCCTTAAACTAACACCACACCCTTCAACATCCTTAGAACAAGCTCCCTAGATGCCCTTCTTTGGGCATCGACCACCAAATTGCACAATCAAGCATTAAAACTTATACCCTTACAACAACTATCACATCCCTTGAACATCTATAGGGTTTCCCGCAAATTGCACGAACACCCCTCCCAATTTCAAAAACGTTTCCTTGGGCAATCGCTTTGAAACCATACCCGGGTCTAAAAACTTTCGGGTATTTATCGTTTTTTAAATAACTGATATAAATATAAGTTAAAATATTGTCTAAATGTTAAAACATACTAAATAATTTAACAAAGGAATTCTAACCATTATTTACATAAAACTTTAGTTTGTGAATTCTAGGAGACATAAAAAACGAGAAAAGGCGGGACACCATCCTAGCTTTTACTTTTTTTGCTTAACCTTTGTTTGCCTAATTTAAAACTTAATGGGTATTTGCCTATTTTACAGCTTAATTTTTCAATAAAATTGTCTGCAGAATATGCCCACGAATCTTTTCCAAATTTTAAATTTAAAAATGCCCATTAAGATTATTTGATTATTGTGTTTAACTTTAATTATAATGCTATATTTTCTCTTGATAATTTTATTTTAATTCATGACTTGTTTATTACAATAATCATTTTTTAATCTAATTTACTAACATTTGCTTATTAATTTTTATACAGATCAGTTTTAAAAATATCAAAATGTTTAAATGCGAAATCTGCACTCGAACTTTTAAGACAAATTGTCTTACACAACACAATAGATCTAAAAGTATTAAATTTTATCATTTATAACGAAGACGGTATTTTCTGATTACAATTTTTCGGATTTTAATAATCTTTTTACGTTGCACATTCATAAATTTTTTGTAGTATTTTGAGGAATGCAGATCGCAATTTTGGAATGCAGACCCCCCACCCTTCCTTACTTTTTTCTAACCATTTTTTCATTTTTACTTCCCTTTATCCTTAATTCTCATGATATGTATCAAAAAGGATCATGTATAAATATTTGTATGAGAAAATGTATGTATTGTAGAAAAGAACTGTGTAACATATCTGTGGAACATTTGTTGAAGCTTAATTTCAGTTTGTCACCCAAAATAATCCTCGTTACTTGAATTGCTTTTCCCTCTGGAACACCTTTCCCAGTTCTTGGAACAACCTTCACTAGTTGGATCAACTCCTATTTTTTTAAACAAAAACCTCTCTTTTGGAAAAACTTTCTTCGTTGGAATACTATTCGTTACTTTTCGGTTCTGTTAACCCCCTATATATTTCCAGGTTATATTTTATATTTTTCCTTCATATGTAAGTTTCTTCTTTATTCAGTTCATTCAATTTTCACTGTAGCATGTTCAGTTAGGCATTATTAAAGAAAAAATTATTTTTTACTCAGTTTTCCTTTCAATCAATTTCCCTTAGAAAGGAGAAAGTTTGACAATTCTGTAACATAGTTTCTGATTATTTTTGTTTTAAAATGCTATTTTTTACTTATGTCAATTTTTAAATCTTTTTCTACAACGGGCAGTCCAACTATTTTTGTATCTGTAAAAAACGATGAAAATACCGTCTTCCTCAAAATTCCCAATATCCCAAATAACTTTTGAGATGAATTGTTCTTATAACTAAAATATATATAAGTTTATTTTAAGGTCATCGTCAGCAAATAGAACAAAAAAGTCAAATTTTTAAGCCAACAATACTTACACCTAGACCAGTATATTATGGAAAAACTTATAGAGGTCCACTTTCATCTAGACTAACGCTTTTTTCTTATGTCAATAAAATGCGAAATGATCGAAAACACAATAAGTACTAAAAACAAATGGTCATAGCTTTGTCAAATGCAATTAGATTTAGTTTATTTTTCTGTCATTTGGCTCAATTAACGAGCTCTTTCGGATGAGGCAATTGTATAATCAAATTTTTTGACCTAGAACTGCCCCATGCTTGGGTTTGCATCGGTTGGTGTTCGATCATTTCGCATTTTATTACATAGGAAATATCTAGTTTGCATTTTTTATATTTTCTATTTTTTAAGGAAAAAGACTTGTTACCGTCCAAGGCTTCGAATTTTATAAAAACGGGAATTATTATGTTTGTAGAAATTCTAAATTAAAGGATAATTATTGTGGAGGTTTTTTTAAATAATTTTTAGAATATATATTGAAAATTTTAGTTCGGTTTCCAATAAAACAAATATCTTTCCACAGAAAGATTATTCACAACCATGCTGTATGATTATTTAGATATTTTAATTAAATTACCTTAGAGCGTGCCATTTAAATTTTTGGATCGGGAATGTTTAAATAAATCCGATAGACCTTTCACTGCTTTTTCAGTCTAATTGAACATTTTTCATTTGTTTAGTTTTAAAAAGTTTTTCTTAGAATTTAACAATTTTCTGCTCTTTTTTCTGCATTTTGAGCATACATATTTAAACCTGAAATTAGACTATTTGTTCAATTTTTCGGAACTAAAACCGGCACGCTCTAGTACACTGCGTAACAAACGTCATCGTAACAAACGTCATCATAATTTTTCCACATAACTCTTCGAAAAAGTGACATTCGTTTGAAATTCTTTTCATATTAGTTTTAATTATTATAATACAAGGCAATAAAAACAAGGCTAAGAAATTTTTTAAAATTTTTTTTATAAAACAAAAAGTTTTTGTACTATAACAAAAGTAATACCTGTAAACATAACTAGAGATATTAGTGAAAATACAAAGGAAATGAAGTTCCATACTGTTGGGTAGTGGTGACACTACTATAAAAGCCACTGTAAGCGTCAGTCTAATTGGATCATACTAGCCCGGCTAGTCCCTGATCTCCTTCGTCTGTTCCACCTCAATCCCTTCGCCTACATTGTCATTTCTCTCTTGGATAAACTGTTATTATTGTGCACGTCGACACCAGTCTCTCGGCTAAACCTTCGGACGTAACAGTGGCGCGGTCGACTACGGAATTCGTCAACAGTCAAGTTCGTCTACGGGAGCGTCAACGAGCGACAACAGCAACAGAGGAGACAAGTAGCTAAAGAGAGTAGGCGAAGTGGAAAAAATTGCTTGAAGCAATTATTGAAAAGGATTATTGAATTGTGAGTGGACAGACGTCGTAAATTGTCGGCATTAAAAAATTGAATTGTTAGTGCGTGATGGACACATAAATTGAAAGGTGAAATACCTGAATTGAAAGCTAAAATGCTTAAATTATTAGTCCTGAAGCACACAACAAAACAAAAACAAAAAAGCCGACAAATTTCCGAATTGAAGAAAAATATTGCTACATTGAAGAATTGTAAAAAATTGTAAAATACTATTGAAGGAGTTTATTGAAGAAAAATAGTATTGAAAAATTGTAGCATTCGGAAATTGAAAAAGAATAAAAAATTGTTGGCGTTCACATGCATGTAAGTCCAAAAAATTCCAAAGAAAAGAAGATTATTCGAAATTGCAAATTGTAGAAAAGAAAAATTATTTGGCGTTCAGAGAATGTAAGTCCAAAAAATTGCAATTTCAAAATTCCAATAAAAAGAATTCAATTGTCACGAAACACTATGGAAAGTGTACGTGACATACTTCTGGAACAGCGACCAACAAGAGGAACATCAAACAAGGACGTGCGATTGCCCTGTTGGACATTTTGTGTGCGCTGTCGAAGTCGACGACCAGAAGTCAAGAAGAAAAACAAAAAGATGTGGATTAAGATGACAAACTGTGATATTTTGTAAATTCTTGTAATGTAATTTAAATTTTGTTTTGCCCCCAAAATTGTCATCCCACATGTTTTTATTGTTGTGAGTATTAGTAGAGACTGAGACGCTGTGGCTAAATTGTTGATTGTATTGATAGCTTTAAGCTATATTGAAAATAGTTATTAAAACCTCTAGTCAAAAGAGGAGGCATTGAAAATTGTGAAATTGAAAATTGTAATGCCTAAACAATCAACCTCAACCTTTCAAAGGGGAAGGTGTTGGGTAGTGGTGACACTACTATAAAAGCCACTGTAAGCGTCAGTCTAATTGGATCATACTAGCCCGGCTAGTCCCTGATCTCCTTCGTCTGTTCCACCTCAATCCCTTCGCCTACATTGTCATTTCTCTCTTGGATAAACTGTTATTATTGTGCACGTCGACACCAGTCTCTCGGCTAAACCTTCGGACGTAACACATACAAGTCACTTTATCGAGATTTTAAAACACGAAAATCAAATAAACAGGGGGTAAACGTTTTTAAAAAATATTTTCGACTCCTTATAGATTATTAAATTTTTTTATAATTTTCTTAAAGCACATTAAATTTACCATATTTTCTATTATATACAGATTTTATTTTTTTGTAAAAAATCATCTATTGAGTTGTAATGCATAGAAATTTTAGAGTGATAAATAAGGAGTGCCAAAATATGCGCAGAAAATTGCAAAATATACACTGAGAATATTGAAAATTTCTTAAAAATGTTTATTTAACACTAAAATAATTTAATTTCGCCTTTCATAATTGGAAATTAAGAATTTTTCTAAGTATATTCTATTCAAAGCCAAAACACTTGTGAATCGAAAAACTCCTTTCAAGCGAGGCTGCTAAAGTTTTGTCTAAGGTGCAGGAGGGATTCAACTGGATTCTAACATTATTTCTGTCTAAAATTCGCTCCATTGTTATCAACAGATAGGAGTTTTTCTATTCACAAGTGTTTTGGCTTTGAATAGTGTTGTGTCTCTGCACAACAAGAAATAAGCAATACAATAATGTGTTTATCACACAAAAGAAATAACAATAATATTGAAGTAATAGAATAATGTTGGGAAGTAATTAGGAGACAATTATGAGACACAGACTGACAATTGTGTGAGGCTTTTATTGTAGCCACCACACCACAACACCTCCCTCTTTACAAGGCTGAGGTTACAGCACCGCAATACAAAACATACAAACAATAACAAAGTCCGGTCAACAAAATACATACAAAAAATGAGGGTATAAGGGAACAGACAAAATTTTACAAACAAACGATTATTTTATATATTTTATTTATTTTACTTTTATTTTCATCTATCCCTCAGCAATTATTTGAACCCTCAGAATTTATCAAGCCCTCAGAAATTATTGAACCGTCAGAGCAACTTTCCATCTTATCTTCCGAATCCTCGGACCAGATCTTTGTCTTCTTCGGTGTTGCACCTTCATTATACAGCCTAGCATCAGAACGTTTAACAGCATAGCTCTTCTTTGATTCAATCTTTGGTTGTAAAATCTCGATAAAGTGACTTGTATGGAACTTCATTTCCTTTGTATTTTCACTAATATCTCTAGATATGTTTACAGGAATTACTTTTGTTACAGTCAAAGACTGTTTTATAAAAAAACTTTTAAAAAATTTCTTAGCCTTGTTTTTATTGCCTTGTATTATAATAATTAAAACTAATATGAAAAGAATTTCAAACGAATGTCACTTTTTCGAAGAGTTATGTGGAAAAATTATGATGACGTTTGTTACGATGACGTTTGTTACGCAGTGTACTAGAGCGTGCCGGTTTTAGTTCCGAAAAATTGAACAAATAGTCTAATTTCAGGTTTAAATATGTATGCTCAAAATGCAGAAAAAAGAGCAGAAAATTGTTAAATTCTAAGAAAATCTTTTTAAAACTAAAATAATTAAAAAATCTTTCAATTAGACTGAAAAGTGAAAGGTCTATCAGATTTATTTAAACATTCCCGATCCAAAAATTTAAATAGGCACGCTCTAATGTAATTTATTTAATTTATTTATTTAATTTATTTTTATTTAATTTTATTTTTCTAGCAACATGTACCCGATCCTGATGACTCAGCTTTGATTTCTTATAATTCACATGATTCTGATTCTGATCAACAAAATGAAAAAGGGTGAGTTTTAATCATTAAATTTTTTATGAGATTTCGTTAATAATAGTTATATGGTAGATATGGAAATATATGGTAAATGTGGAGTTTACTGGGACTAAGAAAAAATTTTTCTATATTTTTATTTCTTGTCATTTAAGGCTCCACATTTATCTTATTTTCTTTTTCAGAAACAAAAAGAATAATAAGGTTGACGAATTTTCTGATATGGAAGATGCCGACTCTGATGATTCAGAGTGGTGATTAATAAAATATTTTTAAATTAATTAAATATTAGGAACGATTTATTTTATTTTGTACCAATAGAATTTTCAAATAGTCTTAGAGTCCGGCATTCTTAGTTTTAGCTCATATTACGGATGGCGAGTAAAATGACAGTATGTATAAGTGAATGGGACAAATCCGCAGCAGCTGGGAGGCAACACTTCCACTGCTGCGAAGAAGTTCAACCTTATTGGACTGGGAAAATCCCATTCACTTTGTCGCTGCAGCAGCTGGGAGGCAACACTTCCACTGCTGCGAAGAAGTGCAGTCTTTTTCGACAGAAAATCCCATTCACTTGTCGCTGCAGCAGCTGGGAGGCAACACTTCCACTGCTGCGAAGAAGTGCAGTCTTTTTGGACAGAAAATCCCATTCACTTGTCGCTGCAGCAGCTGGGAGGCAACACTTCCACTGCTGCGAAGAAGTGCAGTCTTTTTCGACAGAAAATCCCATTCACTTGTCGCTGCAGCAGCTGGGAGGCAACACTTCCACTTCTGCGAAGAAGTGCAGTCTTTTTAGACAGAAAATCCCATTCACTTGTCGCTGCAGCAGCTGGGAGGCAACACTTCCACTGCTGCGAAGAAGAATCCCGATTCCCACTTAGTGCAGCATGTAGGAGGCAACCTGCTGCGAAAAAGTTCAGTTTTTTTGGACCGAGGAAATCCCGATTCCCACTTAGTGCAGCATGTGGGAGGCAACACGTCCACTGCTGCGAAAAAGTTCAGTCTAGTTTGGACCGAGGAAATCCCGATTCCCACTTAGTGCAGCATGTAGGAGGCAACACTACCACTGCTGCGAAGAAGTCATTTTGCCTTAATCCCTATGCATGAGCTATACATAGAAATGCCGGACTCTAAGATTATTTTAAAATTTTATTGTTACAAAGTAAATTAATTCGTCTCCTTCCCGTTGACCAATTTTTTAATTTAATTAATTTTCTATATTATTTTTTAATTAATTTATATATTTTTCTATAGATCTCGTTCCTATAAATACCCTCAAGAGTAGTACTTCCCAACCAGTATATACACTGCGTTCTAAAATTATGCGCGCCCCTATTTTTTCAGATAATTTACATATTATCCTCTATTTATTTTAATCAAACAATTTATCCATTATACTCGGCATGACATGTTTAGCGAAAAAAATTTTCTTAGATCATTCATTTTTTATCTCAAATAGAAGATATTCAATTTTCCTAAACTGCACGCATCCCCTTTTTTAAAATTTTGTTTACTGATAGAAAAATCCAAAAAATTTACTAAACAATTTATTTAAATTAATAATCCTGTATATAATTTGTGAATCGAGGGAAATAGTTTGGCGTTTGCCTACCGGCTTGCTTTTATAGTGAAATAATTTGGCGTGTGAATAATGGGGACTTTTTTACAGTGTGTCCGGAAATGATATAACCACATACATTTTTCGTAATCTTTTCTTCGAATCAATATTTTTGATTTTTTTTCTTTTTTATATCCATCATCTCTGAATATCCATGCAAAATTTCAAGTAAATATCCCTATCCCATCCTGCATTAAATTAAATTTATTTACAAGCATCAGTTTTTCAAGCGCCCGGAAATGATGTACTAACCACCCTGGATAATTCTGTTTTGGATGGTAGAAAAAATCTATAAAAATTCAGGAAACATCTATTGATATTAATAGAAAATACAAAAGAAACAAAGTTCTAGTATACTTCCATCATTGAAATCTGAAAACCTGAAATCAACGGAAAACCAGGGTAAATGTCTTTAAAAAATATTTTCGAACACATAGGTTGTATTATATTTTATTTTATGTTTTACTGAAAGCCTTTTAAGTTTGCTATAAAACAACTAATTTTTATTTTTCAAAAAATTTTTTGCATTAATTTGTATTGTTTTAAGTTTTTTATGCGTTAAAATTGCTATTTTATGTATAAATTCAATAATTATTGAAACCAGAGCCAAAAATTTTACCTAGGAGAGGAGCAGTGTTAAATTCAATAATTATTGAATTTATACATAAAATAGCAATTTTAACGCATAAAAAACTTAAAACAATACAAATTAATGCAAAAAATTTTTTGAAAAATAAAAATTAGTTGTTTTATAGCAAACTTAAAAGGCTTTCAGTAAAACATAAAATAAAATATAATACAACCTATGTGTTCGAAAATATTTTTTAAAGACATTTACCCTGGTTTTCCGTTGATTTCAGGTTTTCAGATTTCAATGATGGAAGTATACTAGAACTTTGTTTCTTTTGTATTTTCTATTAATATCAATAGATGTTTCCTGAATTTTTATAGATTTTTTCTACCATCCAAAACAGAATTATCCAGGGTGGTTAGTACATCATTTCCGGGCGCTTGAAAAACTGATGCTTGTAAATAAATTTAATTTAATGCAGGATGGGATAGGGATATTTACTTGAAATTTTGCATGGATATTCAGAGATGATGGATATAAAAAAGAAAAAAAATCAAAAATATTGATTCGAAGAAAAGATTACGAAAAATGTATGTGGTTATATCATTTCCGGACACACTGTAAAAAAGTCCCCATTATTCACACGCCAAATTATTTTACTATAAAAGCAAGCCGGTAGGCAAACGCCAAACTATTTCCCTCGATTCACAAATTCTATACAGGATTATTAATTTAAATAAATTGTTTAGTAAATTTTTTGGATTTTTCTATCAGAATATTAAAACAAAGGGAATTTTGAAGCGTCATAATATTGAAGCAGGCGGAGTATTGAAACATGGGGAATTGCGAAGCAGGCGAAATGCTCAAGCAAGGGGAAGCAATATTGAAACAGGAAGGAATATTGAAACAATATTGAAGCAGGCGGAATATTGAAACAGGCAGGGTTGTTAGTTTTTTACTTAAATCTTTTTCCCCCCCCCCCCCCCCCCCCCCCATCCTCATATCTTCTTATTCCCCCCCCCCAATCCTCTTATACCTCTTATTTCCTCCTATCCAATCTTATTTCCTCCAAATCTCCTTTATATCCTCTTATTTCCTCCAAATCCCCTTATTCTCTCCAAATCCCCTTATATTCCCATAATCCATTCAAATCCTCCAATATCCCTTCAAAACCCCACCAATGTATCGCCGATATTCGCCCCTTCAATTTCTAATTTGAAAATGGTTAATACTCGAAAAAAATTCTTTTCATTTTTGCGGTTCTTGCATTTTTTATTTGGCTTTGCGTTGCGGTTTGCATTTTTCGATTATCTCTTGCGCTCGCCCTTGATCTGAATGATCTTATTGTTCCTTATTTATCTATTTTACTGGATTTATTGTATTTTTCAATCAGTAAACAAAATTTTATTTAATAGGGGGTGCGTGCAATTTAGGAACATTAATAGTCTGTTAAGAAAGTATAACACTCTCATCCTTTTGTTGTTACTCATACTTCCTGTGGGCCAAATTAGTCGAAATTTTTACTGGCGATAGATATTCAATAAATATTAATATTCTGAAAATTTTGAGATGTTTCATTTAACCTTTAATTTTTTATGAATATTTTTTTAAAAAATGTGCGTTAACAAATTATAAGATTCCTTTGATTTTGTATACTAGGAATGTTAGAAAAATTCTACAAAATTTCCTGTGAACATTTCCATCGATATTAAGTAGAAAAGCAAAAACAACGAAGTCTATAAATGCTTTCTTAACTGAAATCTTAAACCCCCAAATCAGCGGGAAACGGGGGTACAGTATCAAAAAATATTCTAACCACCTTAGAGCTTATGTAATAATTTTTTAGTCCGACAGAAGAGCAAAAAATTTGCTACAAAATACACATGGTCCTATCCTGGGGAAAAGTTCTCCTATTGAGGAGCCATGGGTTATAGGAGTAGAAGAATAGATTCAGACAAATTACCCCATAAATTTCATTACTTCAAACTTTTAAATCTAACCCATAGCTCCTCAATGGGAGAACTTTCCCCAGGATAATAACCATGTGTATTTTGTAGCAAATTTTTTGCTCTTCTGTTGAGCTAAAAAATTATTATATAAACTCTAAGGTGGTTAAAATATTTTTTGATACTGTACCCCCGTCGCCCGCTGATTTTAGGGGTCTAAGATTTCAGTTAAAAAAGCATTTATATACTTTTTTCTTTTTGCTTTTATACTTGATAACGATGGAAATATTCATAGGAAATTTTGTAGAATTTTTCTAACATACTAGTATGCAAAACCAAAGGGGTGCTATAATTTCTTAACGCACATTTTTTAAAAAAATATTCATAAAAAATTTAAGGTTAAATGAAACATTTCAAGATTTTCAGAATACTAATAACTATTGAATATCTATCGCCAGTAAAAAATTTCGACTCATTTGATTTACAGGAACTATCTGTAACAACAAAAAAGATGGGGGTGTTATACTTTCTTAAATGACTAGTTGAGCATAAAAAATGGAATGATCCGGTGTACTTTTATTTTTTCGTCCAAACATGTCATGTCGAGTAAATCGACTTATGTTTGATTAAAATTAATAAAGGATAATAAATAAATCATCTAAAAAGCTAGGGGTGCGTTTAATTTTGGAATGCAGTGTGAGCCTCAATTTTATATATGACTTTTCTATTTTGGGTGTATATATAGGAACGAGATCTGACTTTGACTTTATTTTAAATTTTTTTAATTTGTTATCATATAAATTTTTAATTTTAATGAGGTTTATAGTTCTTTGATTAAATTAGGGTCCCAAACGTCTTTGAAAATTGTATCTACTATCTTTCCTTATCCTTTTTATCCTTACTTCTCTAAAAGTTTAAATGTGCGTACAATTATTTATTCCCGACCCGTCTAGAAAATGTGCTTAAACGCACTCTCTTTTATCTTACCTACTTTGGGTAACGCCTGTGGAGGTATAAGCATTTTCTTCTTGTTCTCTTCTGTTTGGCTTTACTTGTTATTTGGATCATGTGGATTACCTCTTCCTATTGGGACTTTAATTACTTTCACTAAAATTGTAAGCAAATAAGATAAAAACAATGATTAAACAACTAATTATAATAAAAAAATAATCAATTTAGGAATATTTTTTTATAATTATTTTTTAATAATTTTTTTTAAACATTTGCTCGTCAACATTTCGAGTTGGTTGGAAAGATGTGAATCAATCCATGCAAAAGGTTACCGAACTTGGCGCCTGTTGTCCAGTGAAGAACGCAATTTGATATCTGTACTTGATTTTTCCTTGCTTTTTTTAATCTTTGTTGTCTTTAAGGGTGCTTACAAAAACGTTGTTGGGGCTCGCCGCTCTTCATGGTGTGTTATTTCAAAAAAGACTGAAGGTTCTGGGAAGAAGCAACAAATGGCTAAGGAATACCGCGAGAAAGTTGAGCGCGAATTGCGATATTTGCCACGATGTTTTGGTATGCTCCAAAAGAATCAGTCAACTTTACATACTTTTATTTTTTCAGGATCTCTTAGAATCCAAAGTGTTCTATCTTAAGATGAAGGGCGACTATTATCGTTATCTTGCTGAAGTTGTAAGATTATCTTTCCGAGTTTGAATTTAAAATCAAAATTTTTAGGTCGCTACGGGTAATGACTGGAACAGTTAGTTTAATTTAAGCTTAATCTTAAAAATCAATTTATCAGGTTACCCGACACTTCCGGAACGACATTTGCGGATCAACTGTTGAGGATTGAATTTTGTGGAACGACATTTGCTTTTTACAGAACCGGCCCGGTACCTGGACATTTTCGAACGCAACCCGCACCAAAGAAATATTTTGAGTCCTAAAAATTTGAAAACCCTTTACTTTTTAAAGATTACCAGGTCCGCAAATATTAATCCGAATCTGTCGGTCCGCAAATGTCAGTCCGCATATGTTGATCTGCAAATTCGGGTCAGCAAGTGTCGGTCCGTTTTTCTTTTTTTTTTCAGGATCTCTTAGACAAATATCTTATCCAAAGGCTGGAAATCCCGAATTCAAGGTGTTCTATCTTAAGAAGAAGGGCGACTATTATCGTTATCTTGCTGAGGTTGTAAGATTATCTTTCCGAGTTTGAATTTAAAATCAAAATTTTTTCAGGTCGCTACTGGTGATGACCGGAACAGTTAGTTTAATTTAATCTCAATTTTCAAAATTCTGTTTATTAAGGTGGTGTCGAGAAATCGCAACAAAGTTATCAGGAAGCTTTTGGTTTGTTATAGATTGTAAAACGAAAACAAAAATATCTTTTTAGATATTGTCAAGGACAAGATGCAACCGACTCATCCAATTCGTCTCGGTTTGGCACTCAACTTTTCTGTCTTCTACTATGAGATCTTGAACTCGCCTGATAAGACTTGCCAGCTTGCCAAAGAGGTCTAATTAGAGTTCTTTAAGTTGTTGTGGTTTAAGTCATATTTTCTGGGTACAGCCCAAGTAGGCTCGCTGCCATAATGGCGCAAAGCCATAATCCGCTTCAAGATTTCCGAATCCTACCAAATTTAGTATTAAACGATTCCTCTCATCGAGCTAAAAAATTGGTACCAAAATTGATAAGGACCGGTAATTTTCCACCAAGTTATGGCTTTATTCCGTCATTTACTCCGTACATGGGCGTGCCCCATATTTTCTCTTTGAACTTGGGACTTCCTTTTTCCAGTCAAAAAATGGTTTTGAACATAACAAGGACTCTTTATGTGGCCCATAAAACCCATATTTTAAGAGCAAATTTACTAAAAATTCTTTAAATTTTACAGGCTTTTGACGATGCAATTGCTGAGTTGGATACCTTAAACGAAGACTCATATGAAGATTCGACTCTTATTATGCAACTTTTGCGAGACAACCTCACATTATGGGTTAGCTTTTTTTGTTCAAACTTGACTGAAAATTTTTTTTATTTTAGACAAGCAACACTGCTGCTGACGAGCAAGAGGGTGCTGGTGAGACTGACAAGACTGGAGGCAATTAATTTGGCTTTTAATGGAAAAAGAATAGTGATGCGTATAAACTTGCGACATTTGCTTCTGTTCCTCACTAACTTGATTGGTTGTGATTTTTAATGTTTTTTGATTATCTCTATATTCCTCAAAAAATTTTTTGGACAATTTTAACTGTAGTAATATTAAAATAGAATTATTTCGGGAATTCCCTCAGTAATTCTAAAATTTATGTTCGTTAATTGTCCAATAAAAATTTTGTGGAGCATTTTCGATCATTATAAAAATATAATTTTAAACAATTTGTGTATCATAATATTTTTCAATTAACTTTTAAATAAGTTTAAATTATCTAATTAAGTTTGAATTGTTTAAATTTTTATTTATTTTCAAATTTGGTTTAAAACGGACAACTCAGGAACAGGCCAACGTACCGCGAGCCCAATGATGAACCATTTGCCGTTGGAGAATGCGGTTGGTTTCAACGTCAGAAGCTTGCATGGTGGTTCCGGTTGGCAATTTGGATTATAAAGGTTTCTCTATTTTTTTCTTTTTGTACAATCTCTAATTTAAAATTTTAAAGTTGGGCCCTATCCCTCGTCATGTTGCATTTATTATGGATGGTAATCGAAGATATGCTCGCGCACATAATTGTTCTAATGTACTGGAGGGCCATGAGCTTAGATTTAAGCAGCTTACAAAGGTTTTTTGGTTTTTTGAAGTTTTTAATTAAGCCTTTTTTAAATTAGGTGTTGGATTGGTGTGATTATGTGGGCATTCAAGAAGTCACTCTTTATGCATTTAGTATAGAAAACTTTAAACGATCAGAATCAGAGGTTAAAGGACTTATGGAGCTGGCAGAGATCAAATTCACTAAACTTTTGGATTTGCTTCAAAAAAGGTTTTTATGTTCTTTTAAATGTAGTCTCAAATTAATGTACGCATACTATGCGGCATTTTAAGATTTATTAAAAGAGCAGTTGAAGGCAACGCCCCTGTAGCTGTAGAGCACCTGAGATTGGTGAGCCCTAACATTAACTGCCAGGAGGTCGCAGGTTCGATGCCTGCCCTGGATTAAACTTTTCCCATTCTCTTTCATTAGTTGCCTCCTATCCATGATTTATATAATCTTAATTTCTAACCTAATTTTTATATAAAAATAGCGAAGAATCTGGCAGCCATAAAGTTTGCATCCGTTTCTTTGGGGATCTTCAGTTGTTGCCTGAGAAAATACGCTCACTGATCACACAAATTGAGGCAATTACAAGGAACAAAGGAAGGTTTATATTCTAAAATAAACATTTTTCTACAATAAAAATGTTACAGCACTTTTCTAAATATATGTTTGGCATATACTTCAAGTAATGAGCTTTTTCGTGCAGTGGAAGGAGCAAAACAAAAAATTCAATCTGATCAACACGACAAAACCAGCGAGTATGGCTGTATTGTTGATGAATGTATGGACACATATAAATGTCTTCCACTTGAAATGGTTTATATTTATGTACTAAAAAATTAAACAAAAAATTTCAGGTAGTCAGGACTAGTGGTCCCACAGACAGAAGACCCAAGGACAGAAGACCCACAGACAAAAGATCCACAGACAGAAGACCCACAAGGACAGAATACCCATAGACAAAAGACCCACAAATATTTTTTGTTTCGCTTTTATTTTGCGTAAATTTTGGCGCGAGGGATGTTGTTAGTTCTATTTGTTTTCCACGATAAGGGGTTGATCCAACATCGGGAAAGTTGTTTCAATATTAGGAAAGGTAGTTCCAACAATCTGGAGGGTTGTTCCAACAGTGTGGGACGTTGTTCCAATGACAGGGAAGTTTGTTCCAACCACGGGCATGTTATTTTAACAATGGGGAATGTTGCAACAACGGGTGAGGTTGTTCCAACGATGGGAATATTGTCCCAATTACAGGAGAGTTTGTTTAACGAAGAGGGCTTCCAAAATTCTTAGAATTCGCACCTGTGTCGCTAAAAAGGTAGAAAACTTGCCTTTCAAAATTTCCAAAATTCTTGTCTGTGATGAAGAAATCGAAAAGAAGATCAAAGGGATATTTAGAATCAAGGGGTATTTAGGATTAACTGGATTATAGCGAGAGTCAGTAAAGTCCACATGGAGGGATATAGAAGGATTAGAAGCGATCAAGGGTATTTAAGATATGGAAGGATATCTGGGATCTTTTGGATAGTATAGATTACTAATATTTCTGAGTAACATGGAGAGATATCGGTGGATAAAAGCGGATTAGTGGTAAAAGCTTAAAAGGTTTACATCCATTCAAAAACCCTGACATATTCGATTTACTGTTAATTTCCTTCTCCTGGTTCCTGTTATACATAATTCACGGATAAGAATTGGAAATCTTTTTCAGGAATTTCAATTTCACTACTTTATTAATAATTTATACCCCCCCCCTCCCCCGAGATTGTCAAAATAATACGGGACGACGGTACCAGGTCTACTACTTATAGCGACTACTACTTGTAAGCGACTGATTATATATAAGGGATTAAAAGGGAGGACTACTACTTTATTAATAATTTATACCCCCCCCCCCCCTCCCCCGAGATTGTCAAAATAATACGGGACGACGGTACCAGGTCTACTACATATAGCGACTACTACTTGTAAGCGACTGATTATATATAAGGGATTAAAAGGGAGGGCTACTACTTTATTAATAATAAATACCCCCCCCCCGCCCCCGAGATTGTCAAAATAATACGGGACGACGGTACCAGGTCTACTACATATAGCGACTACTACTTGTAAGCGACTGATTATATATAAGGGATTAAAAGGGAGGACTACTACTTTATTAATAATTTATACCCCCCCCCCCCTCCCCCGAGATTGTCAAAATAATACGGGACGACGGTACCAGGTCTACTACATATAGCGACTACTACTTGTAAGCGACTGATTATATATAAGGGATTAAAAGGGAGGACTACTACTTTATTAATAATTTATACCCCCCCCCCCTCCCCCGAGATTGTCAAAATAATACGGGACGACGGTACCAGGTCTACTACATATAGCGACTACTACTTGTAAGCGACTGATTATATATAAGGGATTAAAAGGGAGGGCTACTACTTTATTAATAATAAATACCCCCCACCCTCCCCCGAGATTGTCAAAATAATACGGGACGACGGTACCAGGTCTACTACTTATAGCGACTACTACTTGTAAGCGACTGATTATATATAAGGGATTAAAAGGGAGGGCTACTACTTTATTAATAATAAATACCCCCCCCCTCCCCCGAGATTGTCAAAATAATACGGGACGACGGTACCAGGTCTACTACTTATAGCGACTACTACTTTTAAGCGACTGATTATATATAAGGGATTAAAAGGGAGGGCTACTACTTTATTAATAATAAATACCCCCCCCCTCCCCCGAGATTGTCAAAATAATACGGGACGACGGTACCAGGTCTACTACTTATAGCGACTACTACTTGTAAGCGACTGATTATATATAAGGGATTAAAAGGGAGGGCTACTACTTTATTAATAATAAATACCCCCCCTCCCCCGAGATTGTCAAAATAATACAGGACGACGGTACCAGGTCTACTACTTATAGCGACTACTACTTTTAAGCGACTGATTATATATAAGGGATTAAAAGGGAGGGCTACTACTTTATTAATAATAAATACCCCCCCTCCCCCGAGATTGTCAAAATAATACGGGACGACGGTACCAGGTCTACTACTTATAGCGACTACTACTTTTAAGCGACTGATTATATATAAGGGATTAAAAGGGAGGGCTACTACTTTATTAATAATAAATACCCCCCCTCCCCCGAGATTGTCAAAATAATACGGGACGACGGTACCAGGTCTACTACTTATAGCGACTACTACTTTTAAGCGACTGATTATATATAAGGGATTAAAAGGGAGGGCTACTACTTTATTAATAATAAATACCCCCCCCCCCCCCCTCCCCCGAGATTGTCAAAATAATACGGGACGACGGTACCAGGTCTACTACTTATAGCGACTACTACTTTTAAGCGACTGATTATATATAAGGGATTAAAAGGGAGGGCTACTACTTTATTAATAATAAATACCCCCCACCCGCCCCCGAGATTGTCAAAATAATACGGGACGACGGTACCAGGTCTACTACTTATAGCGACTACTACTTTTAAGCGACTGATTATATATAAGGGATTAAAAGGGAGGGCTACTACTTTATTAATAATAAATACCCCCCCTCCCCCGAGATTGTCAAAATAATACGGGACGACGGTACCAGGTCTACTACTTATAGCGACTACTACTTGTAAGCGACTGATTATATATAAGGGATTAAAAGGGAGGGCTACTACTTTATTAATAATAAATACCCCCCCTCCCCCGAGATTGTCAAAATAATACGGGACGACGGTACCAGGTCTACTACTTATAGCGACTACTACTTGTAAGCGACTGATTATATATAAGGGATTAAAAGGGAGGGCTACTACTTTATTAATAATAAATACCCCCCCTCCCCCGAGATTGTCAAAATAATACGGGACGACGGTACCAGGTCTACTACTTATAGCGACTACTACTTTTAAGCGACTGATTATATATAAGGGATTAAAAGGGAGGGCTACTACTTTATTAATAATAAATACCCCCCCCCCCTCCCCCGAGATTGTCAAAATAATACGGGACGACGGTACCAGGTCTACTACTTATAGCGACTACTACTTTTAAGCGACTGATTATATATAAGGGATTAAAAGGGAGGGCTACTACTTTATTAATAATAAATACCCCCCCTCCCCCGAGATTGTCAAAATAATACGGGACGACAGTACCAGGTCTACTACTTATAGCGACTACTACTTGTAAGCGACTGATTATATATAAGGGATTAAAAGGGAGGGCTACTACTTTATTAATAATAAATACCCCCCCTCCCCCGAGATTGTCAAAATAATACGGGACGACGGTACCAGGTCTACTACTTATAGCGACTACTACTTTTAAGCGACTGATTATATATAAGGGATTAAAAGGGAGGGCTACTACTTTATTAATAATAAATACCCCCCCTCCCCCGAGATTGTCAAAATAATACGGGACGACGGTACCAGGTCTACTACTTATAGCGACTACTACTTTTAAGCGACTGATTATATATAAGGGATTAAAAGGGAGGGCTACTACTTTATTAATAATAAATACCCCCCCCCCCCTCCCCCGAGATTGTCAAAATAATACGGGACGACGGTACAATCAAGGTGAATATCAAGGGTTTTGTTGTTTAATATATAAAAGGGACAGAAAGATTAACAGGCAATTAAAGGTTTTTTGAACAGATAAGATTAACAAGGATAAATTTAATGATTTGAGTATTAATGGAAATGTCAATAGATTTGAGATTATTACTCAGGAAAACCGGGATTTTGAAGAATACACAGACATCTTTTGATTTGGTGAAAAGGGGGATCAAAGGGGTGAGTGGGCAAAGCGGGATAGCAAGAGATTTGAAGGGAAATTATTATATTTGATGTATGTATATTGCAGAGATGACAGAAGAAATGAGAGGAAAACAAGGTTTTCAGTGAATTTTGGTTTTTAGCAAAGAGATAGAGTGATTTGAGTGGATTAACAAGTATATCATTAATAAAAAAAGTTTTCTTGGCCCATAATACCACGTAAAATTTTAAATAAAAATTCCGGAACGCGAAGAAATTAACAAAACATTCATAGGACAAGAATAAAGAATTTTTCTTTTTTTCGCCATAGGCGAGAATTTAAAAAATGTTTGTTAAGCTAAAACACAAAATTTTTTTAGCTCAAAAGGAAGAATAAAATTTTAATAAAATTTTTAAAATTCTAGAATAAAATTTTTAAAAATATCTTAACCAAAAAATAACATTCATTTTGATTAAATTACATATTATTAAATGCCTTCTTTTAACCTACCGTATCCTTATAATATTTGAGTGAAAGAATTATTGTCAGGAAAAAAGGAAAATTAATCGGAGACTCAAATAGTAGTGGGGGCATGATATTTAATAAGTACCTACCATCATTAGATTTAAATTAGCATAGAAATCAAGTTATCGGTCATGAAAAGGGATAAAAGATGCTTTGAAAATAATATCGATAAGGATATAAGATGGAATATAAGATGGGGGAAAAATGAAGGGAGAGGGGGGTGAGGGAATTTTTTTCTCACCCAAAAATGAGGCCCGAAAAATGACTCGAACGTCGGCAACCCTAAACAGGGGTTTTTAATCATTACGGAGAAAACAAAGGATGTGAGAAATTTGTTAAGGGAATTAGAGGATTTGAAATATTAACAGAGATATAGATGGAAGGAGTGGAAAATGGATATAAAAAATATAAAAAATTTCGAAAAAGTTAGCGAGGAGATTAATGTAGTTGAGGCTGTTTTGAGGCATATGAGCGGCTTTTAAGGATCAATATAAATCAAGGGATTTGGCAGAATTAATTTGAAAATTCGGAGAATTAAGAGTTAATGATGGTTGTTGGTTAACAGAATAATTAAAAAGAATAAAGAGGGTTGTCTTAAAAATTTGAATGGAAAAAATGGATTTTGGAATAAACCTAAAAACTGAGAAAATAAAGAAATTAATGAAATTGGAGGATAAATGGCAATATTCTTGAGTTCTTTTGGGGCTTTAAATGGTTTAGTCAAAAACCTAAAAGAACAGATTATCAAAAAATTAAAAAAACAAATTACATCAAAAATATTCTTATAGATCCTTTTTTCTCTTTTTCCCAATTTTATCTGCTATAAATTTTTTGCGTTGATCCAAGCCGAATAATCTTATATCATTCGAAAGCTCTCGATTAGCCCTATCTTTTTTCCAAATTAATAGAACAAGTCTGATTATTCATTTAAATTTACAGCTCGATTCTTGCATTTATCGAGTTTAATGGGTTTAATTGTTTTAATTTTAATTGTTTTTTAATTTAATAAAATTTAATTTAAATTTTAACCTTTTAATGGGCGATCAGACTTGAACAATCAATTTGAAAAAATGCTTATTGAGAGCTTTTAAATTATGTAAAATTCATTCGAATTTGTTCATGCATAAAAATGTTATAGTCGATAAAATTCGGGAAAAGAAAACGTGTGGATATAAATTAAACATATAAAGGGATTAAAGATGTAACTATTTTTAGGAATTGGAAAACCGCGTAAAAACAAATAGTGTTTAAAAATATTTAATGTTTAATATGATTTATTTATTGAAAAAAATTATCCATAATAATTAATTAAAGATTTTGCCTATATTTTGGGTTCTCATACGGAAAAAAAAATTTTTAAATTTAAAGAATTTTAAAATGCCCCTAATTTTCTAGAAAAAAGAAGAATTCGTATTTAAAAAGTATTAATGTTGCTTATTCTAAATTTTTTATTTTTGCACAAATTTAAGAAAAATATTTTTATAGAAATATTGAATTAAGCATATTAATGGAACAATAAAAAATAATAAAAATGAAATAATATAAAAAATTCATGCGGGTAAATGGCGTTTTCGGTATACCAAAAGTAACGATCGGTATACCAAAAGAATACGAAAAACGGATTTCTATAACTTCTTTAAAAACCTATCTTTGGCAAAAAAGATTTTTTTGATACTAACAAGTAAATTTAAAATTACATATAAATTAAAGACGTATATTTTAGATTACGCATAAATCAATTGAACATTAAATAAATTTTTCTCTCAGTATTTAGTCTTTGCATTTTTGTAAAAAAGATTAACAAAAGAAATAGGTATTTAGATGAATCATTGGTATTTTTTATATTTTAAGATTTTAATCAGTAAAAAATAAAGTTAAAAAATATATAAATTTAATTTAAAATTAATTTTTAAAAAAATTTTCAAACAAAAATTCTGATAAGATTATTTATTTTACAAGAAATTTGGCAATAATAAATTCACTAAAAATTAATTGTAATAGGTATGTACATATCAGGGACATAAAAGTAAAATTCCCAATTTCGGGAAATTGGAATCTCGACCCAAAAAATCTTCGGGAATTCCCGATTTTCGGGAATCGGGACGGCTCATTCCCTGGTACATATTTATTTTATGTAGTTACAAAATTATTAAAAATAAAAGAAAATTATTTTAAAAAATTTTCAATGGATTTCTAAATAAATAAATTTTATAAAAAATATTTAAAAAATTTTTACAACTTTATCATCTTAAGCTCAATAAAAGTATTTAAAACAAAAACACTTTTTTGTAGAAAGAGCAAATAAACTATAGCAAAAATAGAAAAAAAGTATTTACATTTAAAAAAGGAATATCAGAAAGTGTAAAATGTAGAAATGTGTTTTTTTTGTTTCGGAGAATTAAAAAAAATATTATTTTATAAATGTAAAAATTTATTTCCAATAAATTAAATGAAAATCTGGCTATATTAAAACTTGAAAAAAAGATAAATTTAAAATTGCGTTTTGAACAATTTTAAAGTTTAATAAAACATACCGTATTTTTTCTAAATAGCCCCCCTCTAGAGGTTGATCAAAAAATAGCCCCATGGGGCTATTTTAGAGAAAATACGGTATGTATAGTATTAATTATTAGGTAACGCTTTTAATAATATTTTTTAATTTCTTTGTTCAATTAAAAAACGATGAGATAAGATTTAAATTGTAAAAAAGATTGAATAGATTGAATAGACGTAGTGGGGGAACAATTTGTTGATTGAAAAAATGAAAAAAAATTGAAAAAGAACAATCTAAAGGCTGTAAACAAACCTTTAAAATGCTAAACTAAAAATAAATTTAACTAAAATTTTGAGGATTGTCAAACTGAGGATTTGGCTGATTTTGTAGCAGGATGATTTTGCCCTATTTACAGGGACTTTGCCCTATTTTTGACCTTTTCGCCCTATTTTTAAGAATTTTAAAATGCCAACAATTTTATAGAAAAAAGATGAATTCGGATTTAAAAAGTATTAATGATGTGTGCGCAGAAAAATTAAAAGTATGTATACATATCAGGGATCTATCCGACAAAAAATTAAATTCCCGATTCCCTTTTCCGTGCCAACAAGCCAAATTCTTGCTTTTTCAGTGTCACAGGCGAAAATTTTTTAATCCTAAGATGTTCTCAGGCCAGAAATTCACATTTATAGCCACCAAATTGATGAAAATTAACAAAAAAATTTTGGGAAATAAGGTGGAAAAATTACCGAAAATTCCCGAATTTTTAGAAAAAAATCGGGAATCGGGAACGGGAATTCCCGACAAAAATTCAATTACCGATTTTCGGGAATCGGGTCGGCTAGATCCCTAATACACATATAAAATGGCATAATATAGTTGGTTATTTTAAAACTTTTTAATTATTAAAGAAGTTAATTACTTAAAATGAAATATGGTACAGTAAAATTTTACATTAATCTTATCTTAGTTTTAATTTTTTATTTTTGCACTAATTTAAGAAAAATAATTTTCGTAGAAATATTAAATTAAAATATTAATGGAACAATAGAAAATGATAAAAATAAAATAATATAAAAAATTAATGCCGTTAAATGTATTTTTTAGCACCTATACCAATAGTAGCTAAAAAATTTTTAAATTAGTTTTAAATTTTAAATTTTTAATGGAAAATGGAAAATAAAATTATCGATACCGATGAATACCGAAAAACGGATAAAAAATTTTTATAAAAAATTTTCAGGATAATTTAACTTTTAGAGCAAAGTATGTAAAATAAATAACAATTAAAGAACATTTCTTTATTGGACTTTAAATAAATTTTTCTTTTAGTCTTTAGCCTTTGCTATATACAAAAAGAAATATGTGTATTTTAATTGTTAATAAAAAAATATATAAAGAATAAGAAAATGATGAAATTTTTGTTGTGGAAGAAGGTAAAAAGGGTGATAATGAGGGCAATATTTTTTAATTAAAAAAATATTTTAAATGGATAAATTTCATTAAAAAAATTTTTTTAATAATTTTCACAAAATAGTTAAGGATTTTAATCATTAATAAAAAATTTTAAAAATATATAAATTTCATTAAAAATTTTCTTAGAATAAAATGATTTTTTACAAAATTTTCAACCAAAAATACTAATAAGATTACTTTTTTTACAATAAATTTGGCAATCAAAAAATCATTTAAACTTGATTGTTAATATAAAATAGGATTGTAATTTTGTAAATTTTAAAATTTTTAAAATAAAATTTTGATTGTAGATATTTTATGTAAATTACAAAATTATTAAAGATTAAAAGAAAATTATTTTAAAGAATTTTCAATGGCTTTTTGAGAAAATAAATTTTACAAAAATATTTAAAAAAAATTTTTTACAACTTTGTGATCTTCAACTCGATAAAAGCATTTTTTTGTAAAAATAGCAAATTAACTAAGAGACATGGATACTGATTTTGGTAACCATTTTAAGGTGGATACAGACGGATATTCGCAGGTATTTTTATAATAGCTGTATCCGTGTCCTAGTCAGGATTAACTATAGTAAAAATACAAAAAAATGTATTTAAGATAAAAAAAAAGAGATTAAATTAATTGATAAAGTATTTTTACATAAATTTTGCTTTTTCTAATTTTAATATTTTGCTCGTTCAAGACAAATTTAGTTGAAAATGTTCAGTGTAAATATCGGAAAGTGTAAAATGTAAAAATGTGCCTTTTTCTGAGAATTTTATTTAAAAATATCCTATATATAATTTTAGAAGTTTTGTGCGTCTGTCCGGTTTTGCCGGCGCAAGTATTTTTTGGCGTTGAGAGAGAAAATGTTTTTTAGGAGTTATGTCCGTCTTGCCGGCTTTTTCACCGCAATTTAGTTTGGCGCAAAGAGAGAAAATGTTTTTTGCGGCGTAAGTGTTTTGGCGTCAAAAATAAACAAAAGTCTTTCCATAAAAATGTAAACATATTTATTACACAAAAGAAAAGGTCATGTACGAGTAAATTATGTAACTAGGTCGTTTTTATGTTTAGTACTTAGAAAATTTACAATTGAAAGAGTTTAATGAAAAACACTATACTTTAAATTTTGATTTATAATTTTGGTTTTTTTATATTTTGCATTTACATATGATCAAGATAAGTGTTCTGGCACTTTTAGTTTGGCAATACGTATATGAGTGCAGACAATGGGAAGTTAAAACACTTGGTTGATAAGGATTCTGGCAAAGGTTGGCTAAGAGTTTTGGCAATGGGTAGATAAGAATTCAGACAATAGGTAGATAAAAGGCCCAGCAAATGTTAGATTATAGAGTACAGATAAAGAGTAGATTAGAGTTCAGACAATGGTTTCATAAGAGTTATGACACATGTTAGATAAGAGTTCTGGCAATTGTTAGACAATGGGTAGATAAGTTCTGCAAATGGGAAGATAAGGATTCAGAAAATTGAAAGATAAAAGTTCCGGCAAATGCTGGAAAAGAATTCTGACAATGCTTAGTTAAAAGTTTTGACAAGTGGTAGATAAGAGTACAGACAAAAGGGAGTTAAAAGTTCTGGCAATGGAAAGATAAAAGCTCAGACATTGGTGCAGACAATGGGAAGTAACGGCATTTGGTTGAGAAGAATTCAGACAATGATTGGATGACAGTTTTGGCAATTGGTAGATAAAATGTAAATAAAACACATGTAGATAAAAGTACCGGCAATTGTTGATAAAAGTCGCAGCATTTGGTAGATTAGAGTACAAACAATTTGGTAGATTAGAGTTCAGACACTGAGTTGATAAGAGTTCTGGCAATTTGTAGATAAAAGTTTATACAACGGGTAGCTAAAAGTTCCGGCAAATGTTGGGTAAGAAATCTTTCTTAGCATTTTTGGCTTTAGGAAACAATGCCTCAATGGAAATATAAAAGTTTCGGCTTTTGGTAGACATAATTCCGGCACGTGTAAGAAATGAAGGCTGTCAATGGGAAGATAAGAGTTTTGTTAAGGGATAGATGATAAGCTAAACTAACTCGCTCGAGCCTAACTCGCTCGAGTCGGACGTACTCTAGATAAAGTGCAGTCAATGAAATGCAAAAGTTCGGCTTTTGGAAGGTAAAAGTTACGACTCTTGGAAGATTAAAATTCTGTCACTTGGAAGTGTTTTGTCAATGAATAGATAAGGGTTCTGACAATGGGTAGATAAGAGAAGATTATGGGTAGTTAAAAGTTCAAATGAGTAGATCAACATTAAGAGGTGTAGATAAAAGTGCAGTCAATGGATTTCCGACACTTGGTAGATAGGAGTTCTGATAATGTGTGTTAAATGTTGTGGCTATGTGTAGATATAAGTTCAGACAATGGGTGGGGGTATATAAAAGTTCCAGCATTTGGAACATAAGAAGTTTGACAATTGGAAGAAGATTTTGGCAATAATAGATGAGTTCTGGCAATGGTTAGACAAGAGTTTAAGCAAAAGATAGACTAAAGCTCAAACAACGAGTAGATAAACATTAAGACAGGTCTTAAGAGAGTTCTTTCACTGGGTAGATAAGAGATCAGGTAATTGTTAGAAAAAGTTAAGATTTTAACTTAGAAAAAGTTAAGATTTTAACTTAGAAAAAGTTAAGATTTAAGTTAAGATAGTTAACGCTTTTAACTATCAATAGGTAGACAAAAGTTCCACACATTTGGTAGATTGATATATAAAGTTTTGGAAATGAGTAGATAAGAGTTCAGACAATGAGTAGACACAAGTATATATGGTTAAAAGCATATAAACATTAAGACATTTGTCTTTGGATAGATAGATTCTGGATTTGCTTAGATATGATATTGCCACATACTAAAGGTAGATAAAGGATTTATGTTTTAGCAATGGGTAGACAAACGTACTGAAATAAAAGTTCTGGAATGGGTCACTAATGTTACAGATTATGGATATGTAAGTTTCAACTAAAGGTAGATAAACGCATCAACAATGTAGACATAGGAAGTGGGGTGCATTGTTTAGGCTAGCGGAGGGGCTCGCCCGAAGGGCGAGCCCCTCCGCTAGTTATTTTATAAAATTAAAAATTAATTTTAAATAAATGGAAAGAAAATCTGTTGATAATGAACACGATAGACCCCATTTTTTTCTCCCCAACTTTTTCCTAAATGTTTAGGGATTAAGTATTTTTTACAAAAATCTGGGGGGGGGGGCTTAAACTTTATTGTATTTACAAAATGGTAAGACTTTTTCTTTCTTCCATCCCAATTGCTTTTATTTAGTTTCCATTTTTTACTTGAGAAAAGTCAAAAGTCAGACTATTCTGTAGATATTTTCGAAAAAAACTTGGGGAGGAAAAATTCATTATTACCGAAAATCTGGCTATCTTAAACTTGAAAAAAAAGATAAATTACAAATCTTGTTTTGAATAATTTAAATTTTAATAAAATATTTGTTTAGCTATTAATGATTAGTAGAGCGTGTTTTTTTATTATTTTAATCTTAAAAAATTTAAAATTTTAATTTTCAGAATTCGGATTTATTTTTGCCTTTTTCTGAATTTTTTGCACCTATTTTTGAATTTTTTGGACATAAATAGGATCCTATTTCACGATTTTTTGGACCTAAAAACACGATCTAATAATTAGGTAACGCTTTAATAATATTTTTAGCTTTCTTTGTTTAAATTAAAAAATGATGAAATAAGAATGGAATTATAAAAAACGGGCTTAGATTGAATAGAGGTTATTGGGAAAAATCACTAGACTCACTAGGCTGACAAGCTTTAAAATGCTAAACTAAAAGTAAATTAAACCAAAATTTTGAGAATTATTAAATTGAGGATTTGGTTGATTTTGTAGTGTAAAAAAATTTAAAAAAACGTTGAAGAGATAAATGCGGTTGAAGTTTAGAAAAAAGTATAAAAATAATTTAACTTTAAGAAAGAATTAAAATTTTTCGAGGTTATTATAAGTCGTAATTTTACATAAAATTATTAGAAATACACTACGTTAATTATGTATTAATTTAATCGTCTTATTTTTAGTAATGAAAATTTAAAGGGAAATTTTTGTCTATTGAATAAAATAGCAAATAATTTTAATGGTTAAAAAAAGAAAAGAATAAGCTATTTCTCCATTTTACATTGATTTAATCAATTTAGTTTTTTACGAGCGTTTGTTCGCCGCTTCGCGGCGAACAAACGCTCGTTTTAACTTTCTTGAAAATTATTTAATTTTCCTTTAAAATCTCATTTTTTTAATCCCCGAAACCCTCGTTTTCCTTAAATCCCCGAAACCCTCGTTTTCCTTTTCTCCTCAGGTCCTTCGAAAAAGTTCGTTCTAATTTTTTTTTAGCATAACCTTGATATCCCTGTTAATTATAGATTATATTGTTTATTATATTGTCTTTTTGTTGTCCTAATTTAACGTTTCCGCTCTTAATATATTTTAATGTCCTCTAACTTAGTAAATCCTTGATTTTTCTGCTAAACCACAAATTCCCCTGGTATCCCTCTATTTTTACCAAATCCGTTGATATATGCTTGTCATCTAATACGCCGTTTTCATCACATAATCTTTGTTTTTCTTTAAATCCCCTCAAATCTTTTGTTCTCTTTATCAATCTCTCAAATCCGTTGATATCGTATTTTCCCTTCAGACAATTATCTATATTCTTACCTGATTCTCCAAAAATCCCCACAATTATCTTGCCCCTCAAATCCCCTGTTCTCTCTATTAATCACCTGAATCCAGTGATGTTTTTCATTTGACTTTATGTTAATCATCCAAATCTTCCTAAATCACTCTTTCACATAAGTACTTTGTTTTTTCTAGTTTCCCCAAGACATCTTGAATCTTTTGATCTCTCTATTAATACTCTTTTTCCATTTTATCACTCTTTTCCTTAGAATCCGTTGATTTCTTTGTTAATCCCTCAAATCCCTAGAGTTTACTGGTAATCACTCTAAACCTTTGTCCTGTTAATCCCCATAAACTCCTTATATCCGTTTTTCTTTTAATCCATTTATCATTTAATTAATCCCCCAAATCTTATGAATTTCCTCTTGTCCCATTCTTTTTTCTTTAGTTCGCATTTTCCCTTCAAACCTTTGTCTCTTTTTCACAATTCTCCCAAATCCCAATAAATATATTAATCTTTCTGCTTATCCCCCTTTTTTTTTCAAAGCTACTGATATCGTTCTATCCCCTCAAACCCATTAATATCTGGTTCCTCAAAACCTTAGATATTTCTGTTAATTCCTCTTTAGATTAGAACTATTTGTAACACAAATCCGTCAATATCTCAGTTGAATATTTTAATCCTGCCTCGTTATTTCTCCTTCAAATTAACCTTTATAAAACCTAAATTCTCCGATATCCGTCTTAATCTTTCTAATTCCCATATCACTTTTATTACACATAATTCCCCTATATCCTTCTTAATCACACAAAATTAACTATATTACACTGTTTCATGAGTGTTAATATCGTTACCCCAAATCGTTGCCCCTTTTAATCACCAGATATCCCTTTTTTACTTTTTTTGCTTTTTCCTTTTTCCCTTTTTTCCTTCTAAATTCTCTTCTTCCCGTTACATCCCGAAAACCTTGTTCAGACCTCTAACCCCAAGATACTTCTTAATCCATTAGTTCCCTTATAGATATCAACTTTTTATATATTTTTTAAAAATACCCTTTTCATGTTCCCCATAGCATCTTCGGATATTTTCTTATTCACTTTTAATCGCAGTAACCTATTAACACTTTTAATCCCATACAGCTTAGTCAACATCAAACGTACTTCCCCAGTCTTAATGTAACTATTAATACACAATATCCTTGATATTTTTCTCAAGCACACAGTAAACCCCCTATAATAAACAAACAACCCCCTTCCTATTAATAAAGTTATATCTTCAATCCCCTTAAGCATAAACTCTCCTAATCCCGCCAAATTCCCTGAAACCCAATATAACTTTTTACTCTAGTGTCTCTCCTATATATCTCTTAATGCACAAAATCCTTCTTAATCCTTAAAATCCTTCGATATACTTTGAATCCAAATTAATCACCTTTATCTCGTTAAAACAAAAAATTCCTAAATATTCTTAATCTCATTAAATTCTCCGATATTATCCCCAATCAGGGGTGAGCGCATTGCGTTATTTGCATTAAATTTTGGCCTTGCGTTGCGTAAATTTGGCCTGAATTAACGCAAATACGCAAAAATACCCAATCTGAGGACAAAATTGGAGAAATCTGGCTTCTTGTCTTTCCAAAATTATTAAAATTTTCGCCTGCGGCGCAAAAAAATGAAAAAGTATCAGGAGTGGTTAAGGGAAAGATCAGTTGACCTCAGGGGCGATAAGAATTTCGGTCGATTTACTGAGATTAAGGTGGATTTATTTACTGAGATTAAGGTGGATTTATTTACTGAGATTAAGGTGGATTTAAGAAGATATCGGGGATTTGGAAGGTTTTCTGAAAATTCATCAATTTCGAAAAATATTAATGGCTTGTGAGAATTAAGTAAGCTAAGAGAATCGTGTGTCTAAGAGGATATGATGAGGATATTTAGATATTAAGAAAAAAAGATCCATTCAAATTATCGAGCATCCTTTTAAATTACCAAACCTGCACCGGTTTTCTTTATATCCTCAAAATCCTCCTATATCTCTTCAACCCCTGATCAGGGTGTTGAAGAGGGGGAAAAGCGGCATAGCTTCTTTTAGAGAGCCATGCCCTCCACCCAAAAGGTGCATGGCTTCTCTAAAAGGAAAAAGGGGGCGAAATTGTCCAAAAAGGACTCTCCCGTTATCCTTCCAAATCCCCTGCTATCCCCTGTGTCAATTCATAACTACCAATAACATTTATTCTCCGCTATCTCCCCAACTCACCCGACATCCGTCGGTAATCCCGTGTCTCCTTGATCCCTCCAAATTAAACGATAATAATCCCTTTTTATCCCCGATATCACTCCAAATCGTTACCAATCCAACTTGCATGTATCACAAAATCGAGTAGGACTCGCTGGCTTATGTAAGTAATACTTCAATTTTTAACTGAAAAATGGCTAATACTTGTTTTAAAATTTTTTCCCAATTTTGCGTTGTTGTGTTTGTGTTTTGCGTTTTTCACGATTGCCTCTTGCGCTCACCCCTACCCCAATACCTTTTAAAGTCCTTTTCGGACTCTAATGAGTGCACAGTTTTAGAGATCGGAACGGGTCCGGGACCCGGACCCGTTTCCCGGTTTTCGGGTCCCTTTTCCCGGTTTTTTTGAAGCAACCGGGATGAAACCGGGAACGGGAATTCCCGGTTTTCCCGGTCCGGGTCCCTCCCGGTCGACCTTCAGAACCCGTTTCCCGGTTCCCGGACCCGGTTTTTTCAAAATTCCGATCTCTACACAGTTTTAGTTTCATGTTGCGTTTATATGGCTGCGGTTAATTTTCAAAAATGCTTGCGTTTAATTGAGAAATTTAACTGCATGCGACTAAATGGCAGACGCGCTGTTTATTGTTTACGATTATCTTTTTTTATGTAGAGTTAGAGAAAAACAACTTTTTTCTCTTTTATTTTTGTTTATTGAATTTTCGTTTCAAAAAAAATTTATTTTCTTTCCTTAAAAAATCTTATTTTGGACTTTTTTAGTATAGTAAATGTGTTTGCCTATTATTGTAAAGTGGGGTAGAGAGACAAAATAAAGAAAACATTTTTGCTTGTAAAAAATTAAACTTTAAGAAAAAATTAATTCCGAAAGGAACGTTTAATAGAGTAAATGGATATTAAAAGTAACATTAGATATTATTAAAACTTTTTAAAAAATTAAAGATAACATGTGCTTATTAAAAAGATCATTCAAATTTTCATAAATGATAAACATTAAAATCAGTGTTTAAACATACCAAAATAAACTTATACAAACCCATCCCCTCTACCAGAGGTGGGTCGGAACAGTCAGAGGTGTCAGAAATCGGAAATCAAGATTTTTTTCGGAAATCTGAATTCCGACCCACCTCTGCCCTATACCACACAACCAAATATATTCGACTACTAGTAGTCTTGATATGCTGTCGAAAATCTTATGAATTTTATTGACCTCAGGGTAAATTTTTGCGTTTGAACAAAAGGCGAATTCCTCCCCTTCCCGTTCGACATCCTCGTCCCTTACCACAAAATTTTGGCTATTTCTCTACTGGTGTTAATTTTGACTATTACCGTAAATGTTCCAATATAAGCCCTGGGCTTATATTTTTCAATACCCCCCATCGGGTGGGCTTATAATAGGGCATGGGCTTCTATTAGGGCATGGGCTTATATTTTTCAATATCAAAATTTTATTATATCAGAAAAATTTTCACAACTTTCAATAAAAATTAAATGTCAAAATCTATTGAAACATCACTTAGAATAATGTTTTTCTTTTCGTGGTGAGGTGCTCTCCATTTACACATATATCCCTCTATATCAAACAATTTAGTATGACGTTTATTATGCTTAATAATACGAGTTATTAATCACATGAATACTAATAAACACATTTAAGTACAGGGTGCGGCAAATTCGCGCAACTTTTTGTTTTTAACATAATTTTCTTTGTTCTTATCGAAAACCGATAATTCTTTTTTTATTTTACTTCTGACACTTTATCAAATTTAATGATACCAAAATCGCTTTTGAATTTTACAATTTAGTATGATCAATTTCCCGTCAAAGTTTAGGCAAAATTTTTTTGATAAAAATTGGCTTGGAGTCGAAAATTGGCCTTGCCGCACCCTGTATAAATTAAATATACTAAAAGTTAATTAATCAATTAATAGGTTAAATTAACTAAATAAATAATCCTAAATATCCTTCTTAAACTCCTAAATTCTTATTAATCACTTCACTAAGCTACTATATTCAATGGGGACAGAACGTGGCAAACTGAAATCTACCTCTATATAGTATACCCATAGAAATGTTATTTTTTGGGGTTTTATCTGATCATCTAAGCATTCTACTAGAAGTTATATGAATTTGCTTACTCAATATTTCTCATATCCTACTCGAAATTAAATAATGCATCCATATCCCTCTTAATCCCTTTCAATCACTTAATATCAACACAAATCCATCAATATTAATTCAAACCCTATTGAAGATTCTACCTCTATATCACTCTTAATTCCTTGATACTCTACGATATCCAACTCCTCATAAGGAATCATACTAATCCTACTTAATCCATCCAAAGCTCCTAATATTCCATCCATATCCCTCTATATTCATTTTCTGCCATTGGAATTTCGTTATCAATACTTTTAGTAGACTGTAACAAAGATAATAGAAAAATAGGCATTCAAAAAACAGATGGGCTTATAATAGGGCATGGGCTTCTATTAGGGCATGGGCTTCTATTAGGGCATGGGCTTGTATTTTTCAATACCCCCCATCGGGTGGGCTTCTATTAGGGCATGGGCTTCTATTAGGACCGGGCTTATATTAGAACATTTACGGTATATACTGGAAGAACTTTTAATTGATTCAAATAATTTTTATACTTAAAAATTAATTGTTAAATTTTAATGTATCACAATTATGGATTTTACACAATTCTGTCATTTAAAATAAATTTAGAAAGAAATACATAAATAAAATTAATTTTTTAATTTTCAATATTCTTGGTCTTCATGGTACTGTCGATTTCGCTAGAATCATATCCGAGTAATCCTTCCGTAGTGCTCTATATTTTTTTAATTTAAATTTAAAAATTAGGTGGAAATGGCATATGTAAAGACCAAAAATTTTTTTGTGATTCATGACCAAAACCTAGAATGCTTCCCATTATCAACTACAGTACCCAAGGTTCCGTTAGAAAAATAATAGGTTAAAACACAGAATCAAATGTCCTTGACATTAAGGTGACGGATGCAGATATTCGGATCCGAAAAAAGACCGGATATACGTCGGTTCGGATATCGGATCCTGATTATCCGACAACCTTACTTAACATAACAAGAGCAAATGATCCATTCCAAAGCCTAACCAACTTTATTCTTATTCACACAATAAACCTCCCCTAGATAGATTGTCTTTTTCCTTACCTAAATTCTTCCTAAGTTCAATGAAGCATACTATATTTTTCTATTAGGACTATCTTTATTAAACTATTAGGACGCCTTTGGATAAAATTTTGGTAAGACGGTGTTTCCTCCCCCGTTCTTTTTTTAATTTAAATATAATCTAGCCTTAGTTTGCGACGTTGACAGTTCCATTAAAATTTCTGCAGCGTTACTAGCTTCAATTTTCTCCTTTTCTTTTTTCTCGGTTTCCTTCTGAATTTTTCTCAGTTTTTTACTTAATTTTTCAAGCTCTTTCATTCTCGATAATATTTTTGCTTCATTTTCCTCAAATTTAACAGTCGTCTCAATTAAATAGCCCTTCAAATTAAATTCATCCCAATAACTTTGTATCAGACTTTCTTCATAAAATTTCAAATTTTCTTTTAAAATTAATCTCTGATCACTTTTTAATACAATCTCCTTATTTTCCCCCATTTTTTCTTGAATGATTGAAACTTGATAAATACCGCCTACTACGGTGGTATCTTCAAGACTTCGTTTTATGATCTGAAATGATTAAGTTAGGAGGAATAATTCGACAGGGAAGTATTTGGTAGATTAATATAAAAATTAAAGCCATAGATAGGAATTGAACCTCAACTCTTTGTTTTTTGGTCAACCCCAGAGTTGTCCAAGAATCCCAGAGTTGTAAGTCCCGAAGGAAGAGAGGCTCTCGCTCATAAGAGTTACAACTCGAACAGCTTCCAACTCGAATTTTCCCTATGTAAGTCAAGAGCTCCTTTCTAATCTAAAAATATCCCTTTATGTCTGCTATAAAATATTAGACCTGTTTTTTCAAAAATTTATTTCCATTCCCCAAAACATTTTTCATAAATGGATTTTTCGCCAATTCAATAATTATCTGTATATCATTTTCCTCAAATTTATCTCCTGTAATCCCAAATAAAAAATCATTAAAATTAGGTCCAATTAGTGTCAATTGCTTCCTCATTCCTTTAATCACGTCTTCCTTTCCTTTAGAATCTTGAATTTTAATATTGCAATTAAAAGTTTTATATGATCCAAGAAAGTTTAAATAAGCAAATTGTCTCCGGTTACCCCAATCATTTACTATTCTTAATTTTAAAATTGACTCATCGTGCTGATTTGAAAATTGAAAAATTAAAAATAAACTAGTTAGATTTAATAAATAAAATGTTTTGAACCTCATCTGTTATAAAATTTTAAAAATGAAGTTTCTTTTATTATGAACAAAAATGAGGATTTTGACATCACAAATTTCATTCGGATCTCACTAAATTGATACACATTATAAAGCCTATAGCTATTTAATTCCTAAGGCTTTGCAGTAGACGACGTGGAGTAATGGATAGCAAATCAGTCCGGTCTACTGAAGATGCTAATTTGCTCCCAGCCGCTGCATAACCGAATAACTTAGCTGAAGGAGAGAAATAGCCATAGCCCAGTTGCGAAAATTTTGTCTTATTAGTGTAACTTAAAATTGCAATATCGCTTAATTATCGTTTAGCTTTTTTTTAATGAAATTTTTATTTCATTGCCTAAACTTTGGAATTATATAGTTGAAGCCTCGTTTAATGATCTATATATGTTTTTAGGTTTTAAAAATTATGTTTAGCAAAAATTTCTCAACAACCCAGCTGCTTAAAAAACTTTATGATAGGTCTCATAGGCAATGAATGCCCAATAAAAATTGTATATACACGACTTAACGTCGATAAGAATTGATTTCACCCTCCCCCATCCCTCCGCTACCTCCTCATCTCTCCTCGACGCCCTCTTTTTCTTTATATCCCTCCTTCTCTTCCCTATATCCCTCCCTAGTTCCCTCCCTATTTCTCTCTATACATCCCCTACTATATCCCTCGCTATATCCTTCCATATATGCTTCCCTATATCTCGCCCTATATTCTCTCTATATCCCTCCTTATCTCTATATCCCCTTCCCAAACATCCCCTCTCTACATCCCTTCCTATATCCCTCCTTACATCCATCTTTATATCCCCTCTCTACACCCCCCTCCTCTCTACAACCTCTTTACATCCTTATATCCCTCCCTATATCCCCCTCCCTATCCGCTTTATTTTCCCGCTGAAAGTGCAATTTTTTATTTATTTCTTTGTAATTTACCGCTTGTGTTATGATGTATATAATAGTTTGTATTTTGAAAAATATTTTCCATCTCGTGTCTCGTTTTAACTAACTTAAAGTGCAAAAATCGGCTTTCTAAATAGGCAAAGCCTTTACGTTTCTTAAAAATAGGGCATCAACACTATACATAAAATTTTGGGTCTCCCGATCTGTTTCCAATGACTTTTCCCTGATATTCCCTGATATCCCTGATATATTCTGATTCCCTGATATATGGAAACTTTCAGGCATTTGAATTAGGGTAGCACCCCGAGCCTTCGGGGGCGGGAGTGTCGGGTTTCTTAGTTTGTCGGTGTAGAGCCTTCGGGGTTCGGGACGGGGTTTTTGCCAAAAAATTCCTCGGGTCGGGTCAGGGTTTCGGGGGACGGGGAGCTACCCTAGTTTCAATTCATTTCCAACAGAAACCCCATTATTTACTTATTTACATTTTATTTTTAATACACTACACCTCAATAGAAAAGCAAAAATAAGTTAACTGGAGATATCTGATATCCCTTTACGCCTACGTAATAAATATCGCCACATTTTTCTTTGTTTTGATTCATTTTTAAAGTTTGGTTTTTTTTATTTACACAAATCAATTTTCCCGGATTTTTTGTTCAATTATTTTGAAATTATTTTTGAATTATTTTATGCTATGACAAATACTTTAATATTTATTTTAAAATATTTAATTATCGTTTAATTACTTTTGGGCTTACTTCCGCTTCAAATCCCTCTTCCCTTTGGGTGTGCACCAATGCTGGGTATGACTCCGTGAGCTTGCTCAGGAGCCGGAGACACAGAATGGAGCGGGGAATGGAGCGGGGGCTAAAAATTCCAAAACCCCGGAGTGAAGTTAAGATTTTAAAAGGTCCGAGCCGGAGGCACAAAACGCCCAATACCCAGCATCGTGTACATTTTGAATCTATGGTTATCCTCCTGGCCTCAGTCTCTATTCTTTCTGTATGTGGATATCACATCGAGCTTAATTTGGACATTAAAATTAGCCATTCGACTGTTAGGAATAGAATTATTCTAAATTTTAGCGCTTCAAACGATTTTAATAATTTAAGATAAATTTATCAAAAATTATAGAACACTCATTTCAAGAAAATTTTTTTATTTTTAATTTATTTTTGGCTGTCTTGTGAGTTCTTTTTTAAAAGAAAATTCCCTCACATGTGTCCTTTCAATCTTTTATTTTTTTATTAGTTCCTAACCCAAGGTTCACCTCAAGGTGTAAAGCATACTCCCCCATGTGCTTTATAAAAGAGTATAAGTAAACCTGGCTTAACTAAATAATAGAAAAATATTTTTATTTTGAACAAAAGTGTTTTTACTTAATATATATTTTTTGTTTTAGAACAGATTAAAGATTATTAAATTGTTTTTATCTTAATTTTTTGAAAAACATGTTTTGAGCCTAATTTAAAGATTAATTTAAAAGCAATTTAAAAGGGTACACCTCAGCTTATTCTCGACTCGACTGGTGTGAGTCACAGCCCCTATAACTTATAAGGGATGGATACCTATTAATGTTCTTGATACCATTGGATAGAGAATTAAATACACTACAAGATATCAAAAGATCAAAATTCTCGACTTATTTATAAAAAAGTTATGATCGATAAAGTTCCGAGAAATCGCATTTTTTGAAAAATTTAGTTTTTAGGTCATAACTTTTTTATCAAACAATAGATAATTTTGACTTTTTGAAATCTTGTAGAGGGTTTAGTTCTACATTCAATGGTACCAAGAACACTAAAGATTATCAACCTCTTCTTGAGGTATAGGGCCAGGACTCAGTTAACTACTCCGATTTAAAACATGCACCTTAAGGTTGCTTTGGAAGTTTAACAGCCTAAATCCTTGTATCTCTCTATTGTATTTTTTCTGAAAAATGATATCATTGCTATCTTGTAGCAAATTTCAAGGGCTTTCGAATAAGCCCAAAATGGAATTTCAAATTCATTCATAAGGGGTCGAAATATTTTTTGAATGGTCCTACCCATCTTTTACGTTGATTTTCAAGGTATCAGTCAACTTCATGCAATGATATAGGCTTAGTTTTAGATTTTTCCGGAAGTCTTGTAAAATTTTTATTAAAATTCCTAAATTCCTTCCCAACTATTTAAAAACATTTTTCACCAACTGACGTCAATTTAATTTTTATTAAAAAAAATATATTTGTCAGGCGGAATTTTTCTTTTTAGCATCATTTGTCTTTCTGGTCATACTTTTATTTCTCTCATTGTCAGACTTGTTTAAATCCGTTTTTATTTTTCCAGAAACCAATTGTCCGGTATTGTGGATGTTGGCGGATCACAAAAATTTATTTTTAACCTGACATGTTTTTTGAAATTTTTTTTGCTTTGAATTTAATTTTTAAAAAAAATATTTTTTCTATTTTTTGACTATTTTTTGTATCAATTTGGGGGCTGATTTTGGATGATTGATCGATTGATATCCAAAAATAGGAGTATTTTAGTAGAAGAAATGTGCTCTATTTATTTTATTAATTCACTAAAATTTTAAGAATTATTTTGTCCCCCCCCCCCTCTCCCCTTTTCCCCCACTTCCCCATGGGTCTATGAACATAGCTACCAAGCACTGCGTGTTGGAACCAATGGTCCGGTATTGTGGATGTGTCTGTAACTCCTTCAATGAGTGAATAGCTTGCCTGTGCCTTTCGTCTTTCGCCGAATTTTCGCGTTATTAGTCTTTCGAGTTTCGCCTTTTCGCTTTTTAAAATCTGTCTCAGCACACCTCTATGTAGTATAAACTTAGAGCTTTCTTTCCTCTAAAAACTTTTTGGGAATACAGCCATCCTGTATCAAATGGAGGGGAAACTGGGAGGAAAAGCACGTGCCAAATTAATTTTGAATTTTTAGATTTATTTTCCTTCAAAATTTTAATTTAAAAAAATAATGGGCACAGACGACTGTGTTGCTAATCCAGCGTGTTGGGTGGAAAGTAAACCCTGCAAGTGTGGAGCTCAGAATTGGATTGCTACTCATGTTGAGCGTGTTGCTATTAAATTTGGGGGCGGAAAGGGTTGGTTTAATTAAATCTTGAAGGGGATTTAGTGGGTGTAACCGTAACCGGAGTGAGAATACACCCGTTGATATGAGAAATTGGTACCTCAGAGACAGAACCCGGTTATCCAAGGACCCTAGGAAATCACCGAACATCTGGATACGATATCCGAACTGAAAATTTACGAAAACCGGATCCGCCCCTATCAGGCGTCACTCCAAAAACTGACTAAAAGACCGGCTGGGATAAGTAATAGATCTTACTTGTCTGACATAGAGTTGTTCGAAACAAAAACTCCTCAAAAATCGAACAAGTCAAAAATATCGAAATCAAATTTTTGTCAAAATCGAAAGAAAACCCCCTCGAAAATCAAAATTTAGAAGCACCTCTTAAATATCCATACCCAAATAATTGGGGCGAAAGGGGCTGGTCTATTTTATATGTTTTACATTATCCCTTTTAAACAAATTTCCTCTTGTTCTAGTGAAAAAGAGAAAAGAGAAGGAGCACTATTTAATATTCTTATCTCTGTCTGCTAGTTGCACATTAGAGAATATTTCCTTAGAGGCTTCCAGTTAGAGTTCTTTAGAGGACAGTTGAATTTCAAAGTACCCCCGGGATGTCAAACTTTCAGGAATTTTTGGAACGGGGAGGACGCATCCTCCCTTTAAAATTTAAAAAAAATTTCAGCGAATGAGCTCGAAATCCCTGTGGAGGGCGGTGCTGGAGGTCCTCCCGTTCGGCGTCGTTCTATTAATTTGTGGCGACCTATTGCTGGAATCTTTTCTGTGAATTTGAGAGAGGAAGCAGTTGACGGCGAGGTGCTTTCGCCGGGGCCGGATGATTTGCATGATGAAGGGCCTCATGAAGCTATTCAAGTGATAATTTTTTGAGAGTTTAGTGGTCGAATCAAACCGTATTACCTACAGTGATTTTCGGTAGTATAATAAGGACCGTACACTTTGAAGGGTTATTATTAATCCGCAAATGTCTCAACAAGTTAGTTCGCAAAGTTAGTCCGCAAGTTATTTCCGTTTTTACGCAAATTATCTTGCGGACAATGTGGACTTTTAGACCTCAAAGTTAAAAAGAACCTTTTGAAGTCCTCAGTATTTATCGGTATTTTTTGGTATTACGGTACGAGTACGGTACGGTACAAAATTACGATCACTACCTTCGAGAATTATAAAATGCTTTCATTTTACCCTTAGGTTCTTTTTAAATGCAAAAAGTGCAATTCAAACTTCCACTGCACCTATGAAATGATTAATGAGGAGAAAGGCAAGACCCAAAGCTTTGGGTAAGTCCCGAAATATCCTTCCAGAACAATTACCCCTCCATTTCAGACACTACGCGGATTATTGTCATACCCCTGTGGGTATTCCAGAAGACCGTATATGCTCAGAGGAGCACGCTTACGAAGCTATTCAACGTATTTATGCTGATATGTGGGATAGAGACAAGTTTAGCCGGCATTTTAATAATTGCCGTCATTGGAGCGACATGTTTTGGTGGAAATTGTGAGAGAAAAAATTTCTTTAAAATTTTCATTTCCCAATTTTAAGGCATCCTGAAGAGTACAAACGCAAGAAAGCTGCTGAGGAAACCATGGGTGGACGTTCCTTAAAGGCTTAATTTGAATAAACGGGGGGAGAGTTAATTCAGATTTAATTCTAAATTTAATTTGATGGGAAAATTACATAATATATTATTTTTAATTTTTTATTGAATATTGACTTGAATAAATACTAAAGCCTTAGTTGTTATTTATGCACAGGGAAAGGGATCTATACAAAATAAGCACTATTTCAGATTCCTCTTTGTCTAGTTTCCTCCCCATAAGATATTTCTACGTAAGTCTAACGAATTCATCCTCTAACTCAGTTGACCCTAGCAATGTCCAAGTTTCAGGGAATTTTTGGAGCGGGGAGGTCCAGTTGCCTCCCCTTTAGTTTTAAAGCTAAGACTCTTGTGACGATAATCTCCTTATGTTTGTCGATATTGAAAGAAAAGTAAATAGAGAGAAGAAACTGCAAAAAAAGCTAAACAAATTTTATTGACAGTCGGACAATTCTTCAGCTTTTTCGCTTAAACTGAGTTCCAACGACGTTATAATTTATCGTTTACATTTTGTCCAAGAATTTTTGTAATTTTGGAGGCGACCAACTCTCGAATTTTAAAATAAAACGTTGATCTTAAAGGAAAAGTAGATAGGGAGACTCTTATTCCACCTTGTTTTAAGGGACACGCCCAAGTAGGCGCGCGGCCAAGTAGGCGCAAAGCCATAACTACCTGAAAAATTTATGGACCTTAACAATTTTGGTACCAATCTCTTTAGCTCGATGAGAGGAATCGTTTAATACCAAATTTGTTAAGATTCGGAAATTTTGAAGCAAGTTATGACTTTGCGCCTACTTGGCCGCGCGCCTACTTGGGCCGTACCCTTGTTTTAAATAGCAATGAGAGAGTTTTAAGTAGAATGAGAGAGAGAAATAGCAAAAATATAAAAGAAAAGAGAAAAATAAAAGAAGAGAGAACACACTCTATTTAAATTTATCTCTGCCCACGAATTATAAACTATCGTAAATTCTTTTAATAAATTCTTCTTTTGTTTATCGAGCCTCGTTTTAAATGTCCATATGCGCGAAAATCCATATTTTCGTTTATATTTTGTGATCCATATTTTTCCAATTTTTGGGTTGGGGAGGGGCGATCCTCCCTTAAATTTTCAGTGAAAACGTATTGTATTTTGTCTTTACGATATAGCTCTGAAGCAACTAATGGATCTGTACTAAACAGATTCTTATATTTAAATTAAGGTTATGCCAAAACGGATTTCAAAAGGAAGGACGAAACTGCACACCACTTTTGGATATTGAATTATTTTGAGAAAAATCTTATTTGAGACATTAGAATGATTCACTATAAGAATAACTAAAAGGATAGTTTAATAAATGGAGAATGAACGTGCCATATTTTATAAATCAGTAAATGGCAAAATTATCTTGAAATTTCTGATTATTAAGCATTCCTTTTCTAAAATTCAACATTTTAGAAGGGAGTTCCGGACTCTCCCCGTTCCAAAAATTTCAAACCTAAAGGTTTAAGGGGTTTGCACTGACGTTTATCCCTATTTCTTGGATAATATTTTGAGAAATAATTTTATTGGTAGTGTTTGCTAGACATAGATGGAGAATTAACCTACATACATTCTCACTTGTATTTCTCTTTCCTTTTTACTTTGCTACACACAAAAAAAGAAAAATTATACATTAGAGTTTGGTCAATGGAAAATAAAAAGAAGCTTTGCTAGCCAGCCCACCTTCACATTTACTAGCCAAGCTCCTCAATTTTTTAAATTCCAAAAAATATCACTCAAACTTAAAGATCATACAAAATTTAAAGGGAGGCTCCGGATCCTCCCCACTCCAAAAATTCCAGAGTAGTTAATCTACCCAGTTCCACAAAGGGAATGCCGCAGTTTGTAGACTCTAATAACTACTCTTGTAGTTTAACAACAGAAAATGTTTTATTGGGAGGAGGTGATAGACATAAAATTTAATTTTATACATTCTTTTTTTAATTTTCCTCTTCTCTCTTTTATTATCTCGTCTGCTTTCTTAGATGTTTGAGTCTCCAGAAATAATTTTATTGATACGAATGGATATAAGCCCGTAATATCTATCCAGTCAATAAACTTTATTATACACTAAATGTTCTAATAGAAGCCCTCTCCAATAAAATCCCCTCTCCAATAAAAGCCCTCTCCAATAAAAGCCCAAGCCCATCAAAATGAGACCCATTGAGAAATCAATGCCTAGGGCTTCTATTAGAATATTTACGATGATTTATTATTCTATTAAATTTTCTGCTTTATCCATTGGTACCAATTTTCATTTAAAATTTCCATCCAATCAAGAGATATAGAACAAGCTTTGTTAACTACACCCTCTTCCCATCGACTTACTAAGCTCCTCATTTTTTTATTTTTAAATAGATCCTTTTTATTTTTTTATTCATTTCCATTGTTATATTTTATAAATTTTAAATATTATATACCTTTTAGATTGTCTGCCCTCTTTTAAAACGGCTGACCAGAGAGTGCTCGATTTTTCTGTTAGCCTAGCACCAGCCGGCGCCGATCAGTTTTGTACATTGTGTTTATTTTCCGTTTTTCTTTCATTTTTTTTATTTTTTCTCTTCAATTCTGAGCTTTTTACAATACAACAAACGAAATTTTATAATTAAATAAATACTTTGCATTTTAAATATTTTGATTGATTTTTAAAAATTTTAATTACTTGCACAGGCGCCTCCCTTTTTAGTGCCTCTACCCTCAGCTGGAGACCTTATTATTTAAATACAGTAAGACATCAATTTTAGACCCCTCAGTTATACCCCACACCCAAGACAATGCAACAAACGAAATTTTAAAAATTTAAAAGAAGGAGCTTGGCAAGTCATTGCGAAGATCGGCTGGTTAACTAAGCTTCTATATATCTCAATTAAGATCAAGTTTCAGTATTGGTTGTTGGGTGCTGCCTAACCTATGACCCTAGATTTAACTTTATTATAAGGCCGATTTTTCAGCACCAAGAGCTCAGAAGCAAAAAATTTTAGTAAAAACTTAGAAATTGACAAAGTTCCTCATTAAATATTGGGGGAGCTTAGTAAGTCGGTGTGAAGATCGACTGGTTAGCTAAGCTTCTTCTATATCTCTCTACTATTGGAGATATTAAAAATATTTTTTTAATAATTCAAGAACTAACAAAAATATTTATTTTTTCTTTCTTTTCGCATAAATTTACTCACTTAGTAATCAAATATTAAAAAATAATTTTTATTTATGTATTTTTCTCTTTTTTAACTACCAATTCCGGTTCCACAAAAGACCATTCTCTTTTTTATTCCTTTGTGGTACAAGAAAAAATATTAAACTATTTTTAGAAATTTTCGGGCGGATCATCTCTCTCCTCATTTTTGAGCCCTTTATTTTTACATTTATTTTTTCTATTCACAAATTTTCTTTTTTTCTGATTTATTTTCTTCTTTTAACTACTTGAATGCGCGCTTTTAAAAGTGCTTCTTTTCTGTACTTTTTTAACTAGTATTTTTTAGATGCTTTTGGTCAATCACCGAAATAAAATTAGGATACATACTTTCTAAATTAGACCACCAACGATGCTTTTTCGTTAATTTTTATTTTAGTTCCACCCTAGTTGTTTTTTGGACGCTTCAGTTCATGCCTCAAATTAGAGCTTGGTTAAACACTTACACTACCCATTGACTAACTAAGCTCCCTCCTCTACTACGTTTCGAGCCTTATTACATCTTAGGGTATAACTCTTAGTTAGATGATTTTTGAAACACGAATAATTTAGCTCATTGAGATAAATCAAACCAATACTGTGACTTCCGGGATTTGAAAATTATTAGCGAAGTTTTCAACTTTCGTCCTCCGCTTTTTAAACCAATTTCGCTTCTGCCCTTCACAGTCTTCACAAAAGAGTCGTTTTGAGCCTCAAACCGAAGCACAATTTTTTGTTGATTTTTCTCTTATCTTATAAATTTTATTAGTAAACTATAAAATAGCAATTTAATATTAACATTCCACTCCCTCTGCCCTCCTTTAATTCATCTCGCTTCAGCCATAATCTTTTTTTTGCGCGAAAGTTGTTTGTCTTTTTGTGTCGGCTGCGCGCAATGCCCGAGGCGTAAGCACAAAAAATGAATTTAAATAGGAAGAATGGTGTGTAAATATTTTATGATTTTACAGAAAAGTCCGCAATGTTTATCTGCAAATCCAAAAATCAGAGTGATCTTTGTCCGCAAAAATATTTGCAGACAAAAAAAATTCCCGATTTTGTTTCCCGATTTAATTAGAGAACCCCCCATCGCGTACTTTTTTGTTCATTCTTTGTATTCTCCCTCTGTTCCCATAATAATTTTTATTTCACTAAAACAGAAGCAAAAAGTAGGGAGAGAAGGACTGATCACATCGTCGTCTTCAGTCGTCTTTTTTAGCTTCTCACAGCTGCAAGTACAAAAATACTTTGTTGGTCAAAAAATGTGGTGAATGAATAGGAGAGGAGGAAAAGCCGGTTCTTTCTACGCTGTTTTTTCTTTTTTTTTCCCATTTTTTTCAATTTTTTCTTACCCCAAAACAGCTTTGTACCAACAATAATAACAATGCATTAAAAAACATTCTTTGCGATTTGTGCTTAATATTTATTTATTTTTATATAAATGCTGATTCAGCTGGGGAGAAAAATATAAAATTCTTATTTTTATTAAATGTTGATAGCTCATGGGAATTATGTAAAATAATAGAAGCTTTGTAAGACATACGATTCCATTGTGTGTTAGCGGAGCTGGCACGAAGGGTGGATGGAGTAATCAGCTAGAAACGGCATAGCCAGGCCTATAATGGTCGGTTCTTGATGATCTTGGTACTCTTTAATAGAGAATTAAATGCACTATAAGATACCTAAAAATCAAAATCTTCAGCTAATCTATAAAAAAGTTATCATCAATAAGGTCATGAGAATCACATATTTTTGGAAAAATTTAGTTTTTAGATCGTAACTTTTTTGTCAATCTTTCGAGAATTTTGATTTTTTGATATTTTATAGTGTATTTAATTCTCTATATGAAGGTACCAAAAGCATGAAGAAGTGCCCGCACCTTCCTGAGTTATAGGGCCGGGACTCGTCTGTACTGATCCGAAGGTAAATACTCAACTTCAATGAACCGTCCTTTTACCGCTTTTTATTTTTACCATTTTGACGACCCCAATTCACCCCAACATTAAAGTGCTTTTCTCTCGAGACGACTAGCTTATTAAAAAGTTATTTCCGATTAATCATTAAATCTGCTTTTTTCAGCAAATACAAAATTTATTTTTTTCTTCTTTTCTTGTCAATTTGTCCTGTTTTTCTCTCCGATTTATCCTTAATTTTGTTTATGTTTTTGTTTCTTTTTTATAATTCACTGCAATTCTTTCTTATTTTTTTCTTTTTCATTGCGCGCAATTTCCGTCGAGCCATGAGATTCGCCGAAGGTACAATTAATTTACGCGGTGTATAGCCCCCCTTCACTTTGTACAACATTCACATTCCCAATTTTTTCCAATCTTCACATTCATTCACAAGAAGAATGCTAAAAATACTACAACGTATTACTTTTTTCATTTATTTAATCTTATAAATTACTTTTATTTGAGTAATTCTGATTTAATTCTGATGTTTCTGGAAAATTATAAAGGGTTATATATTTTAGGATCCGTTTTGTGGATTCTGATTTTTAAATTCTGATTTTTTTCGGTTTCTGATTTTACTGATTCTGATTTAAATTCTGATTTTAATTATCGAATTCTGATTTAAATTCTGATTTTATCGTTTTCTGATTTCAATTCTGTTTTTTCCTCACTCTGGTTTTAATTCTGATTATTTAAATTCTGATCTTCCGGATTCTGATTTTAAATTCTGATTTCTTTGGATTCTGATTTTAATTCTGATTTTTAATTCATTTTTCCAGATCTGATTATCTAAATTCTGATTTTTCCGGAAACTTCAGTTTCTGTTAATTTAATTCTGTGCTAATCTATAATTTTCCCCCTCATTTTTACCTGTATTTATTACGTATATTATTTTTCAATCATTTTTATTTATAATCCGGTTTCTTTGTACACAACCCCATTTATAATAAATATCAACAATAAACGCCCAGTTCCCACTAAAAATATCTAAAAAATAAAAACAATTTTTTCATTCTCCGTTAGCAGCATTTATAATAGTATTAATAGCTGGACGAAAATGCGCGTAAAGCAATGCTTTTCTCATTTTCACGCCTTTCTTTTCTTCTCATTTCAGATTTTCTTTTCTCTCATTTTTCATAAATATTTATTTTTTTTTATTTATTTTGAGATATCCCAAGATTCATTGGATTTTCCTTCATGATTTGACGCTTTTCTGTCATCTTTTTCGTCAGTTTCCAGGGGTGATTTTATACTAGGGATGTCACGGACTGTCCGAAATACGATACCCGAAATCCGAAACCTTGACGATTCTCGATCCGAAATGCGAAACCTGGGCAGTTTTTTAGATCCAAAATTCGAAACCCTGACAATTCTCGCCCCAAAGTCCGATACCAGATCCGAAAAATTTTAGAAAATCCTATCCAATATCAAGCCGTCTTTCTTTATCGTCCCGTGGCATTCCTGATCTATTAACGTTTTTAATTCGTCTAATTTTTATTTTATCTTTTTTTTGCAACCCCCCCCCCCCCCCCCCATGTTTATTAACTTAATTTTTTCCTCTATTTCCTCACCTCCTTAAGAAGTCAAAGTTCAATAGATAGGAAAGGGAAGGTCAGTCAATACATACATAAACATTAGAAGAGAAAAAATATCAACAAAACGCCTCCGCTGTTAAATTAGTGCAAATAAAAAGTGTGATTCACCCCTCATTAGGAAAGCATTTCTACTCTCTCTCTCTTTCCCTACGTTCACATTTTACCGCAATTTATCTATTGAACTTAGGCGAACACTTTTTCCATTTAATTTTTATCATTTGTGTCATTTCCATCCATATGATTTATTAATAAAAAATATTTTTTACACCAATTTTTTTGCAAATGTGAACACATTTAGCTTGAAAATGTGTTCGATAATTTTAGCAAGCCTTTTTTGATCGTTTCATAAATTTTTTTTGAAAATATTTTTTTATTAATTAATTTATTTAAGCCCTTCACTTTAGTCTTCCGTTTCCTTTCCGCAACTTTTTTTTTCCCAAAAAATTCATTAAATCAAGGATGTTTTTCCCTAGAATTCAAGTGTTCAGGCCTAATGTGGCCTATTGTTGGCGTTGGCCGAAGATTTCCCAGGATCCTCCAATATTTTTTTCCAAAAATTCATGTTCAGGTCTAGAGACCATACCGTACTACTGTATAATACCGATACCTGACTGAGACAAGATCTCAAACAAAAATCTATTATTTTTCGTAATTTCTTGCTCAATCTTCATACAACCCTCCCGGTCCTGTCCTTATTCAGACCTATTCTCTAATTAAGTTTCCGGTTCCCTTTCTCGCTTCCTTCTTTGCAATTTTAATTTGCCCAGTTCATTGCCTTAATAAAATAAATTTCAATTTAATTTTGAATTTTTACATTTTTGATCTTCAGAAAAAATTTCTGTTTTCCAACTTTTTTATTTCAATTATTATATTTTATCTTTTAATCTTTTTTAATCTTTTAGATATTAACAAGCACTATACAATATTTTTTCAACTAATTTAAATTTTTTGGTCATCAGACTACGTTAAACAACAAAGTTTGTGCGTCACATGGTCGAGAACTGGAAATGAGCATTTGGGGACTTTGACAGGATTTGTTGGCATTGTTGGTTTTTTATTTTTTATTTAAAATTTTTTTGTTTTTTTTCATTTTTTTCTGTTTTTTTTTTTGATTTTAATGAGCTTTTACTCTTGGGGAAGGAAATTTTTAATATTTATAGTACAACAAAAAGTGTAAAAAATAAGTTATCTGGGGGATTAATTGTCTATATAAATGAGTGCGAAACGGGGCTGGTATTAACCTTTAAATTTTTATTTTGTTTATTTTTTTAAATGTTCGAACAGATTTTCCAAAAATTTTGGAGCGGGGCTGTCCGCAATTGCGGATTACGTGTTTTTTCGATTTGCGCTTGCAGATTTTAAAATTGCGGTTTCTTTAATAACTTTAGGTTTGAAAGCTCCATTCACTATGCTTTTATCCATTTATCTTTTTTTATTTCTCTAATTTTCTCATATCTAGTACAGATTATTTTCCTTTTTTTGTGAGATCGGCAATTTAAATGCGGCCAATTAAGTGCGGGGAGCGGCTCGTTTCACTGCGCCTTCTTATAATGCACTTACCGTACTTTTAATAGTGTGCCTCTCACTATTAGACCGACCCCTACTAATAAACCGACCACTAAAGTAGAGGTGGGTTGGAATTCCGATTTCCGAAAAAAATTTTGATTTCCGAGTTCCGACTTTTGAGTCAGTTCCGATTTCCGGCTCTTCCGATTTCCGACACCTCTGACTGTTCCGACCCACCTCTGCCCTAAAGGAAGGTTGAAAAATAAACCGACCGGTCGCACTATTAGAAGAGATACGGTATCTGTTCTATAGCACTAGTTTACTTTTAGTCAATTACTTTTTTTATCTGTGTTGATTTGATTGTCTTTTAATTTGTTTTATTATTTTTCTAAATTTCCAAAAAATATTTTTTTTATTTTTTTTTATTCCCACTTCCCTAATTTAATCAATCATTTAAAACCTTCTCTAAACAATTTACCGCAACCTCTACCTATTTAATTCATTCATTTTTTACAACCTAAACATTCCTTTTTTAATCTAAACAAAACACACAAAAACATGTTTTTAAATGTCCTTGAGGTTTTTTAAACCATAAAAAATAATTTTCTTGATGAAAATTTACACTATTTATTCAAAAAATAAAAACCCTCGGAAATTCTTCAATAACTTTAAGATTACCAGTATCGTCATGAACTGGCCTGTTGCGAGAGGCGATTTTAGTGCCCAATTGAGGGTGTGATTTTAAGTGCGGCCATTTGATAACAGGAAATTATGATAGGCTTTTGAGTGCCCCCAGTTAGGTGCGAGACTTTCAGTACGCTCTGTTGAGAACGAAAATTTCAGTGCAGCGATTTGAAGGCGAGTATTTTAGAGCGCCTAGTGAGTGCGGAATTTTGGTTATTTACTTACGGGATTTTGATTTTGCCCGTTTCAGAGTTTTTTCGAGAAACGATTTTTTATTTTGATTTCATCTTTGTTTTTATTTTTAACTAAAAATTGATTCTTTTAATAAATCACTAACCAATTTTTTGACACATTTTTAGCCAACTTTTTAGGCTATTATAAAACACAAATCTTTTCCCTCTAAAATATATTTCTCGAGATTCTTTCAATATTTATTTTTTTGTTTATGTGTACAGAATTGCTCTAAAAATTTTATTTTTAGTGAGTTAGTGAGGGAAAAGCGACTGCTGCTTTTTGTTTATTTCTTAACTTTTGCCTGCTTTTTTCTTCTCTTTTTGCAACACACTTAATGCTTTTAGTTTATTCTTTCTTCAATTTTTGCTTTTTCTTGTCCCTTCTCGACCAAATTTTTTTGTTTTGGTATTTTAGAGGTCACGCCAAAATTATAGGGAGGAGGGTAAAGTATAGAATTAAATTTAGTCGATGGTCTTTATAGTTTATATTTATTTTTTGTGATTCTTTGGCCTTTCTACCTTTAAATTTTTTTGTTATAAGAAATTAGCTATATATAATTAATTTTTTGGTTCGAATCATACTTGGTAATGGCATGGTTTTTGTATCCGTATCCGGATATTTACGGCGGATACAGACGGATGTCCGCAGGTATTTCGAACTTGTCTGTATCCATATTTGTATCCATTACCAAGCCTGGTTCGAGTATTGAGAAGATAAATGCCCCTTTTAATGCTTAAATATAGTCAAGGTTGTCTATAGGACTTTTAGGATGTACTGTCCCTTCGGATATAGACCGACCGGCTGGTTAGATATAAGGGGTGTGTGCTGTTTCGTCTTTCGTGTTTTGTTTGTAAATTAATTTTTCGCATTTTTCCTTTCGTCCTTCGCTTTTTTTACCTCTCGTATTTCTTCTTTTAAATTCGATTTCGGCACATCCCTGTTGGATATACCGTATTTCCTATAAAAGAATGCCCGGACAATGTATTTTTCAATCATCGTCTAGGTGGCATTGTATTAGAGAGGGGCATTCAAATGGAGGTGTGCATTTTAATAGAGGAAATACGGTATCTCCACAAAATACCAGTGCCCTTTCCTCTTTTTAATAACCGAGTTGACTCTTATTGAGTTCAATTTTTAAATTCCCGGTTTAATTTTTTAACATTTAAAAATATTTATTTTTGGCTTTTTGAACAATTTTTTCTTAAATACTTATCAATATTACCCAGCCAATTCTTCATTTAAACGGGCCTTTCCATCGAAAATGTCTAGCTACAATTAATTTATTTTCTAAATTGGGTTCTTCGAGATCAATCAGAAAAATCTCTTTTTTTATTTTTATTTATTCATCTCCATCCATACAAAAAGCAGAGGTCATTTTTTGCTTTTCGTGTTCCCAATCTTTTCTTAAAGATCTTGTCAATTTTTAACGACCGGTTTAACAAAAAAAAATTAACAAAAAAATCCTCGCTCTCTATTTACACTAAAATCTTTTTTTAAAAGCTTTTGGTATTCGCCAGCTACTCTCCCCCCCCCCCTCCTCCTCCCCCCCTCCCCTCCCTCCCTCCCTCCCCCCCCCCCCCTTCCCCTTCCCCTTCCCCTTCCCCTTCCCCTTCCCCTCCCCTCCCCTCCCCTCCCTCTTCCCCTTCCCCTCCCCTCCCCCTCCCCATTAATTTTGGGGATTGCTCTCGGCGACATCTTTTTCTACTTAAATCTTTACTGATTTTCTTGTGCTCAACAACAATGATGGCGGCGTTGACACTAATCCTCTCCTTTCCTTTCGGTTGTCCATCACTTTGGCGATTCACAAAAAAAATTTTTTGCACAGTCAAAAATATCCTAAAATTTGTGGGATGTTTCTACTATTTTTTAATGCCCTCATTAACAAAAATAAATTTTTTTTGTTTCTATTTATATCCAAAAAATGACCGTGTCTTTATCCTGCTTCTTTTGAATTTCATCGAATAATTTTGGCGCTTCTAAGGGCTACTTTATGGATCAAGTTGTGGATGAGATACATATAAGGCTGATTAATGGAAGATTGCTTTTACTCATTTAATTTCTATCCCGAAATATACCAAAATACATAAAATACCAAAATACAAAATACATTCTCTTTTAAATCTTTCTGGCATTTTCAATTAGTAATAAATATTATGGTTTATTTTTATTTGCACAAATCCTCTTATTTTTTACAAAATGCTTTTAAGCCTTTGCTACATTTGCGCAAGCTTTAAAAGCTTTAAACTTTGGATCTGTAATCTATTTTTTGCAAAAATCTGTTTTTGTTTAGTTTCTTTACTGCTTATTTGGTAACTACTTTATATTTAGATTTTGTAAGTCTACAATACTGTATCAAAAAAATAGCTTGGAATTGTATACATGGGTTGTAGTTTCCTTGGAACTCTTAAGGTATTTGAAGCTGCACGCACGAAATTTCAGTTAGTTTTTTTTCGTTTGTCTCGCTTTGTCACACAGAAGTTTGGAGTTTCGTGCATATCCGGTTTTTTAAGTTCCGAATATTCGGAGCTTAAAACTTTATTGTATCAGGGATTTGCCGTTTCGCGTGTTTCGTCTTTCGCTTTTTGCATACTAGAGAGCGAGCTGGATCTGGATCCAGACGTTGAGTTTTCCTTGATTCAAGGCAAGATTATTTTTTGCATTTTTTTCATCTTATTACGAATTTGAAAATATTATTTAAATTGTTGTTATTTTTTATTATTAATTACTTTATTTGTACAACAACTCTAAAACCTACCTCCTCTATATTTTTATTATCTTTTGTTTAGTACATAAATATTTTTTACAAATTTTTTTTTTAATTTCTTTGTCTACTTCATTCTTCAAAAAACGTTTTTTTTTATTATTTTACTTAATATTTATTTTTCCTTTTTTATAAAAATAATATTTAACAAAGAAAATAAGTATGGCGAGAATTCGCGCATTGAAGAATGAATAAAAGAAATTCTGTACGGCGCCGTCAAACTATACTATTATAGCGTTATACCCTTCACTGAATTGTATATATTATTTTTACTACTTCCTCTAAATATCATAAAAATTTATTTTTATGCAATAAAAATAAATGCTTTTTTGGAGATTTTTTTGTTAAATAATATTAAAGTAGGGAATTTTTGTAAATAAAAATAAAATTGTTAACAAGTATAGGTTACTGTTGATTAGAGAGGCGCTGTAAGGTATTTTGCAGTTGTTGGATCCGGCCTCGATGTTTTCATACTCTTGGCTCCGGGGCATTTTAGCATACATAACCATGAACTGATAAAAATCCCCTCTTTTTAGAGCAACTGATTAAAACATTTGTTTAAAAACTGAAAACCAGTGTATATAAAGCAAAATTTCTGTTATATGGACAACCGGTCACTTCCTGAATCTTTCTACAAAATTTATTTGCCTAAGAGTCTATATCTGTCTGTTTAAAATTCTCAAGGCTATTTTTTAGATTATTTTTTCCATTTTTCGATTTTTAAATTATTAATTTCACAATTTTTTTAAATTGTCTAAATTTTAAAATTAATTTTTTTTCTAAATTTTTTTATATTCTTTGGTTATTTTGTAACTTTAAATTTTATCAGACATTAGACTTGTTAATTATTGCATTTTTCTGAGAAATTTTGTTTCCTTTCAAAAAAATGTTTCCTCTAAAAATTTTCTCCTTATAAGCTCTCACGCTTTCTCTCATTTTCCATTCATTCTCTAGCAGGTTGGAAACAAAAAATTTTGGAATAAAATTTTAGCCTTTTTCTTTTTTGTGTCGAGACTTTACCACGTGTCACGTGTTATATTGCCTAATCAGACCTTCCTATCTTTCTAGAAAATTTTTAAAATTTTTTGAGCCTTTAAAAGACTAAAATTTCTTTCATTTTGTATCTAAAAATTTGAATTCGACTACAGTCTCTGAACCAGTGGCCAACCAAATTTCAAAAGTTTTATAATCTACTAGTCTCGGGTGTTTGAGTTAGTTGACTGTATTTCAAAACTAATATTGGTATATTAAGTGTTGTTAGGCAACAATGCTTTAACTAATGACAGCTGCCATCTCAACTTAATTTTTAACTAATAGCGCCTGTTTGTTCTTACTTCCTTTTAAGGCTCTATTTAATATATTAATTTTTGGAATTTACACAAAAAAAAATATTTTTTTAAATTTTTTATTTATATTTTTTTCCTTCAACATTTTTCTTAGTTTTTGTTTTAATTTTTCCCCATTTCCGCCAGCCACCACAAGTAGTTTTTATTTGTTGGCGCAGCGGCACATCTGTGGCTTTTATTTTTTCTTGTGTTTTATTCTCGACATTTTTTTGTTTTATATTCTTTTTTATAGTTCTTTTTTCATTATAAAGGGCAAGCTTTGAAGCTAATTCAAAGGGCAAAAGCTTTCTATTTTATATAAAAAAATTTTTGTTTATATCAACTAGAAGGCACGGACATGTTTTGTGGCTAGAAAAATGACATTTCTTTTTTTCCTGTCAGACCAAAACACCGTCCGACCAAAATTCCGTCCACACATTAGAGTATAAAACACCGTTCATTTCACTTGGGATTTTAAACAAATTTTTAAATAAAATTTTTGTGCAAACAGAGTACACTCCAAGGTACCGCAAGCCTATAACTTTCAGAATTGTTGAATCCGCACTGCTATGGCGCATCGAACCATACGAGGGCGTCCCATATTCGGCAATTCTGAACGAAGTTATAGCTCTGTGGTTGGCTTGCTCCCGTACTAAACATAGGCTTAATAGTCTTAAGGTCTTAAGATATTAAGGGAGCCGACACAAATCTAATTTATTACTGTAAAGTGGAGGTTATATCCGGGACGGTGTTCGGTGGTTTGCCCCCTTTTTTCTTTTAATTTTTTTTACTTTTTGCCATGTTTACTACTTTTTAACTTTACATATGTTGACTTTATAATTTAGTAGCTGGAAGTAAAAAAACGTGTTGTTGTGAGCTAGAGACAAAATGCCATATTTTTTGAGTGGGAGCTGGTTGAAGTAAATAAAAACGGACACTGAAATGGGGGGACTAAAAAATATCTAGAGAAATAAAAAAAATTAGTATTTAAGATAAAAGGGTGGTGGTAACAAGAAACCTTTCAACCTGTTGCTTGCATTTTTTCCATATGCTGCTTCGTTTTTCTAGTAAAAATTTATTTACATTCTCATTATTAGTTTCATTAATTATTAAAATTATTGCCAAGTTTTAAGTTTAGGCAACACCTACCATGCCCTTATAACGAGAGGTGTATAATAAGGAGATCGTCTAGACAGCCCGCATAGCCCTTCCCCCCTTCATGGCCCTATAACGAGGGAATATTATAATTTGGTTATCGCTTGGGTAGACCTTCCTTACTCCACTTTCTCGACCCCCTCACAATACTTACAACTTTAAAAAATCTTTTCTTAAATAGAGGTTTACTAGTATTGGTTGTACTTTACAGTGAGGTCCGACTGTAAATATAATTCAGCTTGAAGCATTGATTTTAATAAAATTCCCCATCTTTATATTTTATAATTTATTTAAAATTTATTCTCTGCCTTCTTTTAAACCTCTCCTCATTTTTTAAAATAAAAAATATGTATATTATGTATATGCCAGTCGTTCGTTGCTTTTGAAAAATTCCATTAGCGTGGTATTTCAGCGTGTGGAAAAATTCAATTTTAAAAATGCGCCTAGATATCATTTACATTTTTTTTCAAAAATGGAGAAAAGGCTTTTCTTTTTTTTAATGGATTAAGCTCAATTTTTAAGCTAACATAGGATTAAATTTTTTTGTTTTTTAACAAACCTTTTTTTATTTTTAAGAAAATTTTAACGTTGAATTATTTAAATTTTATGTTTTTTATATATTTGTTTGAATTTTAAAATTATGTATTTTTATTGGATATTTACTACCTGAAATTCGGGTTGGGATTTTCGAGTCGGGCCGACGTTCGAGTCATTTTTCGGTCCTCGTTTTTATCGGACCGGACGGACCGAGTCTTTTTCGGGACAAAATTCGATGCCCCCAACCCTACCTAAAATGTATGTAGCAAGAGAGAGTTTAAGTTTAGCCTCGGGCAGCATCGATCATGCGATGGCTAGGCGCTTTCGCTCACCACCGTATATACAAGGAGTCACGGATTATCCGAAACCCGAGCTCGACGACTTTTTTCCTAATCTGTAGCATCCCTTATGAAAATCTTCTTACTGCTTTCACCCTCTCCTCTAATAAATTTTTAGGTTCCTTCTAGTAATTTTTAGGTTCCTTCTAGTAAAGTTCCTTCTAGTTTATGGAATTTTCATTTTATCAAATTTTTCAAACACCTACATTTTTTATCTTTTTAACATTTTTCTATTTAAAAATTTTGACTTTTTACCTTATATTTTTTTAATAATATTCCATTTAAACGTCATTTTACTAGATTTATCGCCTAATAAAATTATTATTATTAAATTATTTTTATTATTTATGGCAATTTTTTCTTTGTAAAAAATTCCCATTTTTACGTAAAAATTTTCTCTCATTCCTTTTTTTTTAACCCACAGTTTATTTTTTATAAAAATTTTTTAATACCTTTAACGTCATTTTATCAATTATTCTTTTTTAAACTTGACAAAGTATTCCCCCTTTAACGCCCACTTTTGAAATTTTTTAATTGAATTTTTTTGTTTGTTTATATTCTGTTTATTACTCATCATTTATTTTTCCCTCATTTTTAGTACTATTTACTCAGAAAGTTTATTTAAACTTGAAATTAATAAGTTTATTTTTAAGTTTGATAAACTAATTTAAATAGTGGAATTATTTATGTTTAAGCTCAAACTTAATTAAAAATATTAAGTTTAAATTAAACTTGAATGTTATTTTTATAAACTTTAATTTTAAATTCAGAATATCTAAGTTCGAACTTAAACTTATATTAGAACTTGAATATTATTTTTATAATCTTGAATTTAAAATCAGAATATTTAAATTTGATCTTGAAAATTATTTCCATGTACTTAAATTTATAAATCAGAATATTCAGGTTTAAACTTTAACTTGAATACTATTTTCAGAAACAATTTAAAATCAGAATATTTAAGTTTAACTTGAAAATTATTTTCGGAAACATATTTAAGTATCAGAATATCTAAGTTTAAACTTGAATATTATTTTCAGAAACTTTAATTTAAAAATCAGAATAAAGGTTTCAACTAAACCTGAATATATTTTAAGAAACTCAAATTTAAAATCAGAATATTCAAGTTTAAACTTAAACCTGGAAATTATTTTTACAACTTAACTTTTTAATATTTTAAATCAGAAAAATAAATTTATATTTTTATTAATTTGTTTATTTCGCACTTGCCTTAAAATCATTTAATACGGTTAGTTTTGCTTCATCTATTCCGGATCAAATTGCAACCAAAAATTTTCTATTTTTTATTATTTTTTTATTATTCTTCCTGTTTTTTGATTTAGGGGGGTGGCTTTCTTTTTTTTTTTATTTTATTGCTTTGTAACTGACATTTTTGATCATAAGTTACTCATTTTTTTATCAGTATTTTGCAGAATTTTGGGAGTTTTTTTCTTTGTTTAATTTTGCAATTAATTTTCTTCACTTTTTTGAATTTATGTAATTTTCTTGTTTTAATTTTGTGTCCCTTGTTAAAGTTCTTTCTGCTTTACTTGCATATTGCTTTAAACTGCTTCTATTTTATTTATCTTATCTTAACTTCTCGTATTTTCTCATATAAAGTCTCACTCTCATTTAGGTCCCCTCTCTTTTAAGCCCATGGGGACTCCCTCAATTAGATCGTCTTACAATTTAAAGCAGTACCCAGTCTGGGGGATAGTTGTAAAATAAAGCTCCATGTTGCTTTATTATAGAAGATACGATAATTCCTTTATCTCTCCTTTAAAAAATATTTTTCCTTTATTTTTAAACCTAATAAACTTCCATTATCGTTATCCATTATTATTTATTTAAAATAGATTTTTACACATTTATTAAAAGATATAGCATGCACATAAACACATGAATTTTTACCGCGCAGCTTCCTTTTCATAAATTCCTCTGATCTATTCATACACATTCATTCACATCCCCTTACTTCTACCATTCGCGGGTCCTTCACCCGAACCGGATCCATTTTTCTCTCTCTCATTTTTCTTTTATTTATCCTATATAAATTGATGGACTAATCGGCGGTAATGCACTATATGTGCAGTTTAGGAGAGAGATAACTTTTTGAATATTTGAGTCTCTTGGTCCGTTTAGGCTCTTTCTCTCGTTGATTTTTCATTTATGCTTTTAATTAGAGACCGAACCGAAACAAGATATCGAAGAAGAATTGAGGTTATGGGGACTAAGATTCTGAGAGATATCCTTCTACTCCTCTCTAGCACGATTCTCATACATGAGACTCCCAGTCTGATCTCTAGAAGCTCCCAGTCCGTCTCCAAGAGACTCCCACTCCGATCTCTTACGAGACTCTCAGTACTTTCACTAAGAAACGCCCAGTCTGATCTCTAAGAGACTTTCAGTCCAGTTTCTAATCTTTAGTTTGGAGTTTTATTTTCTTTCAAAGATCCTTAAGCTCTTTTGCCCTTTAATCTCAATCATTCTTTAAACTAACGGCCTTAGACTCTATTAACCTCTTCCATGACTAACCCTTCCTTTACTCCCTTCTAGCACTCTACTTACGTAGTATATAAGTCCATTTTCTGCCCTAATTCCTGCCCCAACATACACAAAATGTGTAGTATTTGTGTGCTCAATATATCCCCCATCCATCCCCTTTTTGCTTGCAAAGCACAAATCCCTTTTTTCACATTCAACGTCCACCAGAAGCAGCAGCATAAAGTAACACACCAACAGTTTATACTTTTTGTTTCTCTTTTTCGATCACTCTGCTAAAATACACAGAAATTTTATTTACTTAATCCCGTTGGTTTATTCTTTTATTTCTCAATAAAAAAGATCAGAGCTTTTTCTCATACATAAATCAGATTTTTTAGCATTTTTGGGAATCTTTTAAAATCAGAAATTAAATTTGTTACCAAAATCTACTACTTGATACTAAAAGCATTGAAGCAAAACTTGATTTTTGCTTCAATGCTTTTTTTGTTTCTAATTTTGAACTTTGTTTCAACTTTTAATTCTGATTTCAATTTTTGATCTTATGCTTCCCTTAAAATTTTGTTTCATTTTTAAAATTTTTATTGTTTTTTAATTTTTGCTTCTACTTTTTTATTGTTGTTTCTGGTCTTAATTTGTTGCTGCAACTTTTAATTTTTGTTTCAATTTTTTTGTTTTTGCTTCAACTTTTAATTTATGCTTCATATTTTAAATTTTTTGCTTCAACCTCTAATTTTCTTAATAATATTTCAAATTTTCTTATACCAAATTTATTTATTTATTATTTATTAAATACCCTTTAAAACCAACTTTTCACCTTTTCATTCTCTCAATTAGTCTTTAGCACATTCCTTTAAATTCCATTCCCACACACACAAACTAACAACTAATCATCAAAAATTAAATATCAAGAAGTTTAAAGAAATCTTTTATTTTAATATGTTTAATGTTGTAAAAAGGCTCTTGGGCTTCTCTCTTTCTTTATTTTATTTATTAAACTGCCCATTTTTTTTAAATTTTCTTGTCTTGATTAATTTTTGTTTACTTTATTTTTAATTTTGCTTCAATTTTTTTCTTTAGTCTTTATTTTGTTTCTGCCTCAGTTTTTTGCTTCAATTTTTACTTTTTGCTTCAAATTCCTGCTTCAGTTTTCAATTTTTCTGCTTCTATTTTGAATTTTTCTTTGCTTCAGTTTTGAGTTTTTTGCTTCATTTTTGAGATTCTGCTTCAATTCAGAATTTTTTTGCTTCTGCTTCAATTTTTAATTCAGTTCTGAGCTTTTTCTAAGTCTTTTCTTCAGTTCTGAGTTTTTTGCTTCACTTTTGAATTTTTTTTTGCTTCAATTTAAAATTTTTTTCAATTTTTCAATCATGCTTCAACAATGCTTGAGTTAAATTTGTTTCATTTTTTGCTTCAGTTTCCCTCAACTTTCCTTAAAATTTAAATACCATCTGATGCTAATAAAATCTTAAATAAATTATTTAATTTTCCTTGATGTTATCACACGCGAGAAACAAAACAATAAAAACAAATAAAATAAATTTATCATCTTTTATATGATTTTTGCTCTATTTTCTTCTTTTGATGATGATAATAATTTTCTATTGAAACTTGTTATTTTATTTAAAAAAAACTTCTTTCCACGTATTTTTAATTGTAAAAAAATAAAATAAAAGACATTCAAGCGTATATATAAAATAAATCTTTTATGAAAGAAAATAAATATGTATAACATTAAAAAATAAGCACATTTTCTTTTATTTATTTGTCTTGATGTCTCCATGTGTTATTTATTTTATTAGATAATAAAAATAAATAAATATCTGTATGTATCCTTTCCTCTATCAACAAAAATTTTTTATTTATTAAAGCAGAAATATGTTAAGGTTGCGGATCTGGATCAGACTTGGTAATGGACGCGGATTTTGGTATCCATATCCGGATATATCCGGATATATATACATATCCGGATATATATACAGACGGATATCCGCAGGCCTTTTTCGGATCCGGATCTGACAACCTTTGTGTCCACACGTCCAAATTTCCATATTGATTTTTTATTTAAGAAGAAAAGGCTTTACGCCATTGCCTAATTGTGTACTATGCTTGCTTCTCGCTGAAAAAAGCTAAATGGCAAAAAAGCCACCACCAAATTGCATGAAGAAAAAATGGTTGGCAGAACTATATTATATATATTACCTCTTTTTATGCTTTTTCTATATTGACGTTTGCACTTAGGCTCATTTTTTATTCTACTACTATTTTTTATATTTTTTTTACAATTTATTCCTTATTTATTTGCGAAGGCTTTAAAGCTGAGTAAATATTTTGATTAATTGACAAAATATTTCAATACAGTTCAGAATACCGAAAAAATTTCTCCATAGGATTATTACTTGAATGCTTTGCTTCAGGACTTCGTTAGCATCTTGCTTCCGATCTTCTGCTTCCGATTTCCTGCTTCCGCTTTTTTGCTTCAGATTTTCTGCTTCCGCTTTTTTGCTTCTACTTTTTTGCTTCTGATTTTCTGCTTCCAATAGTTTCTGCTTCCATTTTCTGCTTTTATTTCCTTGCTTCCGTTTTCTGCTTCTGATTTTTTTCCTCTGATTTCCTGCTTCCATTAACTGCTTCCAATTTCCAACATTTTCCGACTGTTCCAACTCCCACCATTACTAAGTTTCCTCTCTTTTCTCTTCTTTTTACTTATTTGTACTCCCAGTGTCTTTTTTCCCCTCGCTCTATTTTTATACTAATAACAAAAAAAAAGCTTTTTACATTTAATTACTATATTAAGCTAGATAAACTTTATTTATAAAATTTAAGGTTAACTATATAATTATTTTTAATATTAGTAGTATTATTTTTATTCAAGATAGGAAATAAACGCTTTCAGACAAGAGTTGTTGGCGGCCGGCTTTAACCCCGAAAATTTCTTCCAACAAATCCGAAACTCGAAAATTTTTGGAAATGAGTTTTTTGCTTCCGATTTAATGTTTCCGATTTCTGCTTCAGTTTTCTGTTTCTTATTTTTTTGAAGCCAAACGATCCTAGCTTAAACTTGAAATAAGTTTCAACAAACATTATTTTAATGTTAAATTAAACTTGAAGCATTGATTAAGCTTAAACTTGGAATAATTTAATGAACTTGAAAAAATAATTAAACTTTATTTTAGATTAAACTTAAACTTTAAGTTTACTTTCAAGTTCAACAAAAAAATACTTAAAACTTTAAAATTAAAACTTGAAGCAAAAATTAATTCTTTTCCTAATTAAATTAAACTTTGTTTAAGCTTAAACTTTATTCATTAAGCTTACTTACAAGTTCAAGCTGAAACAAAAATAAATAACACTTTAAATATTTAAAACTTGAAGCAAACTAATTTTTGCTTCAGTTTAATTTAAAGCTCAATTCTTTTCAAACATTTTATCTCTTTATTATTTTTTATCACTCTTTTATTAACGTTTCCGTTTGTTTTTTCTGTTGATATCTTTTCTTTTCCTCTTCCTTAGGGTGTGTAGACTTTTTTACGACAAAACCAAAAACTTCCTTTTCTCAATTTAATTGTGTTTGCGTGCATTTTATTTTTTTCCCCTTTTATTTTCTCGGCCATATTTTTTCAATCAATTTTTCTTCTTTTCATTCCCATAGTGGTCGTCATTTAAAGGCGACGACGACACAATTGGCCGCTAGTAGTGTACCCCTCAGCACCAACAAAACCCCTTCCCCTCACAAAATCAAATGAAAGCCTTCACCGCATAAATATGGGCGCCTTGAAGTGGGAACAGGTCACACAAGCATGGAGATTTGAGTCTGAAGAGATATACTAGAGACCGGACTGGGGGGGTCTCCGACGCGAGATATCTCAAAAAAATCTCGATTCTCGAAAAGATTTTCTTTAAATGTCTCGATCTGATATACCCTTAAGGTCTACTATACCCTTAAAACCAATCAAGCTTCTAAAACGTTCGTAGCAGGTGTTGCCTTTCGCCATTTCGTCTTTTGCCGATTTTCGCATTTTTTGGTGTTTCGGCTTTAGTATTTCACTTTTAAAAATCACTCTCAGCACACTTCCGGTCCACAACTCCCAAGAAACACTTTGTTTTTTAATTTTCGTATCTCGGACTCTAATGTCTATTCTCGCCTCAATGTCCCTCTCTCCAATTTTATTCTTCGCAAATCACGCCGACAAAGCTTGGGTGTTGTAATGTAAATACGAATAAAAAATATATATTAAGCAAACGAGAGAAGAAATGCGACGACGGCCAGTGACGACGACGACAAGAAGAAGAAGGACCTCACCACTGCTGTTTGTGGGGGGATAGTTGGTTGGTTGGTTGTTGTTGTTGAAGATATTGTGCGACCTTGGCCTACTGCCCCTTTACCACAAACCCCCAAGGCGTCGCTGCGAGCAAAGTTGGGGAGAGTAAAAATACTTTTAGTGTATTTTATTACTACTACTAAAATGTTTGCTGTTTTCTAAACACAAATTTTTCTATTAAAAAATCTTTAAATAAATTATAGCAGATTTATTTTTTATTAAATTTTTTGCTTTTGTTCTCTTTTTTAATCCATTTTTGACCCACTTTTGCAATTTTTCTTTATCCCACGATAACTTTATTTCTTTGTCTCACATTTTTATCTTTTAAATTGAGCTTTAATGTCCGTTTTTAATATTTGAAGTTTAGACTCACATGTCCATAGACTCAAATGTCCTTGAACTCAAATGTCCATAGACTCAAATGTCCATGAACTCAAATGTCCATAGACTCAAATGTCCTTGAACTCAAATGTCAATAGACTCAAATGTCCATGAACTCAAATGTCCATAGACTCAAATGTCCTTGAACTCAAATGTCCATCGACACAACTGCCCATACTCAAATGTCCTGTTTAGTCTCTTGAACCCTGGACTCAAATTTCTCCCTTCATTCCTTTGAGTATGGACCTAAATGTCCGTTGATGACAGCTTATCACTCTTTATCTCTTTATTGACAGTTAGCCTTTAATGCCTTTAGGGAATACTAATGACAGCTTTTATGAGTAAAAAAACGGTGTTACGACAATTGCGGATACGCACGTGCGGATGCGACAATTGCGGATTAAAAATTTTTTAAAAAAATTTAAAAATGATTGAAATGATATTCCGTTTTTTCGTCCCGGCTGTCAGCTTCAGACGTCTGACGGTTTCCGAATCATTTTTAGACAGATGTGGTACTGAAAATTTTAAAAATCTTAAACATTTTAGAAATTTTATATCCGCAATCGTCGCATCCGCACGTGCGTATCCGCAATTGTCGTACCGCCTAAAAAAACTTGTGTAAATACATGCCCAGATTTGCACTTAATTTACACATACATACAAAAGATATACTATTATCCCTTCTCCCGCCTTTTATGTACGCTTCACAAATAAACAAAAAGAAAAAAGTTTTGTTAGCGCTTTGCTTGGTTGACTCTTTATTCACGTAGTTTTTAGGGCAGGATTGTGACAAGCTTTAACATTATAGATTTTAACTAATAAGTGAGGAGATAAAATCAGAATTTTCTGCAGAATTTTTCAAAATCAATATTTTTATTTTGACCTTTACTAACGCAAGGTCGAGATTTTTTGAAAAAAAACCCGAGACAACGGGTTACTGAATAAAACCGAGATCGAACTCGAGGGACAAATTTAGACTCGAGACCGAGACTGAGCTTCCAAGACCATTCGTTATACTTTTCTGAATAAAATTCCCTCATTAATAAAACAGGGAAATGATGTGAAAGTAAAGAAAATTAATGAATAAATTAACACAAAATAAATATAAATGTGCAAACACAGCAGCAGCTTAACGTCAAAAAAACTTTTTATACGAATATTATACATATTCTGTTTCACTCGAAAAAGCATTCCTTTTATTTTTATTTGGCACGTTCATTTGGCAAAAAATTTCAACAAAATTCTATTTTTTTGCTTGTTTGCTTAGTCGATTTTTGGTCATAATTCCTTACTTAGGGTTGATGGATCCGGATATCCGAATATTTCCCGGGATCCTACTCATCCTACTCATAGGGTCAATCCTATCCACAGGCATTAAGGCCAAGCTGGCTGGCGCAAAGCTTTGTCACTTATCGAAGGATGGAAGCGATTGAGACAGAAGTTGGGTCGGGTTTTAAAATTTTTTCTTGGATCGTTCTTCGAGTCTAAAGTAATCCTGATTTCGGTTATCGGGTAATTCGTCCGATCCTATCATCTCACGCATTATTAAAATTTGCTTTATTAATCTCACTTAAAGTTGATTTTTTGTATTTTAAAACATTTGCTAGGGAACACAGTATTTAGAGAAAAAGAGCGCTGTCACTATCTCTATCGTCTTTTACTTCCCATTAACTATTTTATTTTATATTTTTAATTTATTTTTGTGAGAATAGCTTGAGAATAACGACCAGGGACGGTCTTACCACATTGTGGTATTAAATTTTTGGGACGGGGAGAGTCCGGAATCTCCCTTAAATGTATCGAATTTAGTTTTGAGTGGTTTTTTAGTTTAGGAAAATCTATTTATTCGGTAATGATACTGGTAATACCGAACAGTCCAGCTCAGGGCCGGACGAAATTCTGATTTATGATTTTTTGGTCTATTTCCGGTTTCCTGCACCTTCTTTTATTCTAACCGACCCTCGGTACCATTTGTACCAGAAATTCCAAAATCTCATTGATACCGGTCTGATACAGATGTCAGCTACCGACAGTACTGAAGTAGTACCCAGCCGTTCCAAACCCACTACTTTAACGCTAATAATTTTTTGTTGATTTTCTCGGTTTTCCTGGATATACTTAAAGAAACGAAAATACGAGGGAGTATATCTTTTGCTTGTTTTCTCTGCATTTGTTTGCTTTCCTTCTAATTTTTTATTTTAACATTCACATATAATTTTTAACAGAACAGTTTAATCTGCGACAACTTGGTCTCACTAACTACTTATAAAATTTTTGGGACGGGGAGAGTCCGGAATCTCCCTAAACATGTATTGGAGTTAGGCTTGGGTACTATTAGGTTTAGTGTATGTAGTCAGCAAATGCTGTAGTACATAACCGAATGGCAATAATTCATTTTTGTTGATTTTCTGGGCTTTATAGATATACTTAAAGAAGCTGAAAATTAGTAACTGTGTATCTTGTATGTTTCTCTGCATTTTGTTGCTTCCCTTCTAATTTTTTCATTAACATTCTCATATAATTTTTTAACAGAACATTTTAAACAGTAAAAAGTTGTAGGACCCACCTACTTAGAATTTTTGGGACGGGGAGAGTCCGGAATCTCCCTCTATTTTACGTAGTTATAGTAATGGGATTGATCAACAAAATACCATATTAGCCCCCCTAATAAAGCCACATGTGCCTTATTATCAGGGTCGGGTCCTATCTATTGGAGACCACCCTTCTATTATTAAGGGGGTGGGGGTATTTTGTTATATGACTATTAGATGTCTTCTCTATTACAGGGCTGGGAGTTCTGTTATAGTAAATATGGTATGTTATCATTTCAAAGATTATAACGTCATTTTACGCAAAAATTTTTCTTTTTTTAATGAAGTAAAATTACATATTAGGTAATAATTTATCCGGCGGAAATTGTATTTTATTTTTATATACACAAATTATTTTTATATGCTTTTTTTGACGAGTGGGAAATGAAAAGAAAAAATTAATAAGATTAGCGGGTAGCTGCTATAAATTGTTGTTGTCATTCTTTAGTCATTTTTATTCTTGTTTACTATTTTTTTTTAATTTTTAAATTTTTTATTTTTTTTGCACTTTTTTTGCACTTTTTTTTTAATTTAAATTAAATTTTATTTTGTTTATTTTCCCTACTAACAGAAACCTCTAAAAAAAATTTTTTTCAAATTTTGTTGTTTGAAACATGTCCTCTTTATAAACAAACTACTTTGCATTCTGCGTTTTTTAATCTTTTTGTTATGTTTTTTAAATAATTTTTTGTTTTGTGATCATTTTAATGTTTGTTAGAGCATTAACTAAACATCAAAACATGGCCCATATTTTTTAGCAAGCAAAGAATTTCTGCAAATTTTAAAAAAAGTATCGGATTATTGTGAGTATTGGACAATTCATTCTCGATGTCATATTTTGCGCCATAACTTTCTTGGTTCTTATTCGATTTAAATAATTCTTATATCAAACGAAAGCTCTGAATGCGAGGAATATTTTATCTAGCAGGATTGATTTGATCAGAGCATTCTATTAAGGGTTATATCTTGATAAGTGTGCGCAATCGTGATTTTTGATCTTTATTCAACTATAACTTTTTGTAGAATGATATGATCAAATCAATCCTGCTTGCTAAAATAATCGACAAATCCAGTGCTTTCGATTGATATAATATTTATTTAAATCGGTTAAAAATCAAAGAAGTTATGGCCCAAAATATGGTTGCGAGACGGAATTTGTCCGCAAAACTTAATTTTGTCCGCAAAAATAATCTTCAGTAGTTCCACGACTTGTTGATGTTTTTTTCGGAATTTCTATTTTCTCTCCTTTTTACCCTTCCATTTTTTGTTTTTCATTTTGTTAATTGCTTCGTATCAACCTTAACAACAAAAAAGGTTTTTGTTTGAACGTTCCTTATTTGTTGTTATTATTTTTTTGCTCTTAAATGGACGAATGACGTGATGTTGTAATGGAGGCTTTTTGTGTTGCTGGCCTTATCCCCTTTATTTTTTTTATTTTTTTACTCCCTATATATTTTTCTATTTATTTTCTCGAATTCCCTTTACACCCAATCTTTTAATTTTTTTTCCTCTCCTATTTAAAGCTTGTGGCATTACTCTTTCCCCGCCCGCGCCTTTTATGGCCTAAGCTTATTTTTTGCTCATTCCTTTTATATTTAACACACATGTCGTCATTATGTACAACCTTTATACACGACAAAAAAAGCTTCCTTTAATATCGTCAGTTTTTTTTGAAAATGGAAATTTTAGTCTTTGAACCTATGACACACCTTTTTTTTAATAATTTTTGGCAACCTTCGATTAAAAAAAAATTTTTTTTAATTTTAATTTATTGTTGCGGATCTTTTAGTTATTTTCAGTTTGTAAGCTGTTGAATCACAAATTGTATCAAATATGCGTAAACCGCCGCAAAGTTCATGGAGGGGGCACTAATATGCCGTTTTCCCTCATTAAAGCTCTATTTCATCAGGTCCGCTTTATTCCCACCAAATTCTTTTAACTCAATAAAGGGCTCACACACCCAGAGATCATACCGGACCATTGATTCTGTGGTGGGCTGGGTACATGAGAGCCGGGTACCATGGTCATAGATAATACATATGGGGGGAAAACTGCACTAGTACTTATTCAAAGCTGGTTAATCACCAGACTACGACAGTAGTTTTTTTAATTTTTAAGCCCTTCGCTTCCTTTACTTCCTTCCGATTTGCCGCTAAAAATAGCTCTGACCTTTAATATTTTTTCTATTTTTTGTACTTTATATTTTTAATTCTTTCCATTTTTAATTTTATTTTTAGTAGCATATTACTTCTCATGCTCAAATCCGTCTTTAACCTTTTTTTCTATTTTAGGGATGAATTAAAGAAGGGGGTTTTTCTCATTTCCTTTTTTATCGGAAAAGATTTTTAAGTGCTCACGCCGAGAGCTAAATTTTAACGTTTGCGGACGAATATTTGCGGATAAACCTTAAGCCTGTATTAGAATAAGCGGCCTTGGAGTCATGCTTAGCAGTGGTGTGCCGAAACTGATTTTGAAAAGCGAAAGACGAAATGGCGAAACGCCAAAAAAGGCAAAACGGCACCCCTAATTAAGGGCGGCGGATCCGGTTATATATCAGGATCCGAAAAATGGCCGGATATCCGGAAATCTTCGGTTCGGATACCGGAAATGGATATCCGTAGATTTCGGTTCGGTATCGGATTTGAATCCGGATATCCGAGATTTTCGGCGGATATTGGATCCGGATATCCAAGGATTTTTAACTTCCGCCAACCTTACCTCTGATGCCAATTGACTAATCATATTTCCTATTTTTTTGTTTATTTTACGTCTAAACCGCAAATTTTATCCGCAAGTCTTTTCAACCTTATATAAAAAGTAATATCTTTTTTTTTCTCAAAAAAGGAAATTTTAACCATAATAGGAAATTGGTGTGTTTTTAAATTGAATTGCAAAAATAGAATTGAAAAAAAAAGTAAAACATTTTTTTTAAAAAAAATTTAATTTATTCTGTGTATACATTTTTTTAAATAATTCTGTTTAAAAAATTATTAAACTAAAAATTTTTATTTTTTATTTTTAACTGGGAACATTGAAAAAATTTTATTGAAATTCCCATTATTTTTAAACTAATTTTGTTTTATTTTTTTCTAATTAAAAATCTCCCTCCATTTGATTTCTCATTTGTTTTGTTGTTCCTCCTTTGTTGACACGTTCCCTTTAATTGGAACCATTTTTAAACTCAATCCCATTACGAGACCCAGGAAATGCATTTTTGCCGATCTCTTATAATTCCTTACATATTTCTATCCAACCCACCATCTGATTTTATTTTTTTTCAATCTATTTTTTGTTCCGGTTTAATTTTTAATCATTGACCGCGTTTATTCCTCTTTCTATTTTCATTTTTAATTTTCCCCGTTATAATTAAATCTGTTTAAAAAAAAATTATTTTTTTTTCCAATTTTTTAGATTAAAATCACTTTTTGTGTTAGCGCCGCAAAAAGTTTGCCGAACAACAACTAACAAAGTAACTCTACACATAAATTTTTTTTAAAAAACTCTACTGGCGTTCGCCAATTGCGCTAGAATTAAAATAAATTTAATTAAAAATTAATCTAAATCTTTATTGTATGTTTTCTGTAAAAAATTATTATTTAAATTTAACTTCTTTTGCCAACAACACAACAAAAACAGAACGCCAAACAACAACGCCAAAATAATTTTTTAAATATTCAAATAGAAAATTTTAACTAATTTTTGGTTGTCTATCGCTATTTTTGTTTACTAAAAAAGACAATTTGCTTTCCTATTTTGGTATTTGACTGAATTGAAAAAAAGGAAATCTTAAAACTTGGACAGGTGTTTTTTTTAATTGAATTTATTCTTTTATTTTATGCACAAGTGTGGTTTTATTTTAAAATTTTGCAACCCCCTCGACATTTTTAGAATGACAGTCTGACAGTCAGTTTAATGTCCTATCGTTTAAAATAGGGTATCACCCCGAGCCTTTGGGGGCGGGATCGTCAGGGATCGGGGTTTGCCAGGGTAGAGCCTTCGGGGTTCAGGTCGGAGGTTTTTGCCTAAAAATTCGTCGGGTTTCGTGGGACGTGGTGCTACCCTAGTTTGAAAGATCGTTATTTTTGAGATTGTAAATTTGGGAACTGAGCTGTTTCGAGACAAGTCTTCGAAAATGGGAAATATTACCAAAAGTCTAGATCAAAAGTCGAAATAAAAATAACCTCAAAAATCGAAATTTTTAAACAATTTTGGCTGGGGATTTTAGAGTTTCTCAAAAATTGTCTGAAAAGTCATAGTAGAGAGGGCCTACTGTTTAAAAAAATTTTTTCCTTCACTTTTATCGTTTTCAGAATGATATCTACCGCTTCTCCTTCCCCCTCTTCTGTCGCTATCACTAATTCTTCTGGGGATTTGTCAAATAAAACAACCAATATTGCAACTCCAAACAGCAATTGTAATATTAAAAATAGAAAAAAGTTGTTGCCAACCAACCAAGCAACAACAAATGACAGAAATGTTTTGAGTCAGTCAAGAACTGTTGAGGTTATTTTCTCTTTGGGCACGCCCAAAACGGCGCGGCCATAACGGCGCTTGGCCATAACTTGCTTCGAGATTTCTCAATCTTAACAAATTTAGTATTAAACGACCCCACTCAAAGAGCTAAAGAGATTGGTACCAAAATTGATAAGGGCCAGAAATTTTCCAGCTAGTTATGGCTTTGCGCCGTTATCGCCGCGCGCCGTTTTTCTTAGCTTTCAAACCCCATTTTTTAAAGTTTGATCGTTCACATTCGGTAGAATCTAGCATTGCAGCGTCTGTCCCTCTAAGAAGAGCCTCATGCGCTTTCGATCATAGACAACAACATCATAAGCCAGGGACGCCTCCATATGCAAACAATCATCATCATCAACAGTATATTCAACAAAATGGTAAGATTAAAAGTCGACGAAAAGCCAAACTTCTAATAGTTTTTTAGTTTTTAAGTTTTTGGCTTTTAGGGGGTTGGCATTACAACGGTATTGTATTATGGCCGTTTAGCATTATGTCGTTTGGCATTAAGTCGTTTGGCATTATGTCTGTCTGGCATTTCGTCGTGTGCCATTATGTAATTTGGCATTACGTCGTTTTAGTTTTTTTGCACACCTAAATAATCTAAATTTTAGGAATAAGCTTGATTATTTTTCAGGAGTTCCTCAACACAATCACCAACATGATTCTTCTGATTGTGGTTCAAGTTCTGGATTGGGCGGTATGGGAACACCTGTTAAGGGTAACGACTTTGATAGATTTTTTAAATTTATTTTCTGATATTTTTTAGGCTTATCCGGCTCCTGTTCAGCCTCGTCTAACAATTCCATGGCTGCTGATAGTAACTCGCACGAATCGCAAGACAGTTGCGTCCCAATTTCTAGTCCTGGTGCTGCTATGGCTGTAGTTCATGAATTGAAAGGTAACCCAAATTCTGGCCAAAACAACGCTGCCGTGGCTACAACTCACCGTTCTTTGGTAGCCTCTGCAACATTGACCCAATCAATGATATCTTCGCAACAATCAACCACTACAATTTCTCCGGTTTCTTCAATCCCTACATTGGTGCAACAACAACACCAGCAGCAACATTATAATCAGCATCAAACACCTATACATCCATATCATCATCAACAATCCCAACAACAAATTATTTTTCCTTCTGCTGCTGCTGGACCTCCAAATGCTTTTGCTGTAAGTGGAGGAAATTTTCATCCTCATCATCAGCAGTCACCCCATCAACAACAATTTGGTGCCTTCATTCCGACAGTTACGGCTCCTCCATCAAATGGTCAACCACCACCGCCTCCACCCCTTCATCTTGTTCAGCAACATATCCCACAAACGAATCAAAATTCACATCATCCTTCGCATAATGCTATTGCACAAATGAATTTGACTAGTTTGTCTTTAAATTAAAAAAATTTTCTGATTTCCCCAAATTTTAGATGCAATGCAAGCTGCCGCTGCTGCCGCCGCTGTTGCAATGCAAAATGGAAATTTAGGCCCAAACCCTGTTATCGGGCAGCCACTTGGTGCTCCACCTCTCTACTGTGCTAATGCACCTCCTCCTCTTGGTGATGTTCTACAAAGAAGAACGCCTGCTGCAGAACAGCAACATCTTCAATACAATTCCCCTCATGGCATGGGATGCGCCTTCTACACTATGACATGTTTGTTTTTATGATATGGATTAGGGGTGTGGCGTTTTGCTTTTTCGCCTTTCGCCAAATTTTCCTTTTTCGTGTTTTGCCTTTTGCTTTTCGCCCTCTCAAATTTGTTTCGGCACACCTCTGATATATGTCGATTTTTACCAAATTTTTATTTAAAGGTGAAAACGCCGCATTAGCTTCTGTTGGTGCAGCAGCTGTAACTGCTGGCTATCATGTAACGCTTGAGCCATCCGCTTCTGCTCCACCTGTTGTTGTAGGATTACAACAAAATAACAACGAACCTTCATCAACAATTGAGCAGCATGTTTCCTCTTCTCCTGCTGGTTCTTTAACATCGTCTGTATCGTTACCAGTTTCTTGTGCTGCTACTACTGAAGGAGAGGGAAGAGGCGGATCACAGCAAGAAGGTGAACAACAAAAATCTCAGCAGCAGCAAAGATGTTCTCCTCCTCCAGGTTTCGGTAATGACATTTTTTAATACTGATGTTTTGGGTTGTCGATTCGGGACTGAACCGATGGTTTTTTGGTTCGGTTTTGGACAAGGTTGTGGCCATGGAGTCGATTTCAGGAGGGGCTAAAATGGGGTCGGCGCCAAAATTTTGGCGTTAACTTTTGTTTCGGATATCCAAAAATTTCGGTTCGGTTTGATTTCGGGACCGTAGATTCTCCAAAAACCGACAACCCTATTGGTTTTAATCTTTCAATTTTACTCGACAATTTTCAAGGAGTTGAAGCTGAAAATCAATGCAAAGTTGATGAATCTGATAGTATACAGAAAAACAAGCAAAATGAAGTAGGAACTGATAACTCTAATGGAGAACGTTTTCAAAATGATGCACAGGACGTAGGTTCAGGAGGAAGTGCTAGTGGTGTTGGAGGAGTCACAAATCATCAAGAACAGCAACAACAGAACAACAATAATTCTCAAGAGCATATAGCCAATGGTCCATTATCATCTCGCTCGGCAGAAAATAATAATAACAACAACAGCGTTCTTTTGCCTGGAATTCCACCAGAGATTGCTGCAGCAATAAATGGAGGACACGATCTTTTTGTTTGTTTTTTAGTTTTTTTATGAATTTTTGTGGGTCTCCCAGGTTTAAGCGTTCTTTTGCCTGAAATCTTCCCACAAAATTAGTATATTTATCTCCTTAAAGGTTCACATTCATCCGGGCGATTCTATCTCTCTTGCTGTTGGAAACGAAATTCAGCTTATTCATGGTCCTGCCACAATTAGAATGGTCTCCAATTCAATGCCACCAACGGCTATTCCAATGAACGTGCCTCATGGTCACGTTGTTCAACAATTGTTGGATAGTCAAGGAAATCTTGCACATATCATCATGTCGCAAGAAATGCCACCGCCTCAGGTAATGGGACCAGCACAGTCGCAAATCCATCAGCGACATTCACAGGTTTTTTTAAACTGAAAAATTGAATCTTTTGTTTTTTAAAGAATTCGCTTCAACCCCAGCAGCAACATTTGCAACAACAACAGAGGCAGCGCTCGAGTCCAAGTCCTCAAAAATGCGTTACTCCATCTTTGCGATATAGATCTTCTCCATCGTCATCTAATTCACCGCCAGATATGCAACAGGTTTTAGATTAGATTTGTCTTTTTTCTACCACTGATTTAAGTTTCTTTTCGATTATCAAGTTTCTTTTCCCAAAATCTACATCCTTTTATCCGCAAACGTCTTTTTTATCATTCATAAGGTTTTAAAAAGTGTGTTAATTTGTGCCTTGAAACAAAATTTTTACGCTTTTCTATCCCCACTTCGGGATTCTTATAAAAATAAAAATGAGACTTGCGATAAAAAATACTGGACTTTGTGAATATGGCAAACTTAATTAAACACTGAAATTTCAAATTAAATTTTAAAAAATAGCATGTTCAACAACAAAATTCTCATCATAATAGACATAATCATCCATCTCATCAACAGCATTATGCTGCTCTTCCTTATGACCATTCACAGCAGCAACAACATTCCGCCAATCTCTCACAGCAACAACAACAACAATTTTCTCATTCCAATATAGAAGGTGCTGGAACTCCGTCCGGAGGCAGTGGAATTGGTGGTGGTAATTATGGAGGAGGACATCATCACCAACATCCAAACCCTCTTAGCAAATGGAGTCCTCGTGGAAGTGGAGGTTTCCAATCTCACCAACAATTTGGACGACGTGCAAATCATAATATGGTATTTTTTGGATTCGAATTTTTAAACTGACACGGGCCGGTATCCGGGCTTTTTCAGACTGACTCGGGCCGGGTTTTCTTGGTTAAATCCCGAAACTCCCGAAAATCCTGATTTTATCAAAATAGAATATCCGGTTTCCGAGCTACCGGGCCCAAGAAACCTAGTCCTGGCCCCAACCCCAAAACCCATCCCTGGGTCGAATGAATAGGTTCTACCGGGTTTGAACTCTGGTATTTTTAATGATTTCTTGTATAATATTAAATATCCTTAATGAAAAATATTTTTTGCAGCCTCCTACTTATTACATGGATCCAATAATTGCTGCAGCACATAATCAGCCTCCCCCTCCTCAGCTTTTAAGTGCAGCACATTCTCCTTCAACAGCTCCATTAGGGATTGCCACAAACGTGCCACAATATGGTCAGATACAGCAGCCAATGCTTTTGGAGCAACATTTTGAGCATATTCAACCACAGGCTCAGCCACTTCCTCAACAATTTGTCACTCCAGTTGTACCTATACCCATTGGAGAAGTAGCAGAAGGAGGACAATTTATTCAGCGTCCAACCCAAACTGCTCCCGGTATGGCTCCGTCTACCTTTGAAGACGAAGAAAAGGAGCGTTTGCGTGATTCGATGAGCTCCTTACAACCGCCAATTGTGACTAGAGGTTTTTTATTTTTTTCTTTTATTATAGTTAAATGGGGTCCGTCCTATATATTTAGAAATGTGGAGTAGGTTGGCATCATCCTTAGAGTGGATTTGCGGTTTCTAGAGCGATTCTTCTTGATTTTATCCCTTTATGGGTGGAAGCTCACTTAGTTTTCCATAGATTTCGCTTTAGAGTCTTGCATTATTTAAAAAAAAAATTTTCAAGTTGGTGATCGTGATGCCGATGTAGTCTGGCAAGAGTTGGATACTTCAGAAGCTGCTGCCTCTCTACCCGGCTTTCCTGAAATTAATCAATCAGAATTTGCATATCGACTAATTTTATATGAACAAAATGCTTCTACTAGTATTTGTTACAAAACTGATGCAAATAGTGGAAATGTGTTACATTTACAAAGACTTCGACCTGCAACTGATTACATGGTTTTTTTTAAATTTTTTGAGATTTTTTTATTTTTTAACCTTAAGATTTGTATACGAGCTGATTTACCTGGCCATTGTATTGTTGGCCATCCTTCAGCGTATACTACTTTCCGTACCCTTTGTTCACGTCCTGATGCGCCTCCACTTCCAAGATTGATGGGACGTCAACAAAATTCTGTTTCGTTGCATTGGAGAACTCCAAATTGTAATGGGAGTCCAATAATTGCTTATTGTCTTCAAATGACCAAGGTTTCTTTAAATTCTTTTAATTTTAAAAATTTTCTTTTAAGGGTAAATCTGCTTCCTTCGACACAGTTTATGAAGGCCCTCATGATCAAGCACTTGTTGGAGGTTTGGAGCATGGTTCTTTTTATCGTTTTCGTGTTGGTTGTCGAAATGAAATTGGCCATTCTGATTGGTCTCCACAATTGAATGTTTATCCTGAAAGAGAACATCGTCCCAATGTTGGCGGAAGTGGAGGCCCTGGGAGTACATCATTACATCACAATCAGCACCAAAATCCTCAACATTTGTTTGGAAGCAAAGGCTCTTTAGCTAGCTCTCCTTGTTCGTCTGTTCAACAACAGCAGCAGCAGCCACAACATTTAACTTTACCAAAACCACCAGCTCCAACAATTCTTTCTGTGACGTCTAAAGATGTTAAGCTTTCTTGGAATGAATTACAACCATGCCTTGACTACTTGAATATAACGGTTAATATTTATTCTAAATTTATTTAAGAAATAGGGTTCGGGCTCTGGGCAGGTTCTGCAGATTCCGGGCCCTGGAAACCCGGTTATTTTGATAAAATCTGGTTTTTAGGGGTTTAGCCCGGATACCGGGCCCGACGATTTAATGATGTTGAACTCTGAAAATATTCCTTCCCCTTTTTCAGTTGGAAGTGTCTGATTTTTCTGGACGTGGTCCACATCATTTTACACCAATCCCAGTTGAATTTTATGCAAATTCTGGAACATTTGCTAATGTTACTGGACTTCAAAGGTTTTCAAAAATTATCATTTAAATTTAAATTTTTTTTTAGTAATCGTGAGTATCGATTCCGTTTATCGGTTAGTACAGCAAACGGAGAACAACACATGTACTCAGATTTGGTTGCTGTAAGAACTCGCTTGCATAATGAACCACAACAACAACAACCACAACAATTAAAAGAAACTCGTCATCATGAACAACAACAGTTTGAAAGGACAGAAAGAGTAACTCAACCAGCAACAACTCAACCTCCCCAGCAGCAACAAAGGACTAGCATTGGTTTTTTTGACAATGAAAACCAACAACAAAAATCGCAAGGAGAGTCTCAAAAATCAACGTCTCAACAACAATATCGACCAAAAGGAGGAGGAGGAAATGTTGTTCAACAGCAACAACAACCACAAAAAAGATCAAGTGGCGGTAGTACTTACTCTAAAAAACAACAACAACAGCAAAAGAATGGATCAGTATCACAACAACAGCAACAATTGCAAAAGGAGCAGCAACAGGTTTTTTTTAAATACTTGGGAAACCAAAGAAATGTCGAGACGAACATATCGGGATATTTAAATTCGAACATTTGCCCTACCGATTTTGGTACCTACGGCTACTGGGTATTGGACGTTGACACGCAAGAAGTTTTTGTTGCCTCAATCCCGATATGTCTGTCCAGTATTCTCCCTACCTATTTTTGGCTATTTTTTTATAATTTTTAAATTTTAGCAACAATCGCTTGAGGAAATTGAAGCTCCTATTCAACAAAAACTTGTAAAGACTCAACAGCAACAACCTGAATTCAAACCTCCCTCTTGTTCTGCGCCGAAATTTTTAGCAATTACTAGTGAAACTGCCAAAATTACTTGGGGAATAAATGTTAGATAATTTTATAAATTTCTCTCTTATTTTATTTTTAATTTTTAGCAAACTCCAAACAGTCCAAAGACAGGCAGCAGCTCCTCTGTTGCAGCACCAATGTTTGAATTACAACGTGTTGATCGTCAACATCCCAAAATTTATTATGCTGGATCTGACACTGAATATAAATTGGAAGGACTCCGGCCTGTTGAACATTTACAATTTAGAGTTCGAGCAGTACTTCTTGATACTGAAGGGCGAAGATTTGAGGTTAAAATTTTAATTTTTCGGACTTAAATTAATTTTATTTGCAGGGCGAATGGTCTCAAGTTGGTTCGGCTTGTACTCTTTGCGGTCCGCCAACTGCTCCCCGTGGATTGCGAGTTGAACAGATTCCCCAATCAACCCCACAAACGGAAAATGATGACGATTCAACATTTGAAAAAATGTCTAAGAAGGCTTCCACTGCCTCTTCTTCTGCTGCTAGTAATAGTTTTGGACATTCCACACAAGCTGGACAATCCATCAGTCTTTGTTGGGAATCACCAGCTCATTTGAATGGAGCACCTGTTGTTGAATATACTATACATGCACACAAGTCTGTTTTTTTAAATAATTTTTGAATAAGATATGAGTCCTCCCTGATGATCTACAGCCCGTCGACCTATAATTTTTGAAGGGGAATATCAAGGGATTTGGAGGGATTAAGGGAATATCGATGGATTTGATATGATTGAAAGGGATAGAAATCCTCCCCCCTCTCTCTGGGTTATCACACACCGTGAGGTGCCGCACCGGAGGTTCTAAAATACAGAACTGGGTACTTATCCCCCCTTAATCCCTCGATATTCCCTGTCAAAAGTTGTAGGTCTTTCGGAACCTACAACCCTTGAAACCGACATTGAGTCAAAACTGTCCCTAAAACCTGAATCTATATTTTTAATAGATCTTTTGCTTCGGATGATAAAAAGGATTTAAATGAAGCAGAATTGAAGGAAAGTATTAATGAAAGTGGGGAATATTTGCTTGGTTCAACATCAGATACCAAATTTATAACACCAAAACTTCAATTTGCTCATCGCTTTATTTTCTTGGTTTGCGCTCACAATGAGGCCGGTGCATCACCAAAATCGGAACCGATTGTTTACTTTAGTCCGCCCGGAGTTCCCGATCCTCCTAGAGATATTATGGCTGAGGTTTTTTTTATTTTTTAATTCGAGCAAAAACAAATTTTTAGGCTTTGAGCACATCAGAATTACAAATAAGCTGGACAGACCCGGCAAACAATAATGGAATGCCAGTAACTTATTACCATCTAAATTGCTTCAAAATTTTCCGGACATTGGAACACTCTTCCGGAAAACATCGACAGTTAGTTAGTCAACAGGTATATTAAAATTTGGGTATAAATTGAGATATCAACTAAAGTGGTTAACTGACTGAAGGTCGGCTCCAAATATCTGGGCGGATAAAAAAGAATTTGTGGCTATTAAAGGGATATCGATAGATTTGGGAGGAATAACATGGATTTGTGGGGATTAAAGGGATTAATAAACAGAAGACGAAATCTTGTGCAACTGTCAGAAAGGTGGAAGTTGGCATGTCAACATATTCTTGTTCTGAAGTCCTCTTTATCTGCCTATGTATTTGGAGTTAACCTCATAGTCAGTCGGCCATTGTGAAGTTGACTTTTAGATATGGGGCTAAAATTTACATATTTAAAAAATAAATTTATTTTTTTTGAAACAGATTGTTCCTGGCTCTCAACGTCTTTTAATAATTCAATCACTTGAAACTCAAACTGAATACGAAATTTGTTTACAAGCTGAAAATTCAATAGGAAAGAGTTGCCGCGAATCAGTTAGATGTTCAACAATGGCAAAGCCTCCTGAGCCACCAGAATTGTTTTTGTCTCAAGCTACCGCAAATACTTTAAAATTGAAATGGAACGTTCCTGGTGGTTTGTTTTTTAGTTTAAAATGAATTTTTTGAAATTTTTTTCTTATTTTCAGATGTTTCTTTAATTAATTATTATTATTATTTGGAAAGAGAAAATGAAAATGGGACTTATTCACCTGTATATGAGGTTTGAATAAAAAAATTTTTTTGGGAAATTCTCCCAAATCTGTGGCTCTAGGACATAGGCGTGTGTACCATGGATGTTACTGTTGTGTCCGCACTTGCAGAAAGAACATAATGAATATAAATAACCCAGCAATGGGTTGGATGGTAGCACAGTCGGTTGTGCTTTCGGTTCGGGCCCTTTCCGTGATGGTTCAATTCCATCTCCCATCCACAATTTTTCTACAGCATGAACCTCGGACATGACAGTTACGCGTTGAGAAAAAAATCATGTTTCGGGTCGGGTTTTCAAAATATTCTTAAGATCGGGTTTCGGATCGAAAAGAGTTTGGGTTTCGGGTAGCCGTGACATCCTTGGTACAGCACTTGACGCTGGATTAGGTTCTATTTGCAGAAGATGGTGTTTTACATCATAAATTGTGGTACTCACGAACAATACCTAGTCATAAGTCCTAACGCACAGCTGGGTATCTATATCCATTAATTTAGGGAGAAAATTAAGGGGGTTATACAGGTTAAAAATTACCAAGTCTTTGTATTTTTTTTAATTTTTTCCTTATTTTCAGGGTGATTTGAGAACTGCCAAAGTTAAGGGATTAAGAGAACTTACTATGCATCATTTCCGAATTCGTGCTGCCCTTTCAAAAGGGACAATGCTTGGTACATGGTCTACCCGTTATTCGTTTCAAACAACTAGACAACCTCCTGCTCCACCTAAACAAGTTTAAAATTTTTTAAAAATTTATTTTGTGTAATTAATTTTCCCTTTTTTAAAAGGCCCCAACAGTTTATGAACTTTCTAATGACCTTTTTAATTTTGAATGGATCGCGGCTCGAAGCAAGGATTCCTCTTCTGCAGATATTCAACGGTTAGATGCAGGAGGATCTTCTTCAGCAAATGATTGCCAAAATTCACAGATTATCTATCGACTTCAGGTTTGAAATATTTAAAAGGAACCACGTTTTATTGTTAGCTAGAGATCGGCAAAAACCGCATTCTCATGACCCCGTGACTATATTGAATTTCAAAAGCTCGAAGGGGAAAGATGTAATTCCGTTTGTCGTTAAACCCCATGATTCCTGAACGGGATCCTGTAAACTCCCGTACAGCTCCCTCCCGTGCCGACTTTTAATTAAAAAAATTTTTTCGGAATCAAAAGTTGAATAATTTTTTTTTCAAAAAAAAATTTTCAGATTGCACCTAAAGTTGCTTCATCAGCAAAAGAAAAATCGGTTGTCGAAATATGGAAGACTGTTTATGAGGGGGTAAATTATTAGCAAAAAATTCATTTTTTAATAAAATAAAATTTTTTAGGCTAATACTTGTTTTACTCTTTCAATCCCAAATACCAACCAACAACCCCGACAAGCACGTCTTTTTATTGTTCAACAATTTTTTGATAACGATAATGAAGGACATTTGTTAGATGAATGTGTTTCTGCCCCGTCCTCTATTGTTGTTTTTTCTTCACAAAAATCGCCTAATGAATCTCCCAAAAAACGAGCGATTCATGGAGGGAAAAATTCTTCAGGTTTTGATTTTGAAATTTTTATTAAAGTTCCAACAGTTCCCAACGATTAAGAAGGATTTCGTAGGGATCAGTGGATTTGGGGAGATTAAATGGCTATTATAGGATTTAGCTGGATTAAAGAGATCAGTGGATAAGGGGGGAGGGGTATATCTGGATTTGGAGGGATAAATGTGAACCCATGAGATTTAACTGGGTTAACGGGATATCAGTGGATAGAGAGGGATATCTGCGGATTTGGGCAAATAAATAGGAAACTAAGGGGTTGGAGGGATTAGTTGATTTCGGGGAATCTCTCCAATATCTCCAACTCTAGATAACCCCTTACAAGAAAATTTTTTTTCAAGGTCCATCAACTAGCAGTGGTGGTGGACGTGGACGGCAACAACAAGCAGCCGTTCATTATCCAAATCCTAAGGAAACTAAAGTTACAATGTACAAAAGATTAAAACGATTTGGTAGTTGGATTCGAAAGACGGCATCAGAAAAGGATTGTGCCTTAATTGTTTTGGTATTTCTTAATTTTTCTAAATTTTTTTGGGGTTGACTTTTGGGATTGCCCGGATTTTGTAGATTCTTGCCGAATATTGACTGATTGTTTAAAGACCAATAATAACTCTACTCTAGGGATGTCACGGGTTTAGAAAAGTCTCGTTTCGGGTTGGATTTTCAAAATTTTCTTCGGATCGGGTTCCGAATTGAAGAAAAGTCAAGTATCGGGTTGGAGTTTTGGAAAGTTCTCGGACCAGAGTTCGGGTAATCCGTGGCATCCTTGCCCTACCTACAAGTTAAAAAAATTTTTTTTCATAAACTTTATTTTTTTAAGACACTCTTTGTGATCCTAGCTTTTGGAATAGCTATTCTATTAAACAACTACTATTTGAATTAAAATTTTGTTTTTATGTGTGCTTCCTACAAAAATCCCAATCTTTTTTTAAAAAATATTTTTAAAAATTATTTATTATTTCCAGTGTTTGTATAAATCGTGCTGCAAACTCTGTGCTTTCTACGTCTCTCTAATATTTTTTATTTTATTCTTCCTTTTAATTTTTCTATTCAAAATTATTTATTTTCTAAAAAAATTGGTCGTATCTGCATTTATTTTTATATACTATAGACTATAAATTAATTAAATATATTTATTTTTTCCCTAGTTTTTCTTGTTTATGTACCACCAAATTTTATTGTTTTCTTAGAACATATCCTTTTATTTTAATCTTAATTTTTCTTCCTTTTTTCCATAATTTTGTGTCTTAAATTCTTTCATAAAATTATATTTCCCATTGAATTTAAATTAGATTAAATTTAATTAAAATTAAAATATGTATTTGGCGCTATAAGGAAGGAAAATAATTTAAGATGGGATTAATCTCTAGTCCCCTTTATCAGCCCAAATATTTGGATTTGGTTTTTAGGGCCATCTGACCTTTTGGGTCGTTTGACCTGCTGGAATGGGCTCATACTAGTTGTGACAAAAATCGTCTTTTTCGCTGTCTGATCCAGATTTCTTATTCCTAACCAGAACCGAACTGGATTTTTCTAGATTAATCCGGTCCGGAAATACTCCGGAGATCGCGAGAAAAAAAACAGACTTGGGACCCTGGACTCTGATAAAATCCGGTCAGATCCGTTCCAGCGCAGATCACTTTATATTTTTCCTTCCTTAATTAAAAATTTTGGTAAAATCTATTTTTCCCAGTTGGTTTTTATTAATTTTTTTGTTTAAAAATTCTTTTTCCCCCGTAATTTTGTATTTCCGTAATTTTATTAATTTTTTTCTTTTTCATGTTTGGTGCTTAAATTTACTTAAAAAATGTTTTTTTCTTATTTTTCACAATTTTTATTTTTCTTCTTAATTTTTAATCCAACCATTTTTTAATTTTAAAATTTCCATTTTTAATTTAACTAAAAAATAAATTTCTGAGACGTTTTTAAAAAAAAGAATATATGTATTGAGATGAGATTATTGTGATATATTCGATAATTTTATACATATAAAAATTTAATTTTAATGTATTTTTATATTTTTTGTTTTTACCACATACTATAATAAAAATATTTTTTTGTCCATTCCTTAGTTAAAAAATTTTTTTCAACAAAGCGGATAACTGCGAGCCCCATTTAATAATTTTAAAATTTGCAGGGGATTATTAAAATCCCCCTTTCCAAAAATTTTAACTACTATACTATCCACTATTAAATTATTGATTGTTGGGTAGTATAGGAGATTGAATTTATTTAGCGATATTATTTTAAAATTATTAGATGGGAAGCGCATGGGAGTCTTTTAAGCATTATTTCTTGCCTTCCTTTCCTTGTGATTTTGTTTTCCTTTCCTTGTATCTAACTGTGCGTCTTCTTTTTTATTTTTCTATGTTTTATGAAGCGAAAAAAGAGAACGCCATATTTTGCCAATAAGGCTAAAAATCCACTTTTGCCTAAAAGTCTTGTGGCAAAACGTCTATTTTTACCCTTATTGGCAAAATATGGTTTTGGCAAATGATTTGGTAATTCTTCGGTTTACCCCCCCCCCTCCTTTTTCGTTCCTCAAAGTATTAAAAAATGGTCAGTCAATCTTAAGTTATAGAACTCGTTGAGCTGTGTCGAATGACACCAAAATCAAAAAAATCCGACTTGATTTGACCCAGACACAGACCCCTGAAAATTGAAAAACCATAGGGGCGAAAAACCATAAGGACGAAAATTTGTACAAATAATAGCTCATTCGAAAGAGCTCGTCGAGCTGAGTCGAATGACACCGAAATCGACGTGATTGGACAAGATTTGACAAAGTTATGACATTAATTATACCTATCGAAGTCGGCAACTTATGTCATAACTTTGTCAAATCTTGTCCAATCACGTCGATTTTGGCGTCATTCGACTCAGTTCGACGAGCTCTTTCGAATGAGCTATCATTTGCATGAACTTTTTTTATTTCAAAAAATCACCCCTATGGTTTTTCAATTTTCAGGGGTCTGTATCTGGGTCAAATCAAGTCGGATTTTTTTGATTTTGGTGTCATTCGACACAGCTCAACGAGTTCTATAACTTAAGATTGACTGACCATTTTTTAATACTTTGAGGAACGAAAAAGGAGGGGGGGGGGTAAACCGAAGAATTACCAATGATTTTATGCGAATTTAACGTCTTTATTTTTTTGTTTTAGAAAATTATTTTGCAAAATTTTTTTTAATTTTTCAATTTTTTATTTAAGAAAGATGAAACAATGATTAAATTATGAATGAAATAAATTACGAAAAGGCATACAAGCATTGGAGTTCAGTAACCAGCAATGTGGATGGAATGCTTGGTGGGTTTGAAAAGTTGCATTCAACTGATATAAATACTTCAAAGCAATTATTGGATTATTTGATCAAAAAGGTTTTTTAAATTTATCATTAGTTTTGAGGAAATTTTTGGGTAATGCGGAAGGGAAGGGCCACCCTGCGGATTAGTTTTGCGATTTTCCTCCCAATTTTTTGATGCCTCAGTTGAGTACATAGTCGTCAAAAAATGTAATTAAATATCTCTATAATAGTTCCCCCACATCTCCTTGAAATTCTTCCTGCCAGGAGCCCTTCAATGTACCGGATTCTGTAGTGGGGATCTTTCCACAATTTTTTTTCTCAATTTTACAGCAACTTTTAACCAAATTTGAACATGCATTAGACTGTGCAAGTGGAATTGGACGTATAACAAAACATTTGCTTCTTCCAAAATTTAATTATGTTGATATGGTTGATTTTGCTGAAACGGTTTTTGTTTTTAATATTCTATATTTTCTTTCAAATGTCTCTTTTCTAGTTTATTGAACAATCTGAAAAATATATTGGTTTTGAAGGGAATTCTCGTGTTCAAAACAAATTTGTTGAATCTCTTCATACTTTCAAGCCAAACCCAAATCATTATGATTTGATTTGGATACAATGGGTAACTGGGCAATTATCGGATGATGATTTGACTAATTTTCTGAGGAGATGTAAGGTTTGTTTATTTTATGGTTCTTGGGAATTTCGAGTTAAGTTGTGGTTATCTTTTCACGAGTCTAGAATATAGGTGGTTGAACACTTATTCCTTTTCTGCTTATAACTGTTTTTTCAGAAATTCTGATAACTACTTCTGTGGTGTATTGGTTAAGACCTCCGCCTGCACTTATTTTCGATAAGGGTTCGAGTCCTTTTGGCTGCTGACTGTTGTATTTAATTTTTATTTTACTCGGAATATTTTCTTCAAAATTTTCCTTTCAATTCCTCAACTTTATTTTTTTAGAAAGGATTAACTAAAGATGGCTGTATCATTATAAAAGACAATGTAACAAGTCGAGATGAAGAAAGAATTTTTGATGAGTGTGACAGTTCTTGGACAAGGCCTTCAAATGAATTACGACTGTTAATAGAAGCTGCTGATTTAAATATTGTTTTGGAGAGAAAGCAACTTTTCTTTCCTAAAAATAATTTTCCGGTATTTTTTTAAATTTTTATTAAATTTTTTTATTTTCTTTTTAGGTCTTTATGTTCGTCTTAAAACCTTCAGATATTATTTGATTTTTTGCAGGGAAATTTCAGTTTATTTTTTGTTAATTTTGTTTCAATCCTCTTCAATTTCCTTTACGAATTTATGATATATTCTTGCCGTTTAGAATTCTTAAAAATCACAAAAAATTTTGCGGACTAAAAAATCCGCACAAATTTTTTGCGGATTTTAAAAATTTTCTTTGTTCCTTTTAGAACATTGGCCAACTATTTTTAGACTTTTTGAAAGAATACTAAACGAAAATTTTTTTCTTTTGAGATTAATAAATTGATTTTTCTTTTTGTTTGTCCATGCCCTAAGCTTTCTTGTTTGTTTTCAACTCAATTTTTTGCCTTAAATGGTTATTGTTGATAAAATTTTTCTTTTGCCTTTTCAGCCAATTTTTATCAGTTTTTATCTGTAAAATTTATTTTTATAATTTTTTTAGTCAATTCTCTCTCATTTTCCACAAAAACCCCAAAAAATGACGATGAGCAGAGTTTATATTGGCAATTTGTCTTCCCGTGTTACCGACCGAGAGCTTGAACATTTCTTTAGAGGATTTGGAAAAATACGTGATGTAATGTTAAAAAACGGATTTGGATTTGTGGTTTATTTTTTAATTTTTTTGAGCATTTTTTAAATTTAATTTGAAGGAATTTGACGACCATCGTGATGCTGAAGATGCTGTGTATGAACTAAATGGACGTGAACTTTGTGGGCATAGAGTTGTTGTGGAAATTTCTCATCGTTAGTTTTTATTTTTTGGATTATTTTTAAGGAAGTATAGAATTTGTTAAGGTTTCCGTGGTGTTAATTTTTTTCTTTTTTCCGTTCCTTATCGTTTGGCTTTCATATAATCGATTTTAAGTTAAGATTAATGTTTTCTGTGGTGTAGTGGTATTGGTCCTGAATACAACGTCATTCGATTTGGGTTCGAGTCCTCTTCCCTTCGACATTTTATTTTCCCAATTTTTAGAATTTATTTTCATCAAGTTTAACTTCTCCTCAAATTTATTTCGATTTTTTTATTTTCTATAGAGATTATTCTTGCTTACAAGAGCATTAAAAAGTTTAAGAATGATTCCTTGTTTTGAAAGCCTAAGCGAATAGAACCGATTTTATTTTTTGGACAAAACCACTGCAAACTATGGTTTAACGTTCCTATCGTCTAAAGTTGGTCGAATCTCGATCCAGCCTTAGTTAATTGTTAAAATTGGCTCGAGATTCCTATTTTAGTGTTAGAATATCATAACCGTTCCTTCGTCCTTTTCTTAGTTTATATCTGGGAGTTTATATCTGGGATTTTCTAAAGTTGAGGATTGACATGAGCGTGGAAGTGGACTATAGCCCATCCCTTGTACATATATGTACTATTAACATTTTCATAATTATTTTTGTTTGGCTTATTTTATATTTTTCAGGTTCTCAGCAACAACAACAATATCGAAGTGGAATGCGATCGTAGATTTATTTTTCGATTTTTCATTTAAATATCTTTTTTAGCCGTGATGGTCGTGTTAATGGACGTTTTCCTCCTCCAAGAGAGACACGACATCGGATGCGTGTTACTAATTTGTCAACTCGATTTTCTTGGCAGGTTTGAATAAAATTTATTTTGTGAATTAGACTGGGCCAGTCTACCGTAAACTTATGAACTTTTTTGAATAGTAACAACCTTTAAAAAGCAAGGTTTAAAATTCATCGGGTCATCCGACGCGGCTTGTCAGTGTTATCGGATACCTACTAGAATTGTCCAAATTGACGTTCACAAGTAACCCCTCCTAATTATAAGCCTCTTACACGGTAGACTGGGCTGAAGTAGATAGGGTGTATCCATTAAAAAAATTTTTGGTTATTTGTTTAAATAGTTTAAATAAGGTGAAATTAGAATGGCGGCTCTTATCCGCAATCTTTTGGCCTTGACACAAAAAATGTGGCTGACGGAGTTTTTACACTTCGTCCTGCCATTCCTACACACAAATCTTTCATGAGAGGGCCGTTTTACTCTTTTTGTGTCCCTTTTGCTGGCCTTCTCTGGCTTGCATATGCTTTTGGAAAAACAAAAATAAAAACAATTTGGCTTTTGCTTGAAAAAATTTGGTGAAAAAAAATTTCAAAATTTAAAATGGTGAAGGAGAGTGTAAAAAATTACCCAAAAATAGAGAAAAACTTGAGGAAAAAAAGTTTTGATTTGAAGGAAAAAATAACTGACAGGCCGTCGGTAATTGACAAAGGAAAGGCTTTAAAAATTTGTTAAAAAAAACTTGGTGTATCTGCTGGCTGGAATTTCTTCAAACTTTCAAGTTTATTTATTAATCAGCGGCCTGTCTATTTTTTAATTTTTTTAAAATCATTAAGTTAGAAAAATTTTTATATTTTAGGACCTAAAAGACATGATGCGGGATGCAGGCGAAGGTTTTTTTCTTTTTTAAAGTTTTAAAAAAATCTAAAAAATTTTTTAGTTACTTATGCTGATGCCCACAAAAGAGTTCGGAATGAGGCGCTAGTCTGTTTTGCTACACACGATGATTTGCGCCGAGCTATGGACAGATTTCAAGGTTTATATTTAATGTTGGGTGTGGGTTTTCTGCCCAAAATTTTAAATCTATACCCGTGTGGACGGGAAGGATGTCAACTATTGTTTTCGGATTCTCTCTTACACTTTAGTCGTCCTTCGTTATTTCAGCATGTTCTTATAACTTGAATTTTTTAAGTGAATTTCCTTCCCTTTTCGATTTTTAAACTGCTTATCCTTTCTGTCCCCGTGTGAAAAGGGCGGCCTAATATTAGGCTTTACACATTTTATTATTTTTTCTTTTAAAGGCAAAGAAATCAATGGACGCCGTATAAAGCTTATTGATGATTCTTACAATGGTGGAGGACGTCGTTCATATACTCGTTCGCGTTCTCGATCGCCTCGTAGCCGTTCACGCAGTCGTTCATACTCGAATGACCGCCGTTCTACTTCTGCGCGTTCACGTTCACCACCTCCAGAACCATCTCGTTCACGAAGCACTTCACCAGTTCCTGGTATTTTTTTCAACTTTATAAGGTGGGGTTAATTCAGTGAGGGAATTAGGGTTGTTCGCTGACGGTTATTAAGAGTACAGTTGCCATTTTCGTGTCGGCTGTCAGTCGCGTTCCTTTCTCTGTTGTTTGGGACGGGAGCCATGCCGTAGTACCAAACGCCAAAATTCCAAACCCCTTGAAAGATGTCAGAATACCAAACTGTTTAAACTTCAAATATTTTTTAGCTAAAAATGCCGATGATGCTGAGAGTATTGAGAAACGAAGTCGCTCTCGTTCTGCTTCGGTTGGATCGGAAAAGAATTAAAGAAGATTGTGAATAAAACGAAAAGGAATAAATAATGATTTATAATCAATTTATGCTATTCTTATTTTTGTTTAATTAGTATTAAATTAAAATTTCCTTTATTAAAATTAAAATTTTAGTATTTATCAGTGTAAAATCCGTTTATTTACGGTGAATATTTTTAAATTTTCTTATTTTTTTAGAAAATGAATTCAACTGAAACTGAAAGAAATGGGCTTGTAGTTACGCTGTTAAAGTGGAACCTGCCTCTGATGGTCTATTTTTTAATTTAAAAATATTTTTTGATTTTATAAATTCAATAGGTTCTGATGCTGGGCAAATCCTTTGCTGGAGGTGGATATGGCACTCGATTAGAATTTGGCACCTCAAAGGTTTGTTTTGTTGAGATTAAATTTGAAAGAACTCTGGCCGATCTTGAGCCTTCTTCTAAAGTATTGTCCTCCCTGATTTCAAATGTTTCCAGATTAATGCCAAAACTAATTAAGTTTGTTAATTCCTGGGAAATGAAAAGCGAAAAATAGAGGAAAGGCTCCTGTCTCGGCTGTTGAATGATTGTGGGTTCGACCCCCCAACATGGTGCAATCACATTTTTAATAAAGTTTTGGGTCTGTATAAAATTTTAGGATATTTTTAGACTAATTAAATTCAAAATTTTATTTTTTCTAGTCAAAGGAACGACAAAAATTATAAATTTTCGATCGATCGATAGAAAAGTGTTGGTCAAAAAACTAGAAAAATTTCATAAAATGTGTGGTTTTTTTATTTTTCGGTCATAACTTTTTTCTCCTTCACTCGATAATTTTGATTTTTTGAAATTGTGTAGTGCACTTAATCCTCTATCCAACGGTACCAAGAACTTTTAAAAGTAGCCATCCCTTCTTTGAGTTATGTGGGCAAGAATTGGGTTAGTTGAGTTATGATTTAATTTAATTGCCATGATTTTTTGGTAATTTTCAACGGGCGAGGGCTAATTTCTTTACTTTTCTGATTCATTCCTCCCTCCAAAAATACCTTTCAATTTTTTTAATTTTCACTTTAAAGGTAGTTCCAGTCCCTTCATTATTTATTCGAGGAAGATGGGAGTGTATTGAACAGTATTGTTTTAACGTTTGTTCTTCAGTTTCTGCTGCAGTTACAACTGGTGGACCTAATGCTGTTGCTATAGACATTGAACAAGCAATGGTTTTTATTTAATTTTATTTTGAAAAAAAATATTTTTTAGGACCTTGTTAAAACTCATCTGACTTTTGCTGTTCGAGAGGAGGTGGAAATTTTGCGTTCAACAATTATGGATTTGGAGAATAAGGTTTTGATTTCCTTTACTTAGAATCTAAAAAATTTGAAAAATGCTTTTTCAATTTTCTGGGCGATTTTTTGAGTACTTGTGTTTCTTTTTTCTCAACTTTTTCTCACTTTTTCTCAACTTTTTTCTCAACCTTAAACCCGGTCCGGAGAAAATCTTGAAGACTCGGAATACTGACCTTTTTCTTAATCCGTGCATCTCTGATATGAGCAAACTTTTTTAAAATTTTTGAGGTTATTTAAATAAAATTTTTTGAAGACACCACCCCTTCAACATTCATCACCTACACCTCCTCAACAACGATCACTTGAATCTAGATTAGCTGCACTTTTAACTCGCCGCTCAAATAATAATTTATCTACTTCATGTACAAAACTTTGTTCTTCAAGTAATGAAGATATTGAAGCATCTTGTGTTGCTGCTACAACAACAATTGATGGGGAAAAGGATAATGACAATAATAATAATAAATCTCCAAATAAATCTGTTGAATCTGCAACAACTTTTAAGGTTTTTCTGTTTTTTTTTACAAATTCTGGGGTTTTTTGAAATTCTAGTTTTATACTTCACAACAGTCAGCTTTTTTTGAAATTCCGATTTTTCAGAAATTCTGATTTGTAATTTCCTTTTAATTTATTAATGTAACTATAATTTTTATAGTCTCCTTCTTCTGACACGGCAAATGCTTCCTCATCTTCCACATCTTCGTCTTCTACTCAATGTGCAAATTATCATTCTATATCTCAAAACATTAACTTGGATAAGGTTTTTAAAATTTTTTGTTTGAATTTTTAAAAATATTTTTTAGACAATAAGCGATCCTTCCTGTTCTTTTGGTGTTGGCGAACAGCTCCAAAATGATGAAGAATTTTGTAAAAATGGATTTGATAAATGGAAGGATGTAAAATCTACTACATGGAATCAACGAGACGATGAAAGATGGAAGGAGCAACACCAAAGGAATTTTTATCATCATTGAGATAAGGTTTGTTTGGATCTTTTCTTTCTTTCTTTGGGGATGATTTTTAGGGATGGTCTCTATCTGTTCTTTAAACCTTAACTTAGGAAAGTACAAAGTCCCATGATTTTGTGGTTTTCAGTTTATTACCTACGTTAGGTTTAAATTCGAAATTCTGAGGAGATGATATTTCGTCAATAGACTGACTAGGGGGTCATTATCGTTTGAACCTTTACTATGTTTCCATTTTGAAATCACTTTAGTTTACATTTTAAGTTCATCGGAAATAGTGTTAGTTAAATAGAGAGATAATAAAGTTTAAGTTTTATTATTATTGATTTCCTATATCAGCCATTTTTTGGCTTTCTTTTTGTATATTGATTTTTTTTATTTTTCTATTTCATTTTTTAGAAGCTGCTCAACTTCAGTTTTTCAACTCGTCAAGCTCCTCTTCAAAATCAACAATTATTCGACACACATCAACTCTAGTCTGGATGTGCTTCAGAAGTTATTAGGGTTTCTTTTTTTATATTAAAAAAATAGCGGACGATCCGCAAATTTTCGGGACCAAGTTTCTAAACATTTTCAATTTTCATTTTTTTTCTTCTAGATCGCCAACATCAACAGTTCATCAGCAGCAACTCAAGTCCCCCTGCCTCGTGCAGGGGGCAACTCAAGTCCCCCTGCCTCGTGCAGGGGGCAACTCAAGTCCCCCTGCCTCGTGCAGGGGGCAACTCAAGTCCCCCTGCCTCGTGCAGGGGGCAACTCAAGTCCCCCTGCCTCGTGCAGGGGGCAACTCAAGTCCCCCTGCCTCGTGCAGGGGGCAACTCAAGTCCCCCTGCCTCGTGCAGGGGGCAACTCAAGTCCCCCTGCCTCGTGCAGGGGGCAACTCAAGTCCCCCTGCCTCGTGCAGGGGGCAACTCAAGTCCCCCTGCCTCGTGCAGGGGGCAACTCAAGTCCCCCTGCCTCGTGCAGGGGGCAACTCAAGTCCCCTGCCTCGTGCAGGGGGCAACTCAAGTCCCCCTGCCTCGTGCAGGGGGCAACTCAAGTCCCCCTGCCTCGTGCAGGGGGCAACTCAAGTCCCCCTGCCTCGTGCAGGGGGCAACTCAAGTCCCCCTGCCTCGTGCAGGGGGCAACTCAAGTCCCCCTGCCTCGTGCAGGGGGCAACTCAAGTCCCCCTGCCTCGTGCAGGGGGCAACTTAAAATTTTAAATTAAATTCCAAGTGGGTTGATATGGCATTGTCGGATTTGGAACCGCCAGATCATAGAGGGATTACTTCTGTCTCTTGATTTAATTTGAGAGGATCAAAATAAATGAACGATGTACTCAATTCTTAAGTGCAGATAACTTCAATACATATTCATTTTGAATAAAATTTTACAATAAGAGCATACATTTAATAGTTTGTATAAAGTATAATTTGATCTTACGATGTTGATCTTTTTAAATTTAAATTTTAATGAAGCCGTAACGGTCTTTTATTGCACCGGTCTTTTAATTAATCTGTTTTAACACTTTATGCTGTTACGGTCTATTATTCCACCGGTCTTTTAATTATCGGTCTCTTAACTCATTCGGCCGTTCCGGTCTTTTAATGCACCAGTCATTTAATTACTCGGTCTTTTAACCAAATGTTGTTTCCGGTCTTTTAATGCCCCGGTCTTTTTATAACAGGGATTTTTGTAAAGGCGGTTGACTGTAAATCTATAAATTCCATCTTTCCTTGATTAACTTTGATTATTGGACATGTTTAAATAAAGCTGTTGCAGGCCGGCCGGCCTAAAATGTATCAAATGATCGTCAATTTTTTGATCTTCAATTTTTTACCATCAATTTTCTAAATTTTTCAAATTTTATAATCAATTATCTACAGCATTTGATTTTTAACAACGTGGGACTTTATCCCAACAATATCAGAACAAGTCCAAGTTAATTGAGAAATCCTTATCGAACAAATTAAGACGGTATTCGAATACAGTAGATTTTCCCTCTCAAAAATTGGCACTCAACCGACCTTGACAGCACTTATTTAATGTATTCTCTAACTACTTATTTTCTTTTTATTTTTCTCTAAACTAAGGGACAAAGTGTCATTTATTTAAAATTTACATCTCTAATCCCACACTATCTTCATCATTTACTTCTCTACTTAATACAATCGACTTTGGAACTTATTTACTTTAACTACACACCCCATTTATTCGCAAGAAGTTGAGTAAAATTAGGCTTAGTTTTCTTCTTTTCTTTCCTCAAACAATTAGCATATTCACGTCAGACCTTGAAATTTGGAAACTTTGTAACCTCATCTGGCCCGTTTTTTCCAAATTTCAAGGTCTGACGTGAATATGCTAATTGTTTGAGGAAAGAAAAGAAGAATACGAAGCCTAATTTTACTCAACTTCTTGCGAATAAATGGGGTGTGTAGTTAAAGTAAATAAGTTCCAAAGTCGATTGTATTAAGTAGAGAAGTAAATGATGAAGATAGTGTGGGATTAGAGATGTAAATTTTAAATAAATGACACTTTGTCCCTTAGTTTAGAGAAAAATAAAAAGAAAATAAGTAGTTAGAGAATACATTAAATAAGTGCTGTCAAGGTCGGTTGAGTGCCAATTTTTGAGAGGGAAAATCTACTGTATTCGAATACCGTCTTAATTTGTTCGATAAGGATTTCTCAATTAACTTGGACTTGTTCTGATATTGTTGGGATAAAGTCCCACGTTGTTAAAAATCAAATGCTGTAGATAATTGATTATAAAATTTGAAAAATTTAGAAAATTGATGGTAAAAAATTGAAGATCAAAAAATTGACGATCATTTGATACATTTTAGGCCGGCCGGCCTGCAACAGCTTTATTTAAACATGTCCAATAATCAAAGTTAATCAAGGAAAGATGGACATTAAAAGACCGGAACGGCCGAATGAGTTAAGAGACCGATAATTAAAAGACCGGTGGAATAATAGACCGTAACAGCATAAAGTGTTAAAACAGATTAATTAAAAGACCGGTGCAATAAAAGACCGTTACGGCTTCATTAAAATTTAAATTTAAAAAGATCAACATCCCCCTGCACGAGGCAGGGGGACTTGAGTTGCTCCCTGCACGAGGCAGGGGGACTTGAGTTGCCCCCTGCACGAGGCAGGGGGACTTGAGTTGCCCCCTGCACGAGGCAGGGGGACTTGAGTTGCCCCCTGCACGAGGCAGGGGGACTTGAGTTGCCCCCTGCACGAGGCAGGGGGACTTGAGTTGCCCCCTGCACGAGGCAGGGGGACTTGAGTTGCCCCCTGCACGAGGCAGGGGGACTTGAGTTGCCCCCTGCACGAGGCAGGGGGACTTGAGTTGCCCCCTGCACGAGGCAGGGGGACTTGAGTTGCCCCCTGCACGAGGCAGGGGGACTTGAGTTGCCCCCTGCACGAGGCAGGGGGACTTGAGTTGCCCCCTGCACGAGGCAGGGGGACTTGAGTTGCCCCCTGCACGAGGCAGGGGGACTTGAGTTGCCCCCTGCACGAGGCAGGGGGACTTGAGTTGCCCCCTGCACGAGGCAGGGGGACTTGAGTTGCCCCCTGCACGAGGCAGGGGGACTTGAGTTGCCCCCTGCACGAGGCAGGGGGACTTGAGTTGCCCCCTGCACGAGGCAGGGGGACTTGAGTTGCCCCCTGCACGAGGCAGGGGGACTTGAGTTGCCCCCTGCACGAGGCAGGGGGACTTGAGTTGCCCCCTGCACGAGGCAGGGGGACTTGAGTTGCCCCCTGCACGAGGCAGGGGGACTTGAGTTGCCCCCTGCACGAGGCAGGGGGACTTGAGTTGCCCCCTGCACGAGGCAGGGGGACTTGAGTTGCCCCCTGCACGAGGCAGGGGGACTTGAGTTGCCCCCTGCACGAGGCAGGGGGACTTGAGTTGCCCCCTGCACAGGCAGGGGGACTTGAGTTGCCCCCTGCACGAGGCAGGGGGACTTGAGTTGCCCCCTGCACGAGGCAGGGGGACTTGAGTTGCCCCCTGCACGAGGCAGGGGGACTTGAGTTGCCCCCTGCACGAGGCAGGGGGACTTGAGTTGCCCCCTGCACGAGGCAGGGGGACTTGAGTTGCCCCCTGCACGAGGCAGGGGGACTTGAGTTGCCCCCTGCACGAGGCAGGGGGACTTGAGTTGCCCCCTGCACGAGGCAGGGGGACTTGAGTTGCCCCCTGCACGAGGCAGGGGGACTTGAGTTGCCCCCTGCACGAGGCAGGGGGACTTGAGTTGCCCCCTGCACGAGGCAGGGGGACTTGAGTTGCCCCCTGCACGAGGCAGGGGGACTTGAGTTGCCCCCTGCACGAGGCAGGGGGACTTGAGTTGCCCCCTGCACGAGGCAGGGGGACTTGAGTTGCCCCCTGCACGAGGCAGGGGGACTTGAGTTGCCCCCTGCACGAGGCAGGGGGACTTGAGTTGCCCCCTGCACGAGGCAGGGGGACTTGAGTTGCCCCCTGCACGAGGCAGGGGGACTTGAGTTGCCCCCTGCACGAGGCAGGGGGACTTGAGTTGCCCCCTGCACGAGGCAGGGGGACTTGAGTTGCCCCCTGCACGAGGCAGGGGGACTTGAGTTGCCCCCTGCACGAGGCAGGGGGACTTGAGTTGCCCCCTGCACGAGGCAGGGGGACTTGAGTTGCCCCCTGCACGAGGCAGGGGGACTTGAGTTGCCCCCTGCACGAGGCAGGGGGACTTGAGTTGCCCCCTGCACGAGGCAGGGGGACTTGAGTTGCCCCCTGCACGAGGCAGGGGGACTTGAGTTGCCCCCTGCACGAGGCAGGGGGACTTGAGTTGCCCCCTGCACGAGGCAGGGGGACTTGAGTTGCCCCCTGCACGAGGCAGGGGGACTTGAGTTGCCCCCTGCACAGGCAGGGGGACTTGAGTTGCCCCCTGCACAGGCAGGGGGACTTGAGTTGCCCCCTGCACGAGGCAGGGGGACTTGAGTTGCCCCCTGCACGAGGCAGGGGGACTTGAGTTGCCCCCTGCACGAGGCAGGGGGACTTGAGTTGCCCCCTGCACGAGGCAGGGGGACTTGAGTTGCCCCCTGCACGAGGCAGGGGGAGTGGAGATGCCCCCTGCACGAGGCAGGGGGACTTGAGTTGCCCCCTGCACGAGGCAGGGGGACCTGACTTGCCCCCTGCGCGAGGCAGGGGGACTTGCGGTGCCCCCTGCACGAGGCAGGGGGACTTGAGTTGCCCCCTGCACGAGGCAGGGGGACTTGAGTTGCCCCCTGCACGAGGCAGGGGGACTTGAGTTGCCCCCTGCACGAGGCAGGGGGACTTGAGTTGCCCCCTGCACGAGGCAGGGGGACTTGAGTTGCCCCCTGCACGAGGCAGGGGGACTTGAGTTGCCCCCTGCACGAGGCAGGGGGACTTGAGTTGCCCCCTGCACGAGGCAGGGGGACTTGAGTTGCCCCCTGCACGAGGCAGGGGGACTTGAGTTGCCCCCTGCACGAGGCAGGGGGACTTGAGTTGCCCCCTGCACGAGGCAGGGGGACTTGAGTTGCCCCCTGCACGAGGCAGGGGGACTTGAGTTGCCCCCTGCACGAGGCAGGGGGACTTGAGTTGCCCCCTGCACGAGGCAGGGGGACTTGAGTTGCCCCCTGCACGAGGCAGGGGGACTTGAGTTGCCCCCTGCACGAGGCAGGGGGACTTGAGTTGCCCCCTGCACGAGGCAGGGGGACTTGAGTTGCCCCCTGCACGAGGCAGGGGGACGTGAGTTGCCCCCTGCACGAGGCAGGGGGACTTGAGTTGCCCCCTGCACGAGGCAGGGGGACTTGAGTTGCCCCCTGCACGAGGCAGGGGGACTTGAGTTGCCCCCTGCACGAGGCAGGGGGACTTGAGTTGCCCCCTGCACGAGGCAGGGGGCCTTGAGTTGCCCCCTGCACGAGGCAGGGGGACTTGAGTTGCCCCCTGCACGAGGCAGGGGGACTTGAGTTGCCCCCTGCACGAGGCAGGGGGACTTGAGTTGCCCCCTGCACGAGGCAGGGGGACTTGAGTTGCCCCCTGCACGAGGCAGGGGGACTTGAGTTGCCCCCTGCACGAGGCAGGGGGACTTGAGTTGCCCCCTGCACGAGGCAGGGGGACTTGAGTTGCCCCCTGCACGAGGCAGGGGGACTTGAGTTGCCCCCTGCACGAGGCAGGGGGACTTGAGTTGCCCCCTGCACGAGGCAGGGGGACTTGAGTTGCCCCCTGCACGAGGCAGGGGGACTTGAGTTGCCCCCTGCACGAGGCAGGGGGACTTGAGTTGCCCCCTGCACGAGGCAGGGGGACTTGAGTTGCCCCCTGCACGAGGCAGGGGGACTTGAGTTGCCCCCTGCACGAGGCAGGGGGACTTGAGTTGCCCCCTGCACGAGGCAGGGGGACTTGAGTTGCCCCCTGCACGAGGCAGGGGGACTTGAGTTGCCCCCTGCACGAGGCAGGGGGACTTGAGTTGCCCCCTGCACGAGGCAGGGGGACTTGAGTTGCCCCCTGCACGAGGCAGGGGGACTTGAGTTGCCCCCTGCACGAGGCAGGGGGACTTGAGTTGCCCCCTGCACGAGGCAGGGGGACTTGAGTTGCCCCCTGCACGAGGCAGGGGGACTTGAGTTGCCCCCTGCACGAGGCAGGGGGACTTGAGTTGCCCCCTGCACGAGGCAGGGGGACTTGAGTTGCCCCCTGCACGAGGCAGGGGGACTTGAGTTGCCCCCTGCACGAGGCAGGGGGACTTGAGTTGCCCCCTGCACGAGGCAGGGGGACTTGAGTTGCCCCCTGCACGAGGCAGGGGGACTTGAGTTGCCCCCTGCACGAGGCAGGGGGACTTGAGTTGCCCCCTGCACGAGGCAGGGGGACTTGAGTTGCCCCCTGCACGAGGCAGGGGGACTTGAGTTGCCCCCTGCACGAGGCAGGGGGACTTGAGTTGCCCCCTGCACGAGGCAGGGGGACTTGAGTTGCCCCCTGCACGAGGCAGGGGGACTTGAGTTGCCCCCTGCACGAGGCAGGGGGACTTGAGTTGCCCCCTGCACGAGGCAGGGGGACTTGAGTTGCCCCCTGCACGAGGCAGGGGGACTTGAGTTGCCCCCTGCACGAGGCAGGGGGACTTGAGTTGCCCCCTGCACGAGGCAGGGGGACTTGAGTTGCCCCCTGCACGAGGCAGGGGGACTTGAGTTGCCCCCTGCACGAGGCAGGGGGACTTGAGTTGCCCCCTGCACGAGGCAGGGGGACTTGAGTTGCCCCCTGCACGAGGCAGGGGGACTTGAGTTGCCCCCTGCACGAGGCAGGGGGACTTGAGTTGCCCCCTGCACGAGGCAGGGGGACTTGAGTTGCCCCCTGCACGAGGCAGGGGGACTTGAGTTGCCCCCTGCACGAGGCAGGGGGACTTGAGTTGCCCCCTGCACGAGGCAGGGGGACTTGAGTTGCCCCCTGCACGAGGCAGGGGGACTTGAGTTGCCCCCTGCACGAGGCAGGGGGACTTGAGTTGCCCCCTGCACGAGGCAGGGGGACTTGAGTTGCCCCCTGCACGAGGCAGGGGGACTTGAGTTGCCCCCTGCACGAGGCAGGGGGACTTGAGTTGCCCCCTGCACGAGGCAGGGGGACTTGAGTTGCCCCCTGCACGAGGCAGGGGGACTTGAGTTGCCCCCTGCACGAGGCAGGGGGACTTGAGTTGCCCCCTGCACGAGGCAGGGGGACTTGAGTTGCCCCCTGCACGAGGCAGGGGGACTTGAGTTGCCCCCTGCACAGGCAGGGGGACTTGAGTTGCCCCCTGCACGAGGCAGGGGGACTTGAGTTGCCCCCTGCACGAGGCAGGGGGACTTGAGTTGCCCCCTGCACGAGGCAGGGGGACTTGAGTTGCCCCCTGCACGAGGCAGGGGGACTTGAGTTGCCCCCTGCACGAGGCAGGGGGACTTGAGTTGCCCCCTGCACGAGGCAGGGGGACTTGAGTTGCCCCCTGCACGAGGCAGGGGGACTTGAGTTGCCCCCTGCACGAGGCAGGGGGACTTGAGTTGCCCCCTGCACGAGGCAGGGGGACTTGAGTTGCCCCCTGCACGAGGCAGGGGGACTTGAGTTGCCCCCTGCACGAGGCAGGGGGACTTGAGTTGCCCCCTGCACGAGGCAGGGGGACTTGAGTTGCCCCCTGCACGAGGCAGGGGGACTTGAGTTGCCCCCTGCACGAGGCAGGGGGACTTGAGTTGCCCCCTGCACGAGGCAGGGGGACTTGAGTTGCCCCCTGCACGAGGCAGGGGGACTTGAGTTGCCCCCTGCACGAGGCAGGGGGACTTGAGTTGCCCCCTGCACGAGGCAGGGGGACTTGAGTTGCCCCCTGCACGAGGCAGGGGGACTTGAGTTGCCCCCTGCACGAGGCAGGGGGACTTGAGTTGCCCCCTGCACGAGGCAGGGGGACTTGAGTTGCCCCCTGCACGAGGCAGGGGGACTTGAGTTGCCCCCTGCACGAGGCAGGGGGACTTGAGTTGCCCCCTGCACGAGGCAGGGGGACTTGAGTTGCCCCCTGCACGAGGCAGGGGGACTTGAGTTGCCCCCTGCACGAGGCAGGGGGACTTGAGTTGCCCCCTGCACGAGGCAGGGGGACTTGAGTTGCCCCCTGCACGAGGCAGGGGGACTTGAGTTGCCCCCTGCACGAGGCAGGGGGACTTGAGTTGCCCCCTGCACGAGGCAGGGGGACTTGAGTTGCCCCCTGCACGAGGCAGGGGGACTTGAGTTGCCCCCTGCACGAGGCAGGGGGACTTGAGTTGCCCCCTGCACGAGGCAGGGGGACTTGAGTTGCCCCCTGCACGAGGCAGGGGGACTTGAGTTGCCCCCTGCACGAGGCAGGGGGACTTGAGTTGCCCCCTGCACGAGGCAGGGGGACTTGAGTTGCCCCCTGCACGAGGCAGGGGGACTTGAGTTGCCCCCTGCACAGGCAGGGGGACTTGAGTTGCCCCCTGCACGAGGCAGGGGGACTTGAGTTGCCCCCTGCACGAGGCAGGGGGACTTGAGTTGCCCCCTGCACGAGGCAGGGGGACTTGAGTTGTTGTGTTGTGTTGAGTTTGTTTTTGAGAAGGAACATTTGCTTTAATATCTCCAATTGTTGTAACATATTCATCATCTTCGCTGTCATCTTCATTTAAATATAATCAAGTTGTCTTGGAAGTTCAGCATATCATTATTGACTACTGAAAAAATAAACTGTAATATTGAACCTGACAGACCCCGCTTTATCAGGTTCAATATTACAAAATAAACATTAATCATCCCTAAAAGTAGAAAACCCAAACAGAATTAACCGAAACAAAAAATAAAAAACAAAAGAATATTTCGGAAAATAAAGCCATTTCTCTTTTTCTCTATGCACACTATTTTCTTAAAAATGTACGGTAAAACTTTTCGTTTCGATAAACAGGACACTAGAGTCGCAAACAATGTTAACGATTAATTTCATAGTAAAGGTGAGCCAGTTTTAAAGCATTAACATCTTCAAACGTTGAACCGATTTACAGGACGAAGTACCGAAAATGTCGAGTAAAATGTCCTGTTGTTAATTAAAAGCGTTTAGGTTTCGCCCCAGATAAAAAACTTCAAAGGATCCTTGTAAAGGTTAACCCGCGAAAACTGATAGAAATTCCCCAAACTTTCAAAAACATTAAAAAAAACCTTGGCTCGATGAAAAGCTGTTTTGTCTAATTTATTCCAAGAGCATCAACTACAGCCAAACCTTTGAACAAAATTGTTTTGGTCTGCTGGAGATAATGTAGATGTTGGTGTTAATAAAATCACAGGAAAGCGTTGCCCAATTTTATTGTTGTCGTTAAAATAATGCTTACATCAAGAGCTCTGATATTATCTAAATTGATTAGAAATTGAAAATTTGATGGCAAAAATATGCTCAGTGATTCAACTGGGACGTTCCGACAAAAACTAACTATAAAATTCAATCAGAAATATTTAAAATCGACAAACAATTTTCATCACATTCATCATAAAATATTTGTTCTTCATCAACAACTTCATCATCATCATTCAAGTTAGCATTTATTCTTCTTTCGTTTAAATGTTTTGGTTGTTTGTCTTCAGTATTTAACATTGAGCCGTCCTTCTTTAGTCCCAAAGCTTTTTTATAAGCTGGCTCTGTCGGTGGTTGAACAACTGGTCTGGGAATATATTTCCAGTCGGAAAATTCTTCAGATATCTTGCTTAATTCCAGAGGATAAGTTCGATCAGAGTCAAATCCTGACAAGTCACCACAAGCCATGAATGGGACCAAAGCTCTGTTTGTAGGAGATTTTAGAGAAGAAATACAGTCATCTGAAAATAAACTAATTATAAAAGGATTGTAATGGAGGGGAAGTGGACGAGATTTGAAAATCATCGAGCTTAAATGAAAAGGGCCAACCAATAGTACTTTGTCAAATTATCCCTTTAATTTATAGGATTTTGTGGGAGAGCTAGCTAGCTCCCACTATTAGTCCCTAGGAGATTACATGAAAAAAGTATCTACACCAGCAAAAAGGAAGTATGGATAGTTTTGGAATCCCATCCACACTGCCTAGTAAAACATCTATAATATACCCCTTAAATAAAGGACCCAGGGCCAAATAAAATAAAATACAAAGAATAAAACCGAACAATAATTTGCTGACAAGATAGGATTACACAAAGTTGGTTCATATCCTTCAGGCGGAGAATAGTTTTGACAGATTATAAAAGCCTCACAACTTGACTGTCTACTGCTCTTTGGCTTACAACAGTTTACTTCTTTGAAGAACTGGCTCATTTGGGCATAAATCAAGTTGACGTTTTTTGCACGGAAAATCTTAAAATTTAAAAATAAACAAAAGAATATTTAATTGAAAAATAACCTTAGAAATAAATGTTCCTCCTGGAGTTAATATGCAAGAAGTTATGTTGAAAGCCTTAGAATCCAAAAATTAATCCAAAATTTAAATTAAAATTCACCGAGAAAACTAACTGGCTTTGAAGATATTCATCGAAAGCATGCAAACCAGTTACTTAAAAATAAAAAGAATTTGAAGGTTAATGAAGATAAGGAATATAAAATTAAAGGTTTTAAAACTTGAAAAAGATCCAAAAAAAACTTTTCTGAAATAGCTTATGTTAGAATAGATTGTTACTCGTAAAAGGAATCGAACCCATCTAAATTTAGGCGAAATTCAAGTCAGTCAACCAACTAAATACGCAACCCAAAATAAATGAATCACATATAGTGAAATAAATAATCAAAAACTAATCTTTGCCCATAGAGTCCAAGAAAGGAAAAAGTAATAGCATAATAAAAAATAGAAACCGTCTGGAGCTCCATCACAAACAACCAATTGTGCTAGTTGTCCATCGAAATGAGAAATAATCTTTTCAGCTGTTGCATCCTTAATTTTCTATCTTAATTTGAATTTAGGCTATCAAACCTCTGTTATATCTCCTTGAATTTGGATAACTCCAGGAAGTGCTGACATTGGTTGCTTAAATTTTGAGAACTTTACGTCGCCAAAAGAATAAAAGTACCAAATCAACAGCAACAATTTTGACCTGTTTACGTGCTTCTTCATCTCTATTTGAGTAAAGTTTCGAGGAAAGAACCTAGGAAAAAGGGAATGAAAAGCATTCTTATAAAAAATACTTGGCTCCATGATCCTGGAGCAGCACACAGATCAACAGCTCGAGTCACATCTGAAAATCGATTAAAACATATAACAATATAAGGAAATCTAACGAAATCATTTTGGGCGTGTGACTAACCACACTCGAGCAGCAAAACCAATCCCGTTTACAATATAAACTGACAAACCTTTAAAAACGTTGAATGATTCATCTAGTTGTAAAAGTTTAAATGCTGAACGGGCTCGCCAACCTTTCTCCTTTGCTAAGCGATAATAAATATCCCTTTTATCCTTGGAAGTTTTTCCCATCGAATTAGAATAATTTAACTCTAAAAGAATATAAATATGTAAAAAAAGTAAACTAGGTTTGATAAATAAACAAAAAAAAGTTTAAAAAACTAAATACGAGATCGACTTTTATTAATAGAAAAATCATAGTGCTGTCGCCATCAGTGATGGAAAACTTCCAAAATTTCTCTGGAACCGGTTCCGGTTCCGGAACCGCTTTATTAATTTTGGCGGTTCCGGTTCCGGTTCTGGAACCGCTTTTTTAAATTTGGCGGTTCCGGTTCCGGTTCTGGAACCGCTTTTTTAAATTTGGCGGTTCCGGTTCCGGTTCTGGAACCGGTACCAGAACCGGTTCCAGTGACAAAATTTTTTTAGCTATTTTAATGAAAAAAATTATTTTTTTTATATAAATAAGTTTTATTAAAGCCTTCTGAATTGATTAAGGGTGATTTAAGGGAAATCAGTAGCGTAAGGAGTGATAAAGAGATTCGTGAGTATAAAGGTTTGAGGGATTATGAGGGATTAAGAGATAGATTTCCCGTTTCGGCATTTTTTTGTTCCAGCTCCAATACTAATCAAATTTTAGTTGCAAATCCGGAGCCGAAGTAGGATATTCTTATTTAGAACAGGACTTAATACATTAGCGCCGCAGGCGAAAATTTTGAGAATTTTATAAGGCCAGAAGCGAGATTTCTTCCAATTTTCAGCACCACAGCCGAAAATTAAAAAATTCTATTTTATTATTTTCCAAAAATCATCCTTTTTTGCGCCGCAGGCGAAAATTTTTAAAAATTTGGAAGTCGTAGCATATAGAATTAATAAAAAGAATTAATTTATTAATCATTCATTAAGTCCGGGTTCGATCCTAATATCCATATAAGTCCTCAAAACTAAAACAGAACACACTATCCAGTCAACCACACATCATTATTAAAGAAAAGAAAAAAATCTTTTTTACCCGGCTCAATTTTATCTTCCTTTTCTTCTCACGACTCCCATATTTTGCTCATTTCTCTGATTTTAGCCATCATTAGGAGTGTATCTTTGGAACCGGTTCTGGAACCGGTTCCAAATCGGTTCCAGACCTTTACCGGTTCCGCGGTTCCGGTTCCAAACCGGTTCCGGACCTTTGCCGGTTCCACGGTTCCGGTTCCAAACCGGTTCCGGAACTTTACCGGTTCCACGGTTCCACTTCCGGAACCGGTTCTGGAACCGGACGGTTCCGGAACCGGAACCGGAACCTTTCCATCACTGGTCGCCATGAATCATCAAAATAATAGCATGCGACATGCATACCAGGGATGTCACGGGGTAAGAAAATGTAGGATCGGGTCAAAAGTCCGAGTTTCGGGTAAGGGCAGTTCTGGGTCGGATCAGCTAGTGGGATTAATAGGAAAAAAGTCAGGTAGATTTTTCGAGTCGGTTTCGCGAACCTGTGACATCCATGAGCCATACTCTTCAACAAATAAAAAAATAATTAAAAGATATCCAAATTAAATGCCGTCAAATGAATATGTCCACCAATTCTACTTCGTGCAAACTTCTTTAAATGAGCCAGGAAAAGTATAAGTACAAGCCAAAAATTTTGTGATGTTCCTTTTGCAGGTTGAAATACAGTTACACCACCATCAATAACAAATTCAAAAGTTGGGGGAGTTGTCTCATTCTAGAATATTATTTAACCATTACGTTTTATAAATTAAAAAATAAACCATTCGTATAAAAAATTCTCCATCATCCTCGATATTTTGACAGGAAGCATCTTCACCACGCAACAAATTCTGTTTTTGTTTTTTAGCAACAATTGCGGGAGGAAATAAATCAGTTAAATTTGAGGTTGAAATTGTAACAGGCGTGGTTGAACTTGAAGGGCATTTTGAACAATACAAATTACTAAAAGGTTTGTTTCCCATTTCAGATGAGAATGCAGAAAATGCGCTTGAACATGGAGAAAGGTGAAAGTCCATATAAGTACAGAAAAGATGCCAGATAAGTTCGACATCCGTCAGAAGCTTTTGTTGTTCATTCCATGGCAAAATTCGAGAAAAGGCTTAAGATGAATCCATTAAAATTTAGATAAGACAAGATAGAGCTTCCCACATCTCCCAATCAGAAATATTCAGGGGCTTCCAACCCAGAAAAGATTAAAATCCTTACCATCTTTTTCGTCTCTAGCGATAGTATCACCACCAGAATTCCTAAAAATAACAAAAAATTACATTATGCAAAGCACTGGTAAATAAAAAATTTATCAGACTTGGCCAATAAAACTTTTTTTGTGAACCAATTCAAAGCTTGTTTCATCGCCATATTTCCTTATAAAAAATAAATTAATAACCATTTGTAATCCTGAAGCGCAATATTTTGCGAAAAAGAATGAATCCTATTGACAACATATTGTTGATTTTGATGAACTCTTATATAAGGTATAATAAATGGCAAAAACCTGCAAAAATAAATTTTAAAAAGAATAATTGACAAAAAAAATCCAACGTGTTGCACAAATCCGTTCGATGCGCAATTGCAGTTTGAATTAAATCAATCGGCGTCTGCCCTAATGTAATGTTCATGTTTGCATGTTTTTCGGCCAATTCAGAATTCATTTCATTAATTTTTTCACTCAAAGGTTTTATAATTGTATTACAAAGCCAAATTCTCAATTTAAGTTCGTAGAGTTCCAAATTAGCTTCATTTAATTCGTAAACATTAAGAATCTGAGAAACTAAATTTCGAAAATTTATAAAGCAAAAAACCTCTTTAAGACGTGTCTCGACATAAACCTTTGGTACAGGATCAGTAGCAGAAAAGGAGCGGCGATAAGTTCTTCGTTCAGTTGCCAAAGGTCTACGCTGCTCTGTGGCATCCTCAGAGTCAGAAATAAATGATTTAATTGCTTAAAGAAAATTTTAAATTACGAAAAAAATAATTCAAATCTAACCATCAAGAGCCAAATTAGACTTCAAATCAGCAGAACTAGCGATACCAGGGTAATAGAAAAATTTGGAATCAAAATCACGATTGAAAAATGCAGTACAATCTGATGGATCAATTACTGAATCACAACTAAAAAATTATTTTAATTAAAAAAATAAACTAAAAATTAAAACGTTTCATTTTCAAGCAATTGTCGAAGTTGGGAAGTTGTGTGAACACTTGTAACGCTTGTGTTAAGTGGCGAATCGCGATAGCCAACCAGTGATGAAAGCGAGGAGTTTCTCAAACTATCAGTTGCGGAAGTGGAAAACGTAAAACTAAAGAATTTTAATTTAAAGAACGAGCTTTAAAATACATAAAAAATATAGGTATGTGAATTGAAGACTATTAAAAACTATGCTAATAAATCTCTGGGGCGGTATTAAAAGAAGGGAGTAGCTGGTTACCATCCTCAGCTGTAGGCTATGTTAACCAATACTCCTTATTTAAAAATGCGGGTAGCGCTAATCCGCAGTTGCATGGTTCGTACATTAACCTCATTAAGTTCTTCAAATACCGCCCCAGAAAGCATATTAATATCTGAAAAATTTACTTCAAATCCTTTTGCGGTTGTTGAGGCAGACTCGAAAAACGAAAAAATTCTGAAGTGAACGCAAACAAAGACTGGATACAGTCTGCCCGAACTGATTCATCTAAAGCTCGAGAGTCATCACTTTTAAGTTTTTGAGCGTCCAATCTAGATTCTAAAGAAAATAAAAAATTAAATTAGAAGGCAAACAAACTGACTTTCTGACAAAATTTGAGCAATAAACAATTTATAAATAAAAGCCAAATAAACAACAAAGCAGAAAACAGCATTAGCAACAGTGACAAAAAGAGCAGTGCATTCAATAGAATAAATTAGAAAATCAGGAAAGAGTCGATAAGTTAATCTTCGAAGAAAGTAGCCTTCGATAATTTTCAACTATTTAAGAAAAAAAATAAAAATATTTTTAAATAGTAAATAAACCTCAAAAAGCAGAAACACACTAACACAAAACCAATAAAATGAATGCCTCAACTGGTGAATTCCATTTCCATTAAATTTTGTGGCAGTTGAAAATTTATTTGGAATCATCTAAAAAATAAATACTAAAATTTACAAAATGATTAAAATAGGAATTGATCAAATAATCATTAAATATTCAATCTAAAGAATTGAGAAATTTTTATTAAAAATCATGAGCTAAATTCAAAATTATTTGGAATTGGTGTTATCTGATTTAAGGTCGATGGTTCTTCTTCTTCATCCATTCCAATTTGAAAAATTTTCGTACTCCTTGCTCTTGCTTTGGTTGGAGTCTTTTCTTCCAATACGTTCTTTAACACAATAGACTCGCAATCTTCTTCAGTTAATTCCTACATATAAAAAATAAACTACAAGAAACATCGGGTAATGCGAACAGAAATTTGGTATTGTCTTGACATGTACCATTTGATAGAGGACCCCCGAACTTTTTATTGCGAAGTAGATAGATGCAAAGATAGTTTTGAATGGCCATAACTTGGCCCAGTCATTTTGCAAGATAACAGATAACACTTGGCAATAGAAGCCAAGGGTCCTCTACCGAATGGTACCAATAACAATACCAAATTTCTGTACATAGTAACCGATCTTTACTTATACGCAAACAAAATATAAACCTTAAGATTAGTCAAATCTAATTTTGAAGAATCCCCACATCCAAAAATTTGGTGCCTATTCTGTCGAGTATTTTTGGAACATATATCGCTTATTGAGATCGATTCAATTTCATCGTCACAATTGTCATTATTTGACTTTTCTGAGAAAGTGGAATAATTGTTAAAAGATTTAGCTTTCTGTTGCTCCTTTACAATTCCCCCATCCGAAGAAATATTATAGACAACAACACGATTTCTGAAGTTAAAAAGCAAAATTATTTAAAATATAACCAAAGAAATACCCATGCCTTGAAAATAATGAGATAGCTTTAGCTTCATCCAACTGACCACTGCTGCTAAGATCTGTCGATTGTTGCATAATGGAAGATGGTGTTAATAAAGTAGATATCGATTTGTCACTATTTGGCTTAAATTTAAAACAGAATTAAAAAATTAATCAAAAAGCAAACAACCTCTTCATTTTGTTGAGATACTTGAGGAGACTTTAAATTTGGTTCTTTATTGTTATCAATCAATGGGGATGTTGATTGATCAATTAATGGTATAGTAGCTTGCATAGAAACATCCTTCAGATCAATAGATTTTTCAAAAGTTTGAGTATAAACGGCTGAAGTCAACGGCAAACGGGGGAAGATTGATACAACTTCTATAGAATTAAATCCCAATTTGCGAGTCTTAATTTATTATTAGGTCCTCACAAAATAAAAATCAATAACCTTTGTCTGCGTTTGTACGTGGTTTCTATTTTCTAGCTGTTTGGTTGCAATGCCATGCCTGGATTCTTCAGCTTTTGGAAAAGATTCAGAATCAACACTTTCATGTTCTTGAGATTTATTTGAGGAAATTCTTCGTTCATTTGAAAGCCATGATGTCAATCTAGCAAGAGAATCTGAACCCAATAATTGTAGAAGATGCGGATCAACTAGAATTAAAAGCAATTCGAAGATAATTTAAAGATTTTTGCGTATATTTCTAATTGTAAGTGTAAGAAAAAGGATAAAAAGGCAAAGGGTACATTCAAAAAAACCTATGAAGGCCCATTTTAACTCACAACAGAAACTTTTAACTCAATTAAAAACTCGGGAAGAACAAAAAAGACTAATAGAAGAAATATCAGCAAAATTATGTCCGCAAAAGTTTCAAGACTTGAATAAATCAAAAGTTCAAGAAATTAAAAACTGACCTTCGTTATTTGAACAGTCGCTGTTTAATGCACTAATTTCACTCTAGAATTGTGAATCAATTAAATAAGGATCAAATAAAATATTAAATTACATTTAATTTTAAATACAAACGTTGAAACGCAATAATAACACTCTTTGGGATAGGCAATTTCTCATCTTCGCTATTTAAATAAAATAAGTTATCTCCCTCATCGAGCAGGTCAGAAATGTTCAACTCATTTTTGAGAATAATAGAACAAATACAATCAACACATCTGATCAAATCTGCTCTAGATCTTGAAGAAATTTTCATTTTTTTTTTTGAAAAATTGAAAAAAAAGGTTAAAAATTTTGACAAAAATTTACCAAAATGACACATGCCAAAATGAAATTACCAAAATGAAACTTTTCCATAAAGAAAAATTTTAGAGGAAAGTATCCGTTTTGTCAAATTTGAAGCATGTTAAAATGTAAAATTTACATTATGTCTAAGGAAATCTTTTATTTCTCAACACCAACCTTTCGAAATGTGAGTTAGACAATTAATCACACCGCACAGTTGGTTGCATTTAACCAACTACATAATTTTGAACTCCACTAAAAATTGGAATTTTGTTTCAGGATATATGGATCCAACTGCCATATTTTGGTTTATTTATTCGTTTTACTTGGCTACTTTCATTTGGAATTTTTATTTAACTTTGCGACAATATAATGTTTATCGTAAAACTGAAACCAGGCCAGAGAAAGTTAGTGGAATTATTTCAAACGAGGATTTTGTAAAGGCTCGAGATTATAATTTAGACAAAATGCATTTTGGATTTTATGAAATTGCTTTTGGAAAAACCTTATCTACAGTTAGTTTTTTCATTTAAAAATTTTTATAAAATTTTCCTGAAAAACATCAAAAATCTCTTTATTTAAGATAATTCTTTTTTGTAATCTGATTCCATGGCTATGGTCAATTTGTGGAAGATATGGACAGATTATATGGCCTAGGAGTGGGGAGGTTTCTTTCAATCTCTTAAGATTTAACTCTTTTTATACAGATCTTTCAATCTGTTCTTTTCATTGTTTTATCCTCCATTTTTGAAACCGTGATAGAATTGCCTTTTTCTTACTATGAAACATTCTATGTTGAGCAGAAGCATGGATTTAATAAAGAGGTTTGTTAAAGCCTTTTTGAATAGAACCCCCGAATTTTAAACCTAAAAAATATTTTTAGACTGTGCCTTTCTTCTTCAAGGACCGAGCCAAAAAACTTTGCTTAAGTCTTTTAATTTCATCGCCTCTTGTAGCTGCAGTTGTTTGGATTGTACATTGGGGTGGACAGTATTTTTATATTTATGTTTGGGCTTTTGTTTCTGTATTTATCTTTGTGAGAATTTTCTTAAGTTTTTAAGCTTAATGCAATTTTTAGTTGATGATGTTTATCTATCCAGAATTTATTGCCCCACTCTTTGATAAATACACTCCTCTTCCAGAAAGTGAATTGAAGACAAAAATTGAGGCTCTAGCTAATAAAGTTGAATTTCCTCTTAAGAAGCTTTACGTTGTAGAAGGTTTTATTTTTAGATTATTAATTATAAACATTTTAATTTGAAAGGTTCTAAACGCTCATCTCACAGCAATGCGTATATGTATGGATTCTGGAAGAATAAAAGGATTGTGCTTTATGATACTCTTCTTAGCGAAGAAATGAATAAAAGATTGAAACAGGTTTTTTAATATTTTTGTTGGCAATCTCAGAGACTGATGTTTAATTTGTTCAGGATGATCAGAAAAAAACTGAACTGGAAACTACACCTAAAAATGGGAAGGATACTGATATAACAAATTCAGAGACAGCTGAAGGAGAAACAAATTCAGAAACACCTGACAAAGCATCGGAGGGAGAACCAACTTCGAAAACAACAGAGGAGAAAGTTTCTAAAACTACTAGCGAGGAGCAACCTAAACGTAGTTTAGGTATGGCTGATGATGAAATTGTAGCCGTTCTCGGGCACGAATTGGGGCACTGGCGTGAGTACCATTCGATGTGGCTGTTAATTTCTACTGAGGTTCGGGGTTTCAACCGTTTCATTCTACAAATTATTTTTAGTTGAATATGCTCACTTTGCTTTTTGTCTTTGGTTTCTTATATCGCGAACCTAATCTATATTTGGCGTTTGGTTTCCCATTATCAGCACAACAACCTGCTCTAATTGGAATTCTTCTAGTCAGTCAATATGTTTTTGCACCTTACAATGAACTAATGTCTGTGATTATGAGTTTTATGACGCGACGTTTTGGTAAAATTGAGGACTTCATTAAAATCCTTTAAAATATTTTCAGAATTTGGCGCGGATGCCTTCGCGGCCCGACTGGGATTCGTCTCGCAGCTGAGCACTGGGCTTGTTAAACTGGTTTATTAAATTGTCTCATCAGAATATTTTTTAAATTTTATTTTCAGGGCAAGGACAATTTGTCCCTTCCTATCAACGATTGGCTCTACTCTGCTTGCAATCATTCACACCCTCCGATTCTTGAGAGATTAGAAGCGCTTAAGAAATTTAAGTGATTTGGTGACTCGTTTGTATTTTATTTTTGCTTTTATATTTCAGGCATTACCTCCTCTGAGTCGTAGTTATAATTTCTCTCTTATATTCCTAATTGTTTCCCTTATAGCTTGCGTTTGACAAAAGAATAAATCATAATTAAAATAGCTGTTTCAATAAATTTTATATCACTCAAAAGATAATAATTAGGCACAATAAATGATTAAGAAAATGCTACGAAAGAAGATAAATTAAAAATGGCAAAAAATGAAAAATATTTTTAAATACTAGATTGAATAGGAACAGGGCCGAAATTAGATTGCCTCAAAAAATAAGTGAAACCCGCCATGTTACGTGATGATATCATATCTATGTAGAGACCTACCACCATCCATTGGAACAAAATCACAAAGGGAGCGGTGTTGAACTAACCATTCTGCAACAGTATCTTTGTAGAAATATTTGAGAAGTAAATCTTCAATCTTGGGCCGAATGGAAGAAATAAATTCGTGTTCAATTTCGTGTCGTTTTTTCTCTTTGCTATTACTTTGCTTTTCTTCAGTACTATTTGTACAACCGTTGTTTTCATTGAATAACACTCCCAATTTCCATATTAAAACTCTGACTTCTTCAATCTAAAATTTAGAGGACATTTGATTTTAGGAAGAATTTTAAGTCTTTCATCTGACATGTGCCCGAGAATCCAATAGAGAAAATCAAGAAAATATTAAAAATCAGAGCGATTTTTTCTGTCCCCATCAAAGAATACTGAAAATACCTGTTTGTAGAGATCAGCACCAGGAAACCGACATTTTACAATCTGTGAATCAAATGCTCGAGGGAACTTTCTTCCTTCAAATATTAAGGGTTCTTCGTCTATATTCGTTTGACAGCCAAGTAAATTCTAAAAACTATTAAAAATATTTATAAAAATTATTAAAAATAAACCTTTATAATTTCCAATTTTGTTTCTTTTTCCGTATTAGTTAAATCCTTTTTATCACTCCAAGTTGTAAGATATACAGATTGTGCCACCATTGTTGGCAAGCCAATTGGTAAAAGTTCACAAAGTGGTGTTACATGTGAATAACGTTGCCATCCAGTTAGGACCATTCCAGAGAGACGACCAGAAAGATTCTATAGACAAAAAACTATTTTATAGAAATTCTTTAAATGCGTTCTCTCTAGACTCCATCAAAACACTGAGCTTACATTAGATAATCTAGTTCAACGAGAGACATCCCAGACAGCTCTTAATACGCTCAGGCTTGGAAATAAGATAAGAGGGCAAGTAGAAAGAAAATTTGTCTACGCAGTAGCTCAATCGGTACAGCATCTGCAAAGGTAAAGAGAAGCCTAGAAAGAACTGCCAGTTCCTAGAAAATCTAATCCTCTAACATATTTAAAAATAACCTTTTCATGTTGGCAATAAAGTTTCTTATAAGAAGCCAAATTGCTTGTATAATGCCCAACATCAGCAAATTGTTGAACAATTCCATTTGCTCCTTTAAATGCACTTGCAAACATAACTTCTTCAAAAACCTAAAATTTATTCAAAAATTTTAAAATAAAAAAAATCTTTACAAACCTGACTTAAACGCCCAAATAATCCATCAGGAAAATAACCAGGAAAAGTCACATCAGGAATATAACCCCAAACAATTGGAATTAATAATTCACCCATCTTAAATTCCTTCATCAATTGAACACTCATTTTGTCAAACTTAAAAAAGTAAGGTAATAGCGTCGTTTGTGTGAGACATTTTTCACTATTCACCAAATCTCTTTTTTACTCAGATTTCTGTAAGTCACGTCATACTCCATGGCGATAAGTACTGCTGTCTGTGTGTTAGAACCAGGCCAGTAGCCAGGAAAAATTTTCAAAGGAAGAGGTCCTGGCGGGAAAGGGGGGCCACTTTTTTACGCCACTGCGGGAATTTTGAGAATTTTGGAGGGCCGAAGGCCAAAAAATTCATTTTTTGCGCCGCAGGCGAAAATTCTAAAAAGCTGATTTCGAGCTAGTTACTTATCACCATAAAGCATCTTTCGTGAAAAAAAGAATATTCTAAAAATGTCGCATACAAACGACACTATTACCAGCATTAAAATAATTCAAACCATGTCATTCCAAGTATACACTCGTTCAAATGAAAACTCGTCTTTGGCAATTCTCGCTACTCTAAATTAATTGAAAATTTCTTTATTTGAAGGTGTGTAAAAGTAACTTGCAAACTTTGTTATATGATCCAGCTTCAATCTTTCTTTTGAATTTTCGAAAGTTTTAATTAGTTTCTTTTTACATAATTCTTCTTCAGCAATATGCCAGGCCTCATCGCATCCCAAATGAATAGAATTTATTGTTGGATGTAATTTTCTGATCTAAATAGGAATTTAAACCAAAAAATTATTTGGGAAGATGGAAATTTTGAATTTTGTAGGTATATAAAGCAAAAAAAGATTGATTTTGGGAGAAACTAGTGTAAGGATAAAGCGGGCATACAAAGGCTAATTTCATGGGATGACTAGAAATAGTGGGAAAATTTTTTACGCAGTTAGAGGAAAAATTAAAAGAAAAATTAAAAGGTATCACAATGTTTTCAACAAAATTCAAACCTGAGCCAAAAGTTCCCGTATCAACCAATTTGAGCGTTCATTAGAAGGACATATAGTATTAAAAGCAGACACATTTTCACTTAATGAAGCAAATTCTGAATGTTTTAAAACAAATTCCATATGCCCAAATGTTTGCACTAAGGGGATCAATTCCAACCCATTTTCATTTAAATGCTGAAAATAAACTTTTTTGCAATCAAAAATAACAAAAACCTTTTCTATTAGACGAATTGTTGCTGCGTTATAAGCAGAATGCCGAGCAAGTTTTGATAGTTTATCAGTGTAAGGAGACATATCTTCGTACTCCATAAGCACAGCATTAAAGCCAAGACGTGCAAAGAAGGGGAATAATTCAAATAAAAATTCTGGTCGAGGTGCAGCTCCTTTCAAGTCGAGATGAATTATACGCTTAAAAATTAATTATTGTATTTGTTAAATATTTGCAGACAAATTTTACGGACCCAGTTTTCCTCCAAAAGGTCAACTTCATAGTGATTACAAGACCATGAAGGTCAAAATTTGGAGTCGACCGTCTGGTTAAAGTGATCTTTTGGAAGTTTAGCCTTAGGGCCATTGGATCACTAGGGGCCTTATTGGAGCCTTATGGGTGTCGACCTGCGGGTGGATAGAAATTTACAGATATTTTTAATTTTTTCATACCTTTTTGAAGAAATTCGAAGAAGTTTCCTCACCACTCATTATCCTTGTTACTTGCGAATTGTAATCAATATACAAATATCGGTAAAATGTAAAAATAAGCAGAATAATTAGAATAACTATTAACGAAGTTGAACGAAACGAATTTACTTTAAGAAGTTGAAATCGAGAATTTTGTTGTAAAAATAGATAAATATTTGTAATGGACTTATTTAAACTTCGACATAATCTGTTTAATATATTTTTACTTTTATTGCCTTCATTAGGCTCATGAATTAACGTGTAATTTCCTTTAGGATCAAGCATTTACATTTTTTATAAAAAATGAAAAAGAAATTTTTAAGCTTTCATTTCACCGAAAATAAAAATGTCCAAATTACATTGTATCAAAAAATTAATTGTCATATGGAACAAAAATTACATTTTGCCATAAAGGACAAAAAATACATTTCGTCACTTAATAGAGGAAATGGTACAGTAATCATTCTCCGTTTTTCTCGATTAATTCCCCTAGGGAATTAATATTTAAACAATCCGTTGGATGGGTCATTATTCGAGTTTTGACATTTAAACATGAGTAGAAACTTGGGGGAGGGGAATTATTGTTTCAACACATCCCTAGCATTGGGAATTAGTCGAAGGTGGGGAAATACTTACGGTATTTCTACATTAACAAAAAATATACGTTAATATGTATTAATCATTTTTCTTATCGTTAGATCAGCTTTTGCTTTTCCTAAAAAATTTAAGGCAGAAAAATGAGTCACATTACCTCAAGTTGTACTTTTCAAATAGAAAAAATTAATCATGGATTCTTAACTTTTATGTATTATTTAAATAATTTTTTTCTCTTAAAAATGAGTCTTTATTTTGAAAACTTTTAAAGAATAACAAAATTAAATTTCAAAACATCTTCAGCATACCCCTTTTCACAGCATACATATTCAACCTTTTTATTTAAAACATAATTGGACAACACGGTTATCTGTCACATGGAATTGAAATAAGAGATTAAACGATTTAGGAAGATTAAATTTTATTCTTTTAGGGAATTAGTAAGAAATTTTAATAGTGAAAGAGAACAAGTACATAAAAACAAGTCTGAAATCATAAAATTTTATTCACATATCATTACGTGATAACAATTCCTTTTTTAAATTAAAGAATAAAATATTAAAAACAAATTTACAGAAATTCAGAAAACATCAGACAAGAAAAATGTATTGTGGTCCACAGCAGTGCTTCAAGTACATTTTTGTAGCAATTGTTCTTGTTATAGTTAGATGGAATAAAGAGGCAAGGGTTAAAAATCAGAATTTTACCTTTAACAATTTAGGCTTATTCAATGTCTATGAATCAATTGGGATTCACGATGAACGAAACACTTACAGATGAAGCTATTCAGGTATTGGCTAATAAAAGTGCGGAAGCAATTACCCCAGCCGTGTACACCACAATAAAAGATGCTTTTGCCTGTTTGTAAAAAATTTAAAAAATAGAAAAACATCCTTTATCTCATTTTAAGCTTTTGCTCCTGATACGTGGGTCAATGCATTGAACAAGGTCAGTTGGGGAATAAGGTTTTCAGATCCGGATATCCGGATCCAAAAAAGGCCGGATATCCGAAGATTTCGGTTCGGCTACCGGATCCGGATATCCGAAGATTTCCAACTATCCGACAACCTTGTTGGGGAAACCTTTTTCAGAACAGAAAACAAGCTTTTTACCCACCGAACTCAACCTTTCTCTCATTTTTCTAGGCTATTAATAATGTGTTTATTAAAGTTTATCATAACAGATCAAAATATCAACTTTTCGCTGTGTTGTTCGTGAAAGTACGTTGATTGGCTTAAATATATACAGCAAAATGGTTTTTTTTGTACACATTAAAGATATAATTTTTGCTTGAATTTAGAACTCAACAGATTCCACTTTAGCTAATTCTACAAACGATCAGGTTATCAGATAAACCCTTTTCCCAATAAAATAATCTCTTAAGGTGAAGGCAATATTATCTTCCATGAATTACACTCAGGATCAGGTAAACATATTCTTCCGTTAAATCCACCTTTAAAAAGGTCTTATCATTACTGGCTAGTACATGTTCTGATGGCTGGGATGAAATACTCAATCTTTGCCATGCTGTGAATGCGACAATGAGTCAATTGCCTCCACACATTATTCAGATATTTTCAAAGGTCTCCCATTTTTGACATTAACCCTTCCAAAATTTTCTCAGCTTAACTGTTTAAATTACAGTATAACGACTCAAGTATGGCGCCAGAAGATAGTGAAGTAGGCCTAATTCAGGTTCCTCTATAGTAGAAAAAGACAAAAAAAACCAAAAATTTAACAGGATTTTAAAACCATTACACCTGACGAACTTGTGCAAATGGGGGATTTATTCCCCAAACTTAAATGGTTATTCAGCCTTAACTTCTACAAGCTAATGGATTTGTTAGCGCAAACTGTCCAAGGCAATGATGTAGCAAAAATGAAATTTGAACAATTGGGTATGAAAATGTATCAAAACAGAAATAAATGTTGAGGATAAATACATATTAATTTTTTCGATTAAAAAAATTAAATCTAAATACTTTATATTTGTTAACTGGAAATATAAAATCTCTTAGCTTTTTTTTAAAGTTACTTATTCATACACTATAACAGACAAACACGGGGCAGCTTACCCTTAACTTTGTAAAAAAGCAGTAATGACGCGCTTAGGTTTGTCTCATTTTAACGCTTGATTTAATATTCAACAAAATTGGGCCGTTAAAACTGCCCCATTGAACAAAAAGGAAAAGGTTTTTTCTTCGAAACTCAAAGCACAAAAAAAGGTATACTAGAACGGCACGCGCATAACTAAAAACGCAAACATTGTTCTCTCACCCCCTATTAGCATTTAAATTTGTTTGCGTGAATATTTAAAAATGTCAAAGATTTTTTATTTACGTGCGTGGGATAAGTGAGTAATTGTTTTAACAATTAAATTTCAAAGCAATGTACACAGTTTAATTTGAATATTTGTTTGTTTTTATTTTTTATTTTGTCGCTTTAATTGTTTAAATTAAATATTCTTTTTTGTCAACATCCGCGCGGCGTATATAAATTAAAAAAAACATTTAATTCTTGATTATTCTCCTTTTAGTAGGGGACGCTCAAATAGAAAGGGCACCTTTAGGAGAAAATAATATACCTCATTCATACCTTCCAGGAATGGGCTTCTTTCGTGAATTGCGCTTTTTTCGACTTCTACTTTTGCATTTTATTTTGTTCGCTTTCCTTCGCCTTTCGTCTTTCGTTTTTAAGGGGGCCCATACCTACTTTACTAATATCCCTTACAAGATACCTACCTCCACATTTACATATCTCGAACATTAGGTGGAGAACCAAAATTTTGAGTTAAAAAAGGCAGAAACAGCAAGTACAAATATCGTTTCCAGGGAAATGAATTTAAAACTATAGAAAAAAATTTAAGTGCTCAAGTTCACGTAAAAAATAAAGTGGAAATTCGCAAAAAACTCAAAAATCTTTCTTTCCTTGTAATAAATTATTATCCCAAAAATGGGTTCAAAATCCTGTCTGTAATTTATTAAGGAACGATTTAAATAACTAGGATAATAAATTTATTTTAATACCAAGAAAATAAATAGAATTTAATTATTTTTACGTCAATTATTAACTACAATATTCTTATTTTCCCCCTTTCTAAAACGGGATTTTAAATTTATTGTGCGCGTATTTATTAATTGTTCCCTTTTTTATTATACATATTCTCAGAATATGGCATTCATTTATTCCTTGAATTGTTTTCCTAAAAGCCTTCAAGGTGTCTCTTTTTATACACAAATGCTTAAAAATAACGCATCGTTATAGCCTGCTCATTGATGCTTAGCACTAACAGACACTGGCAATTTTGCAATTCAATGTTCGCTGATGCTTGTAATAAAATGAAGATTTATGAGACAACGGGGAAACATGCTTTTTAATTATTATATGCATGCCATAAAAGTCTTTAAAAATCATAACAAAAATATTTTCTCTTCTGAATATTTACACAAAGATCTGTTTATACTCTGTTTATACTAATTAACTTTCCTTTGGCACATTTAATTGTTTAGGAAAGTGGCTGTCCAGACTATTTCCTAACCCCCCTCTTACACGAAATCCCTTCCTCCCCCACTTTCATTTCTTTTTTCTTAACCAATTTTGGAGCGGATAGAGGGGCTCTGACGCAACAGTCTTTACCAGCCTCTCCTTTTGCTATAAAGCCTTTAAATATTTTGCATTTCTCTTGGGAGTAAAAGAAAGCTGCTGACGTTTTATTATAAGTAAATTAAGAAGTATCACGAAATGAGCGAAATGAGCTAACTCAAACCAAGTAAACAAAAATTGAAATCCTTTATTATAAAGTACTACTTTTAGTTTAATTAAAAATTAAGTTAATAAAATGGGGGAGAGAGGAGAGGAGGATATAGTAAGTTGGATCCAGACATGTTTGGACGGACATATTGGGATATTTCAATGTACGAACAGTCACCCTACAGATTTTGGGACCTACGGCCACCGAGTCTTGGATAGTACATTGCCCTAATGAAGAAAAATTTTTATGTCTTAGAACCAACTTTTAGAACCAACCAACGTTATTTTCGCCACCGAAATCCCAATGTGTGTCCAAAAGCCGCCTCTCTCTACAATACAAGTTTATCCTAATGGGTACAGCCCAAAAGCGCGGAAATTTTTCATTACATCCAGAAATTTTTCAGCTAGTTATGGCCTCGCGTCCTTTTGGGCGTGTCACAATACTAATATTTAATACATTTTGGGTTTCAACAATTTTTAGTTATTTCCGGCAACTTATTTTAAATTAAATTACTACCTAAAATACATAATAATAAAATGAAGGGCCAATAAAATGGCAGATAGAAATTAGATCCTTTTAAGACAATTTAGTTTAGTTTGCTCAAATTTCTATATCCCCTTTTCAAAATTGATTCTTTGGAGAAGCAATTTTTTCATCAAATTTCTTTTTTGGTAATTCGCCTAAAATTGCCTTTTTCTATTAGCATTTTATTTAATTTTGAGCTATTTTAGTCTACCTAAATCCATTTTTTCCAAAATTTCTTTAAATTTTTTCATTCTTTAATTTAAATCCATTTGGCTGAATTAAAATTATTTTTATATATTTAATTTCCATTTTGGATTTAAAATGGCAATTTACAAATTTTCGTTAGAAAAAAACATTTTTCATTGTTTTAAAGAAAGGATTACGTCCCTTTTCTTAGAAAATCTTTGTTTAAATTACTTAATACTAATTATAGACATTTGAAGCCAAAAAAACAGATGCCAACTTTTTGTAAAAAATTTTAATATTTTTTACGATTACCTAAACTAAATTATATTTACTTCAAATAATTTTTTTACCTGAATTCATTAGACTATGTGTTAATTGTAAGAATAACATTTAGTTTCCTGGGGAACGGATTTAAAATTTTTGCTATTGGAAAGGAAGGTTGGTGGGGGAGGAGTTGTAAAAATGAGTTGAAGTCTACTTCCTTCTATTTTTCCTATTTAGCTTCTAAAATTAGCCTTCTTGGATTATATTCTTTCGAAAAGAGATAAATATATGTTGGAATTTGCTTAACTAGAAATTGAGTGCCATCCGACTTTGATCGGCTATAACTTTTTGGGCTTAATCAAAGTCCTCAATAAGCGGTTTTTTCTATAACGGATAATCAGAATCTGTATATTTTCTCTGATTTATAAGATCAACTATTATCTTTAATTCATAGATCACTATAAATTACTAATTTTTATTTAATCTCCTTTGAACTCTTTTGAAATCTCCTCCTAATCTCCTCAATAATCTACCTAGATTAATTCCACACACGAATTAAATGACGTAGTCGCCAAATTAAAGTTTAATTTGCTATAAAATCCTTTATCATTTGACACAATGTGCTTAAAGTCTCTTCATGGCTAATGAATTTAAAAACAATCAAATGATGAATTATAGTATTAAAATAATTTTACAGAGGCGGGGAAAGAACTTTTTCATTCATAAATACAAACAGCTGACATACCTTTAACCAGACTTTTTAGCAAAATTTTAGTCAAAACAAACATATGCTTTTGTTACCATCACAGGGTTTTGGTATTTTCACATTAAACCCAGCCAGATTGCATATGTATTTTCGCAGCAAGTTTATTATTTTCTTAAGCTTTACCCTAAAGTTCATTTATAACTCCTTTCCAGATGGGCGATTGAGAAAGCTTTAATAGATTTGTGCACAACCGAACGGAGAAAATCCTCTAATCCACTAAATCTACCATAATAAATTATATTTCAAAATTTATATTTTCGCTTAAAAAGTTCTGAAAATTGCCTCAGAAGAATTTTAATTAGCTAAAATTCCACGTACTACAAAATCTACTCTACCACGTACTGCAGTACTTTGATTAACGCTAATACTTTTTCAGTTTTTTACAGCCTCATAATTTAAAAATATTCCTATTTACTTCAAAATTAAAATTACCGGAAATGGGAAGCGAAGTATCCCGTGTTCAGTCAAACGGAGAAAACACCAAAAAACTCAGCAGCAGCGGCGGAAATGTTGCAACGAAAAAAATGTCACGTAGAATGTCAATGGGAACTACACCCATAAAAATGTCAGAACAGCAAACTACACCATCAATTAGAGTTGGTGGTTCAACAGGAATGCTAACAGTTCACGATAATGGTGATAAAATCTAAAATAAAAATATCTATAGATGAAAGTATGTAAATAATAGGATATTCAAAAATTAAAGATAACAATTTTAAAGTTATTCTTACCATTTTAAATCAGAATGCGAGATGCAATGTCTACAACAGCAAGTTTCGCAATCCTCTCGTCTTTCCCTTTCAATTGATCCAATTGTTCCTCGATCTCGTTCTGGATCATCTTCGAGCCAGTCACCGACTAAACCATCTAAAAATAAATGCTCATTATCGCTCAAAAATATTCAGCTTATACAGGTAAAATGGATTCAGAATCTCCTTGAAATTTATATCTAGTCCAGAAGGACTACAGATTTAATAAATTTAAACTAATGATCAATCTTCTCTCTAGAGTTGTTTCAATAATCCACACGAAAATATTGGTTTTCGTATTCTAAAGCGTTCTGCTGAGCGTCGGAAAGACTTTGGACGTTTCTATTCAGCAGTAAGCCTTGAACAACGAGAGCAAATTGCTGACACAATAAAAATTTTACTTAAAAACTCCGTCATTTGTCTGGACAGTCCAGACGAAAAAGTGAAAAAAAAATTTAAATTAAAAATATTTTTTTTAATTTGTAGCTTCAATCAATGGCAATTGAGTTTGGTCAACGCTTCGTATGTTTCCGGGTTCAAGGATTCAAGGCTGACTATTTTGCCTCTTTGGCAGGTAACGGATGATAGAAGATAAAAACTATTATTTTGGATTAATTTTTAAAGATTCTACAATCACTGAATGTGTTTTATTGGATGCAGCTGTACATCCAGCGGCAGTCACATTAAATGCCTTTTCACAATTCATCACGATGGTTGATACAGAAATTTATAAATATTCCCCATTAAAAAGCATTTTTAGTTATTCTCATCAGTACGCGATGGGTTTTACATGGAGATGCGACGACTTCGTCGTGTCAGTAACAGTTTCACAACAGTTTCAAATGGGGCTGGTACTTGTAAAAAATTAAGTGTTGAAGATGCAATAAAATCTGCAGCAAATTCCTCACTTGTAGCAATGGGGGCTGGGGTAAGAAGAAGCAGTACTACAAAAGATGGTGATGGCTCATACAGTCGTAGAGGTTCAGGAGGAAGTGTATATAGCGCGAATGCAACCAGCTCACGCTCAGTGAGCCCAGCAGATGAAGGAGCCTCCAAGAAGCGTAGGAGTAAAATTTGATAAATTGGTTAGATTTTTATTTTAGGTGGCTCTTCTCCATTTGATGGAAGCAGTCAAGAAGAGGATGACCACCTAACTAATAAAAATATTGCCAACGGGAATAGACGTAGTCATAGTCGCAGTCCAAGCAGGAAGATTTCTGTTGCTACGAATTCTAGCGGGAAAGAATCTTATAGGGTAAAAAATAATTTTTAATCAAGGAAATTCTTATTTTAGACTAAAAAAGAATCAACTACATTAATTCCTGCGGAGAATGGTTCAGGGGAGCAACAACCTAGGATGACTACAGCTGTTGCCCACTAGTTTAAAGAAAACTTACGAAAATCTTTTATTTAAATTTTTAAAGTAATAAAAATTTACAAATTTATTGCTAAATCAGTTGAAGGCAAGTTGAAACATATCAACACAATTTTTCCTAAATCGCTAAAAATTAACATGTATCAGGGATCGGCCCTTCCAAATTAAAAAAACAGAAGACGGAAGGTAGTAGAAAATAAAAAACGAACGATGGTAGCGGAAGGGTAAAGAAATACTGAAGCGCAAGAATCTCATCCCTAAGTTTATCTTGAAGAAAAAATCTCTCAAGCAAAACTCTGAAAAATATTAAAAATTTATCATAAGCTATAAAATTGGATGTGCAATAAAATTCCATCTAAAATGATTAAAAACCTTTCTAATTTTAATCAACCCAAAAATTTTTAATTCACTTATTGAGGTTTTCATTCAATTTTAAGATTGAGGAAAAAGCAAAATTAAAATTATGCAGCAAAAATTACAACATAAAAAATTATTTTGAAGCGTGTAAAAATGATCAATTTCAGCATAAAAACTTCCAATATTTTCTCAATAAATTACTTCAAGAAAATATGCTGAATGTTGTGACTTATAGGTGGTTCGAATCAGGAACGAGTTATTATTCTATTTATATAATCGAATTTTTATTCCCCCCCCCCCCCAAAAAAAAATCGGCCTACCCACCCCCCTCTCTTTTTCAATTTTCAGGGGTTTATAACTCGGTCCCTTAATGGTGGATTGACTTTCTCCCCACTCAGCAAAAAAGCTCTTCGAATGACAAATTATTTATCTAAATCAGTCCAGCCAAAAAATCCCCACCTATAAGTCAAGATACCCCAGATGCTGAAAGTGATGGTCAATAAATCAAAAATGTCATATAAACAAAAATAAAATATTTAAGAACCAATGAAAAAAAGCATACTTTGAAATATCTGCTTGTTGAGTGAGCACCCAAATTTCTCGTCTTGTTATCGTCTGTCTGTTTGACTTCCAGTATATTTATTAGTTATATGATTAGTTGATGTTGTCGATGCATTGCTTGAAGATCGTTGGTGCTGACGAAATTTTGAGTGGAAATTGACATTGTTTTCTTCACTTCCACTGCTAAAACCAGAACCAGTAACTCCATGTGCTTGAGCAACTTCCCTCAATGAGCTTATTGTTTTACGAAGCCAAGCCGGGCGATTATCATTAACTGAATAACTTAATAAAAGAAAGGTTTTTCAGGTTCTTTAATAGAAAAAAACCTTCCATTCTGCAACAATGTGCTTACCGACATCTGAAAATGAATTATAGAAAGACTTTTGGAAGTCAAAATAACTAAAATTATACTTGATGTGCCAAATCCTGATTTTGACATTGTGATTCAACAAGCGCTAATTTTGTTTGAGCCAATTCTAATTCAACCTGTGATTCATGAATTGTGTGATAAATAAAATAAAATTAACCTGACGTATATGTTGCTCGTACTGCTGTAACTTCTCTACTAGTTCCATCATATGCATAGCCGATGTACTAAAATTTAAAAAATAATAAATATAAATTTAAAAAATACTAACTCGTTTGTTGCCGTGGTTGATCCTACTGAACTCCCCTCACCATCATAAGTTGATAATGAACTGCCAGGTCTTTGAGAGTTACTGGATAGGTCAAGACAATCACCAAGTTCATTTGAACAACGCTCGCAGCCAGAAACCTTGGACTAAAAAAGATTAAATGCCACAAAATATCGATATTAATTTCATACCGCTATGAATCGTTTAAGTTTTCGGAATTGACGCTTATCCTCATCACTGGCAAGACCAAGTTCTGTACAAATCTTTTTGTATCTGAAATTTCATATACAACTTAAAATGATTTATAAAATTAAAAAACATACTCAACAATAACACCTTCAGATCGACGATATTCTTCTTCTAATCTAGCAACCTCATCGCGACATTTTTGTTTGATCTTTAAAGAACGGAAAGCAATTATATTTAATAGTTATTTGATAAGATTACAAATTCAGATTCTTCTCGTAGTTTTCGTTCACGATCTGCCAGTTCTTCACAGTCGCGATTCTTTATTATCATTTGATTGAGTGTTGTCTCCAATTGATCTTCAGTCTGAAATTAAAAAATTAAAACAGAAATAAAAAAGTAAACCGTATCAAGCCGCTCTTGTAAACAAATTTTTGAAGTAACTTTAAAGAGAAGATAAATTAAAGCTTTTAAATAAAATTCAACCTAGTTCACGAGCCAAATAATCATTCTCACGTTCCAATCGCAGAATTTGTTCCTTTAATCCTTGCGACTCACGCTGAAAAATCCGTGACTAATTTGACCAATTAATAAAAAAAACTCACTTGCGCACGCTCCAAGGGATCTTGTGATCTTATAATTAATAAAATTATTTTAACGAAAATATAAAATGCTCACTCAATCTCTTGCCGTTTAAGCTCATGCCATTCTTTCTCATACTTGGACAATCGTTTGTGAGATATCTAATTTTCATTCTATAGTTAGATTTTACAAATCATACCTTTAATTTAACTGCTGCGTGTATGAGTTCTCTAGCAGCGACTTCTGTCCGATATTTTCTTGGCAAATTCACACGAAAAAATTTTAGAATCCCTTCAAAATCGGAGTGTAAAAGTTCCTTAAAGCAAAATTAAGCCAAAAACATAAATTTGAATAACCTTATTTGAATCCTTCAATAAAGCCAACGAGATATGAAATATTGTATTCATTCCCTAGATTTAATTATACGAGTAAACACCCAAAAAGAATACCTCCGCGAGAAACAAATCAACAATGAAAAAAACCATTTGTAAGGGGAATTTTGCTGTAAAGAGAGTAAGAAACCATTGCGAGGCATACCTGTGTACAATTTAATTAAATAAAGTTTAAAGTAATTACATGTGTGTTTCTATGCCGATTTCGTGGAAATGGGAATACAATTCATGCGCGTAGTCCTTGAAGAAAAAAGTTTAAAAAATCCGAAAAAACGCAACAACCAAAACCCCGCAAAACGGAAAATTTATATTCCATAAAATGTACAAACCTTTATCAAACATTGAAGTTGGTAAAATCTTAAATGGAGTGCATCAAATCCAGTTTTGAATAATTCACGCATCCCGTAATCGAACATTATGCGAACTAGCACACAAAAGGCCTGTTCTTCTGGCATCTGTAATTAAGTATATTTAAAAAAGTTATAAATAAAAATAAACATGCAAAAGAAGCGCAGCAGCAAGAAAGGAAAGTCCTTGACAATAACCGACTTCATCATCATATAGGGAATACTAAACGCTTGTTAAGCTTATAAAATGTCAAAAATCATTACCGCTTTGCTGATCCTATAGAGCGCTTTTTGTCCTCCCTTATCGTTTTCTTCAGTGAAATATTCATGTGCTGGAAATGTTCTATGGATATCACGAAGGATGATAGCTTCTGATGGACACTCCTACGTAAATATCTTATAGTGCATATATACGATAGTAATAAACCTTTTCCAGCAACATTTGATAAGCTTGCACCAAATCTGCTTGAACTGGTCCTATGCGTGCGAGAATAAGCCATACTTCGCCACGCAAAACATCGGGTATTCCGTCGTGAATCAGAGAATTAAGACCACACGGTCTTCTGCAAAAAGTAAAGATCAAAATTTTTGAAAAGAATACCCACTGTTCAGGCGTTTGCTTCCATAAATCTATCATATCTTTCCACGCAGCCAATCTGTCCTCAGAACATTCGCGACAAACATCACCAGAACCAGAAAGCAAAGGTTCGTCGCTATCTTAAAAGATCGATAAATCTAAATGTGCTTAATTCAAACAGATTTAACGAAATTCAATCAACTCTTAAAAATTAGATTTTAAACCTGAATCGGATCCATTTGCAGGGTGAATAAGTTGGGTTGGCATATGGCGTGTTGGAGATCTCTCCATGTCACCGTCAAATGCTGTAGAAGAAAGTTGACGTTCTCGTTCAGTTGTCGACTCAAAAATAACAACTTTCCTAGGGAAAAATAAAAGATACACTCCGATTCAACATTAAAATGCTCTGTAAAATTTTTCTCTCCGCTACGAATAAAAATGACAAATAATTGATTGCTTACAATTGGTCATCATGAATAGCATTGCATGGAACAGCTGAGAGTTCGTTCATCTAAATGCATGCGATTTTTATACAAAATGCTTTTTAAATGGAAATTTACAAACTTATTTAAAAATTATGTCACAAAATTACTGAACGTAAATATTTAGTCACAGTTTTTGTCGTTCTAACTTTGATATTTAGAATTTCGCTATTTCGTATTAGATATGTAATTCCAGTTAAAATTAAACGACAAAACATTAGAGAGTATAAGACAGACAGCTAGAAAAATTGTAACATGTCCACTAGAGTCTAGCAATTACTTTTCATTTGTTAAATTTGGAAAAAGTTTAATAAAGTAAACGCAAAATGGTTAATTAAAAAATTTTTAATTACTGTTTTTCGTGCCAACAGTCTGTAAGTTTCTGACACTGCCCTTCGTGGCGGAAACCAAAAGCTAGATGAAAATCAAATTGTAAATTTAACTTAAAAATTACGGACCGTTCATATTGTTGGAAAATTCTGGCCTTGCATTCAATAATAAATCGTAGTGATTCGTCAAGCCCTTCAAAAGTAACATCAACCTCCAAAAATTAACTTAGTTTTTAATGAAAATTAAGACTTACAGCTACAGACATGAACACTCGCGTATCTAAATTTTTGAATAATTTTTAATTTTATTCCTTTCTACCTCTTGGAGTTTCCGTATTTAACACCTCAAAATTCCAGGCGCCCGGGTTCCAACGTGCTTCTATAACATATACTCGAGGATTATGCTGACCCTTAAGGAAATATTTTTGCTTTCAAGCAAAACGCAATTTACACATACTTGCCCCGCACTTTTCATTTCGAGCAAATGCCTAAAATCGATTAGAAAAATAAATCGAATTGTTACGTTACATGTCTGATTGACGTAAGTTCCTGCCTGGTGCCAGCAACATTCCAAAGCAATTTTTGACCCGCAAATGTCTAGGTCCTGCAGTCTGCTTCAACATAACCAGTACAAGTTTATCACGATCGCGCCGCATCTAAAGAAAAATACGATTATTGTACTCTATCGAATCATGCCAAACTCGCCTTAAAGCAATTCCTCTCCAATGGACAAACAAAAAAACCTTGTTGTTCAATATCAATGTAACTACCATCATTGTTGTTGTCAATGGTAATCGCGGAAGGAGACAAACGTCTTGTCGTATTCGAGGTTGATCTGAAATTATTAGGTCTGCTTGCTATTCTCCTCTGACCATCCCTTTCGCGGATTTCTAATAATGCTTCAAATTCAAATAGCTCTCCCGTCTCAGATTCATTTGGAATTATCTGGTATTGAATTATATTTGATGTTGAAGCTTCCATTAAATACTAAGAACTCGATCTTGGATATGTCTTATGTCTGTGGTGGTTAATGCAGAGGAATGAAAGGGAAGGATAATGCAGTGAATAAAATTATAAACGGCATTAACTTCATAGTGAGATTGTAAAACTAGCGAAATTTAAGAAATATACTCTAACGTTCAACTTTTTCATGCAAATAGAATTATTCCTTTCATATTCAATTCTTTTACGTTCCCTTTCTAACTAACACTCGCTCACTTGCAGGCTTAATTTTCAACTCCACATACTAGAGAAATGGATTGCAAGAATAAAAATTTTTCACGAAAAAATTAAATTTACATTAAAACACTTCGATTTTTTTCATTAAGCGCGTTTCTATATTTTCATAATATTTTATTTTTCAGTTATAATTTTGCTTAATTATTCGTTCTGTTTAAACATACAGCAACATGTCTTACATGCTCCCACATCTACATAATGGCTGGCAAGTTGACCAGGTTGTCGGTTTTAATTTTTTATCAATTAAAGATTTCACTAATCAAATATTAAAATATAGGCCATTTTGGCAGAGGAGGATCGCGTGGTTCTTATACGTTTTGGTCATGACTGGGATCCTTCGTGTATGCGTATGGATGAGGTTTATTTTTAAGACACATTTTAATTGAATTAATCTCTTTAGACGCTCTATAAGATTGCCAATAAAATCAAAAATTTTGCAGTTTGTTATCTCGTAGGCAAGTTGACCAGGTTATCATTTCCTAATTTTTTATCAATTAAAGATATCTCTGAGGTTCCTGACTTCAACAAAATGTATGAGCTTTATGACCCTGTTACTGTGATGTTTTTCTTCAGGTTTCTAAAAATCTTTTCAAAATCTAAAAATATTTTTTGTTGTAGAAATAAGCACATTATGGTTGATTTGGGCACTGGAAACAACAATAAGGTTATCTATTTTGATAGAAATATCGAAACATAAAGGGGGACCAATATCACTTTTAGGATGGAATTAGGGAGCGGCAATCTACCAAGGGACCATCGTTTACTGCGTGCTTTTCCATATTCTCAAACATTCCTGAAACTTTGAACGGCCATAACTCAGTCCAAAGTCATTTTGTAAATAAAAAGGATATTTCGCAATAGGAAGTCTGGGTTTCTCTATATAATGGTACCAAAAATATATCAAATTTGCACTCACAGTAATCGAATGTCCCTCGTAAATTCTAAAAAGAAGCCTCGAAAAATTTCGGGATTATCAAAGTTTACTTTCGCCAAGTCATCAAAACGCTTAAAATTTAGATCAACTGGCCTATGCACGATGGTCAAGAACTCATTGATATTATCGAAACTGTTTACCGAGGTGCTCGAAAAGGAAGAGGTTTGGTGATTTCACCAAAGGACTATTCTACCAAGTATAAGTACTAAAGAGAAAATTTATGAAGCAATTTTGGTAATTGTTCTGGTATTTTGGCTAAAATGTAACTTAAATTTTGATGACGATAAACTTTCTTTCGAATCTGCCCACACTTTTTTCAAAAATAAACTTTATTTCCATCTTACTTACAATTAGAAATCTAAAAATTTTACAAAATTTTTAATCACAATTTGCAAGTTCAAACAATTCATAAAATTTGTAAAATTGATTCTTATTTGGTGAAATGTTGGCTCTCATCTTTATCAATTCAAACCTGCTTATTTGAAAGGCAATTATTGATTTCAGCAAATGCCAAAGTGAAAATTCTGGCCATAAAACGTTTTCCTCAAAGTGTAGATATGTAAATTCGCGTAACTAGAAAATAATTATAAATAAATTTGACACTGTTCCTATGCTGGGTTTTTTCCTATACAAGTTAAAATAAAATTTCAAACAAACCCTCATAAGCATGAAGTCGCTTAATCTTCTCTCACTAGTCCTGACTACCTGAAATTTTTTATATAATTTTTTAGTACATAAATGTAAACCATATCAAGTGGAAGACATTTATATGTGTCCATACATTCATCAACAATACAACCATACTCACTAGTTTTATCGTGCTGGTTACACTGAATTTTTTGTTTTGCTCCTTCCACTGCACGAAAAAGTTCATTACTTGAAGTATACGCCAAACATATATTTATAAAAGTGCTGTAACATTTTTATTGTAGAAAAGTGTTTATTTTAGAATATAAACCTTCCTTTGTTCCTTGTAATTGCCTCAATTTGCGTGATCAGTGAGCGTATTTTCTCAGGCAGCAACTGGAGATCTCCAAAGAAACGGATGCAAACTTTATGGCTAGCAGATTCTTCACTATTTTTATTTAAAAATTAGGTTAAAAATTAAGATTATAGAAATCATGTAACTATCGAAAGAGGAAGGGAGTTTAATCCAGGGCAGGATTAAACCTCCTGGCAGTTAATGTTAGGCGCTTGCGCTCACCACGTACAGGTGTCTACAGCTACCGGGGCGTTGCATTCACCTTCCATTAATAGATCTATAACGCCGCATAGTAAGCGTACATTAATTTGAGACTCCCATTTAAAATAACATAAAAACCTTTTTTGAAGTAAATCCAAAAGTCTAGTGAATTTGATTTCTGCCAGCTCCATAAGTCCTTTAACCTCTGATTCTGACCGTTTAAAGTTTTCTATACTAAATGCATAGAGAGTGACTTCTTGAATGCCCACATAATCACACCAATCCAACACCTAATTTAACAGGCTTTATTAAAAACTTAAAAAAACCTTTGTAAGTTGCTTAAATCCAAGCTCATGGCCCTCCAGTACATTAGAACAATTATGCGCGCGAGCATATCTTCGATTACCATCCATAATAAATGCAACATGACGAGGGATAGGGCCCAACTTAAAAAATTTCAAATCAAAGGTTGCGCAAAAAGGAAAAACTAGAGAAACCTTAATAATCCAAATTGCCAACCGGAACCACCATGCAAGCTTCTGACGTTGAAACCAACCGCATTCCCCGACTGCAAATGGTTCATCATTAAATCTATCATGGTTTATTTCCATCGGCAAAGCTTAAAGATAACTGCAGAAAATAAAAAAATCGAATAAAAAATTATAAACAGCAGATTAAAACGTAAAAATTCAATATTATAATACGGTAAATTTTTTGCTAGAGTTAACCGGGTAGACCGCAAATATCGCGAAACCAGAGTACCACCGAGCTATAACATTGGGCTCGTGGTACGTTAGCCTGCTCTCGAGTTATCCGTTTTAAACCATCGATAAAAATTTGATCAATTCAAACTTAATTAAAAAATTTAAACTTATTTAAAAGTTCATTGTAAAAATGTTATGATACACAAATTGTTTAAAATAATTTTTTAGTATTCAACAAATACATATGTGGTGTCCTTGTAATTTTATATTTTAATAATGGTCGAAAATGCTCCACAAAATTTTTATTGGACAATTTTTGAACATAAATTTTAGAATTACTGAGAAAAATGCTTTAAAAATTCCATTTTAATATTACTACAGCTAAAATTGTCCAAAAAAACTTTGAGGAATATAGAGATAATCAAAAAACATTAAAAATCACTGCCAATCGAATTAGTGAGGAACAGAAGCAAATGGCGCAAGTTTATACGCATCACTATTCTTTTTTCATTAAAACCAAATTAATTGCCTCCAGTCTCGCCGGTCTCACCAGCACCCTCTTGCTCGTCGGCAGCAGTGTCGCTTGTCTATAACAAAAGAAAAATTTGCAAAATATTTTAATCAAATGACGACATTTACGGAACGATACTTGTGAACAACTACTAACAAGTAATGTCAATAAAAATGTCTGGGTCACAGTACTTGTCACAACTCAACAGGTTATTTATCTTACGCAAATGTCGGTCAGAAGAAATTGCCGATATAAACTAAAAAACTAACCCATAATGTGAGGTTGTCTCGCAAAAGTTGCATAATAAGCGTCGAATCTTTGTATGAGTCTTCGTTTAAGGTATCCAACTCAGCAATTGCATCGTCAAAAGCCTGTAAAATTTTTTTATAAAATTTCGAGTTACATGGGATTATAAAATATGGTTCCTTTGGAATACTTAAAGACCTTTTTGTTGAGCCAGCTGCTCATAATCATCCTGTTCAAGAGTGGAGACTAGGCCTTCTACTCCCAGTTTAAAGACTCATACCCACAACTTAACAAACTCTAATTAAACCTGTTTGGCAAGCTGGCAAGCCTTATCAGGCGAGTTTAAGATCTCATAGTAGAAAACAGAAAAGTTGAGTGCCAAACCGAGGCGAATTGGATGAGTTGGTTGCATCTTATCCTTGGCAATATCTAAAACGATATTTTTGCTTTAGTCTTATTATTTATCACATACCAAAAGCTTCCTGATAACTCTGTTGCGATTTCTCGACAACACCTTAATAAACAGAATATTGAAAATTAAGATTAAATTAATCTAACTGTTCCGGTCATCACCAGTAGCGACCTAAAAAAATTCGATTTTAAATTCAAACTTGGAAAAATAATCTTACAACCTCAGCAAGATAGCGATAATAGTCACCCTTCATCTTAAGATAGAACACCTTGGATTCAGGATTTCCAGCCTTTGGGATAAGATACTTGTCTAAGAGATCCTGAAAAAATAAATTAGTTGACAACTAATTTTATTAAAGATTACCAAAACATCGTGGCAAATATCGCGCAATTCGCGCTCAACTTTCTCGCGGTATTCCTTAGCCATTTGTTGCTTCTTCTCAGAACCTTCAGTCTTTTGTTCAATCGATGAAATAACACGCCATGAAGAACGGCGAGCCCCAACAACGTTTTTGTAAGCAACCTTAAAAATAACAAAGATTAAAAAAAGTCAGGAAAAATCATGTACAGATAACAAATTGCGTTCCTCATTGGACAACTCGGCACCAAGTTCGGTAACCTTTTTCATGGATTGAGCCATGTCATCATAACGTTCGGCTTGTTCAGCCAGTTTGGCGCGTTGAACAAGTTCTTCCTTATTCTCTGCCATTTTTTAGGTCGAAGTAATAAAGTTTAAAAGTTATGAATATGATCTATAAATAAATAGAGATTGTGAGGATCAAAAGATAAGCTTAGTACAAAGTGTGGTTCGATCCTTAAAGAACACTTTTCGAGAAGATTATGAGATTATCTAGACTCTAAAAACCCAAGGAAAAATATCGGAAAATAAGTGAGACCACCCGAGACTAAATATAGAAAATAGTCACGTAAAATGAATGTCTTCACTGGACAAAATCTCAAAACAAGACAAAATATTTCCTAAAATAATATTTAGGTTGGGAGAACTTTTTAAACGTCAGGAATACTAATAGTGTTTATAATCAAAAGGAACCTGGAGTCGGATGAACCTAAGGAGTGAAAGAAGAATAATTGTGAGGGAATGGGAGGAGCAAGGACCACTTCTGCCACACCGCTTTTGTTGAGGGACCACGCGCGCCACACTGAGCATCATATAGAGACTTAGCCAATATGTTTTCTTCTTTACTAGTAGGGGCCGTTACTCATTAAATAACTATGTGAAGAGAGAAACAAAGAATAGGGCGTTTATAAAGCAGTGTATGAATTCCAGGGACTATTTCAAAGCGTCAACAACAACTTAAATAAATAAGGGGCCGTCTCTAAGAGGACAGCAATGGATGGAAGCCTTAGTGTTTATGACTGAAAGCGGGCGTATGAATTCCAGGGACTGTTTTAAAAATATCAGCAAATGTGAGCATGCAACAAAAATAGAATAGGGGCTATCTCTCATTGAACAACACGACTAACATTGAGGAATTTGAGCAGTCAAGCGGCTTTTTATGTATGAATTCTGAGGGAGAAAAAGGAAATGCTTTTGTGAGTATCCCTCAAAATGTGCACACATACATATGCCGGAATTCTTGCCTTGATATCGAAATAAAACAAGCTTCATTGCTCACTAAAAGTTTATTGGATATTTTTGCAATGAACTTTTATGCCACATGCTACCAAGATTCTAAATATGTATAAATTCGGAGTACTTGTGTGTAGAGGTATTTAACAGAAAGTTGATAAGAGTGAGTCATCATCACTCGAATATGCCAAATCTATACATCTTTCCAGTACAAGAAACGAAGGATATAATTTCCACTTAGTTTAAAAATGATATTACGAGTCAGAAGACACCGATGAAAAAATCATAATTTATCGATATCAAAAAATAAAAGCTTGTGAACGACAAATATATAATTGAAAGAAATTCATTGAATTTATATACGGATTATCCTGTTTTTAATATCTCATGAGACTTTACAGTGAGGATATAATTTTCATATAATTTGGGTTTAAAAACATAATTGGGGTTTAAAAACAGGATAACAATGAATCATCGTCATTTAATGTGTTGAGCTCGTAACTTTGCGTTAACTATTACTCTACGGGAAGATAAAACAAATTTTCACTGAATATCCAACAAAATTCTCAAAATTTCAAAGCTACGCGCCCTTCATTGCTTTAGAATTTACACGTTCGTTGTGTTAAATGTCATCTTTAAAAATTTTTAAACAGTTTCCTTTCTATTCATATCTATGTTCTTCTAGACAGAATTATATCCTTGACGTTTGGCACGAACACGTCCGATCAAATAAGCCACCAACACAATAATGACCAATCCACCAAGACAAACACCGACAATTATCTAGGGAAAAGAATAATTAAATCTTACATAAATAGAAAAAACTTACAGGCACAAGATCAGAAGTACGAGCATCCGCAGCACAATATTGATAAGCTAAATTTAGTAGGGTTTTCTTAGGCTTATGATAATGGTAATCTTACATTGCGTATTGTTGAAGGATGGCGAAGTCTGGTTCGCGAATGCGACAATCTGTGATTAAATAGTGACTAAATTAAAATAAAAAAAACTAACCTTTAATTGATTGAAATGAAGAACCGAATCCGTGGAATTCAAAGGGAGGTCATTTTGTGAACACAGAAAACTAAAAGTAGGACATTTGACTCAAAAAAGAATTAAACAAGTTAATTCTTACCCAGTTGGTCCATAAGAAGAATTGGCAGATGCAGTCCAGTCTACTCGCGATTTTTTGGGTTGTCCATAATAATGCGGAATCGTAACGTCTAAAATTAAAAACTATCAGAGATACCATTCGATAGAGGAAGTTTTCTTGCAATATGACTTTGACCCGAGTGGTCTTTATTATAGCCGTTCAAAGTTGGACCGCAAGTCTGGAGTATAGGGTATATGAGCCTATAGAATCTCATATTTAATGGTACCAAAAAGAATATAAAATATGAGGTGACAGAAAACGATCGTCCCCTTATTGGAGATAATAAAGAAAGAATATTATCAAACTTTGTTCTGTAGAGTTCATGGTGCTGTAGAAAAAGACAGTCAGAAGGTATTCCTTCAGCATATAGCTGTGACCATCATCAGATTTGTTAAATTCCAATGAAATACGCCTTAATATAAAAATAATAAATTAAAAAATATTTTCAAAAACCATGGATAATTTGTCTCAGTCTCAGGAACAGTTGGTGTCATTAAGGGAACAAAGTTGAAGGTCAAGTGCTGAAGTTTTTCTCCACAAGTACTAGCATCCTCGTCCAAAGTTGTCTCCCCGGCATTCTCAGGAACAGTGAACTGACGTGTAAGAGTGGAGTTGTGCTTAAATATTTAGCGTTAAATAATTTCATTTCATTAAAAAACTTCGTCTTTGTAGTTGAGAGTTCCAGTGATACCAGCTTCAAATATCAGGCAAAAAGTTTTTTTGCTTGGTTTATCTGGAACTGACAGGTGAATGCCGAAAGAACGTTCAGCAACCATAAAAAATATTGCGGTGTAAAGAATTAAAAGTTTCATTTTTTAATTGCAAATATATTAAAATCTGAAAAAACAGTAGAAACAGATTGAAATATTGTTGATTTCATTTGAAGACCTAGACCATATTTTTGCATTGAGTCAATAAAAACCGATGAACCTTAAAACAAATAAAAGGAGAATAAAGCCAAGATACTTATCCACTATAAATCAAAATTTTCCTTGGCAAAATTCAAAATTTTCCTAGGTAGCGTAAAACATTAATAATTAATGTACAAATATCTATATATGTTTGTTGACACCAAAAATAATCAGTAGAATTGTTTACCTTTTTATTGAAAAACGTTATTAAATTGTTGATTTATTTTTTGGTCAGACTCAATTGAAAGGAGACGATAGATAAGGTTAGCCAGGCTAAAAACAAAATTTTTGGGTAAGGGACGTTTCAGAATCGGCATTTAAGTCAATTGTTTTTGGCCACAGCTTTTTTGATTCTTGCTAATTTAAATAATTATTTGATTAATCGAAAGCTCTGGATGTGCTGATTATTTTTCTAGCAAGAAAAAGAGTCGCTCATTTTTCTCTTAAAAATAAGATTTTTCAGAAAAAGCAGCTGCCATGGTGCGCACCAAACCGTCCTGTATTCCACAAATTTGAGTTTTCGTCCAAGGATAATTCGCCATGGTTACCTTTTGTTAACACGTTTTTTTATTTGCTTTTATTTTAATTTTTAGTGTATAATGGAAATGATAAGCGCTGTTGATGCTTTGATTGTGTTAGGATCTCAAACAGTATTTTTCATACTTGGTTGGCTATTTTTTATGAAGCAACTTTTCCGTGATTATGAGGTTAATTACTTGTGAGAATTTTTAATGTGAATTTTCCTGCTGGTATTTTTGTAATAGAAATTTTAAATTTATTCGCAATTTCAAAATTGATAAATTTTAAATTCCAGGTAGACCAGAAGGCCGTACAAATATTTTTTTCTGTAACATTTGCTATATCATGTACACTTTTTGAGCTTGTTATCTTCGAAATTCTAAATGTTTTGAGTAATAGGTTTGAATTATTAAAAAATAAAATTTTTTTGAATAATTTTAATCTGGTTATCTCCCTCTAATAGATTAATAAATTTTCAAAATTTATAGTTCGCGTCTTTTCACATGGCGGACCTGTTTGTATACAATATTGGTTCTTCTAATTTGTTTAATGCCTCTCTATTTTTATTACTCGCTTATTAGAATGCAAAGATTCGGTTTTTTATTAGATTTTGTTGAATATTTCGAATGTGGCAATTTTGAAATTTGTTTTTTTATTTTCGACTTAAAAGGCCATATTCGAATGATTTGAATTTTATGTAAAGTTTAAAATTTAGTTCCACTTAGTTGGGTGATGCCGCTTACACTTATTTGTTGGCTAATAACTATCTATGCATTTTGGCGACTTGGTGATAATTTTCCAATACTTAGCGCTAAGCACGGAATTTTTTCAATGCAACAAGCTGTATCTAGAGTTGGCGTCGTTGGAGTGACAGGTTCAATATTTACAGTTATTGGTTAAAAATTTATTGTTTTAGTAATGGCTAACCTTTCCGGCTTTGGTGCTGTCAATGGTTTGCGATTTTCTTTTTTATATAAATCCCAAACTAAATTATTTCACAGCACCTTATACTTGCATGAGCATCTTCATGGTTATAATTCTTATTTCTTTCCATAAAATTTGGTGAACTACTTTTTAAGCGCCCGGTAACGGAGGATGACATCGCACAACTCGAACGAAAATTGCGTCAAAATTTTGATATGATAGTTGCTAAAAAGCGTAAATTAGCATTGAAGGAGCTTGAACTCAGCAGAAGTAATTTAATTTTAAAACTATTTTATGGTCTTTAGCAAATGTTGAATCGGTTAGTCTATTCAAACGTGTAGTTGGAACATTCAAAGCCGCGCCAACTGGAACATTGCGTGATCAAATAAGGTTTTGTTTGTAATAATATCAGCAAAATATCTCATATAGATTGCTAAATAGTGAAATTTTGCCGTTAGAAGAATTTGGAAAGCATCTATTTTTGGAGCTAGTTGAAGCACATAATGCAAAGGTTTTTGTTTACTTTTGCGTGATTTTATTTTTAATATTGCAGAATCGCGTAGAATATAGCAAAACTTGGCAGGGGATATATTTCAACATTGTGGGGCATTTCTTTTCTATCTATTGTATATGGAAAATTATCATCTGCACGGTAAATTTTTGTGAAATAACATGCTGTCGACCTGACGTGAGACCAATTTGCCACGGATTTATTAACTAGATTTTTATTAATCTTTTATAGATTAATATTGTTTTTGATCGTGTTGGAAAGGTGGATCCAATTACAAAAGGAATGGCTATTGTTGTTCACCACATGGGCTATCAAATAGATGTTATTTTTAAATGTATTTACAATATTATTTTTAATAATTTAGGTCAGGTTCTGGTCTCAACAAATTTCTTTTCTCGTCATTGGTATAATTGCTGTTACATCGATTCGTGGATTATTAATAACCATTGCGAAGTTCTTCAATGCAATTTCAAATAGACAATCCTCTAATCTTGTAGTGCTTGGATTGGCTCAGTTGATGGTAAACTTATATTAGTTTGAATAGGGGTAATCATGCTACAAATTAAGACTAGTAGGTCGGAAAATTACGGGGGTTAACGTAAAGCATATTTACATATTTGGCTTCCCTAATTTTTAAAAATCTTATTAAAATTTATAGGGAATGTATTTTGTATCAAGCGTACTATTAATCCGCATGAATATGCCCTCTAAATACAGGTAATATTATGAGAATCAAAATAAGCTCTTTATCATCAACAGGGTAATAATAACTCAAGTGCTAGGCGAACTTCAATTCAATTTTTATCATCGTTGGTTCGATGTTATCTTTTTGTTATCTGCCTTATGTAGCATACTATTCCTCTATTTAGCACATAAAAGAACACCAATTAGATGATATAGAAAATGTCTAGAGCTAAAGTTCATGTATATTTCTATATTTATTCCGCACATTCCGACTGTTGTATTTTCGAAAAATTCCTAATTGTTTAAATTCCTGATAAAAATTATAAATGAAACGCTTTATCTAGTCCATATATCTTGAGATTATATGGATTAAAAATTATTTTAACTAAAAAATAAACAACAAATAAGAAAAATTTACGAATCCATAACTAATTCAATATCTTCTGGATCACGGATGCAGTTTGCCGTAAGAATTTCCGCGCCTGTTTCCGTCAAAAGAACATCATCTTCTATCCGGAATCCAATTCCTTGAAAGAGCCATTTTGAGTTATTTAATTCAAATACCTCTGAACTCATTCCGAACGGCTGTATTCTCCGGCCTGATGTAAATGCCAGGTTCAACGGTAATAATCACTCCTGGAGGGCATTCAATATTTTTGGCGATTGAAGGGGTATCGTGCACGTCCATACCAAGGTAGTGGGATACGTGATGAGGACACTCGAAAAATTAAACAATTTGAAAGAAATTTGATGAAAAAATTACGAGTCTGTCGCATTCCTAAATAAGAATAAATAAAATTGAGACAAAACAGAAAACTAACTTTGAGCAATTCCTTCTGTGACAAATCTTTTCGAAAGAAAACAATTGAAGATAAAGAATCTGCCATGCGCTCGACCATGTGTTTGTAAAGCTAAAATTATAATTAAGATTTAAATTTTATTGTTAACTAAAAAATATTCTTGATGTGTCTTAAAGAATAGGAAACGAAGACCTAAATCTTTAAGGTTCCAAGGCATGTTTTAAGAAATAGGTCTTGGAAATGGATAATTAAATACTAGGATATTCAAACTCCAAATTCTATAAATATTGAATAGAAACCTCATTCAAACGAAGCGGCCTCACAGTTTGAACATAATGCAGGAGTTGAGATTGAATATCATTGAGAACATCATAAAGTGTTCTTTGCACAGCGGAGAATCTTCCAGATATTGGAAAGCACCTTGTAATGTCAGAAACATATCCATGGAGATCACAACCAGCATCTACTAATACACAATCAGTTTTTCGAATAGGCTAAAAAAGGTTGATTGGAAAACTTATTTTTAGAAAATGGTTTGAGTTATCCCAAACCATGTGAAATAAAAATTGTAAGTAATCCCAACCCAGTTTTTGCGGATGTTTTATTTTTGCCGACTCATTTATGAGCATATAATGGTCTTCCATGAATAATCCATAAGGAGATGAATTGACTATGCATATAATGCATATAATTGAATCCGCAGAGATTTATCTGCAAAAACTAGCTTGGGATAACTCACAAGTATCCGATATTCTTTTCCCTTCAAAAGAACAGACTAAATGTGCGGGAACAAGAAACATGGACCAAAGAAAATATAAAAATACTTTATTAGAAGAAATGTAATGGATTGTGTTTGCATTGTTCCCAGCAGCTACAACAGGAGGATAGGCTAATCTATCTGCACCTCTACGTCGACATTGGTGGTCCAAAAAGCCAACAATCTTATTGAAAAATTATAATAGTAAAGGTAAAAATTGCAAACATTGGATTCATTCCTTTCTTCACAGCCTTCTCTAAAACAAATTCGTTATAATTTTTGTTGTACTGTAGTGGGCTCTCAAGGCCCACCGGGCATTGAGTCCGGCCCTCCTCGTTCGAGAAGGGCCGGACGTGCCCTGATTGTCTTAACTAAGCCTTAAACTCGTACTCTTAACAATTTTAACAATACTAGTATTGAATTAACCTTAAGAGTGCATTTAGCGACTCAGACCCGATCCTGCAAGTCTCACGCATCAAATCCTGCTCATGTTTAGATTTCCTCCAACGAAGTTGATCAATTTTATCATTCAGTGGTTGATGAGTCAAACCACCGTTATATAACATTTGATGGATGGATCTTAAGTCAGGTTCATAAACAACTGCGTCCATTAAAGCATCAACGTCAACAGCAAGTGCCGCTCCATTTTTTAATACACTTGACATATATTTATGAAATTCGCTAATCGGAAGAACCTTGATTATAAAATTAAAGGTGTATAAATGATTTGGCTTTTAGCTAAAGAATTAATTGAAAAATTAATTCAAGAATCTGTAAGCAATAAAAATTTCTTGCAAATAGATTTTTTTATTTACAGAATAAACTAAAAATTTGCCCTTAAAAATTACAAAACTGAAACTTACTTGATCCACACCAGAAATAGCACGAACTTCGTCAAAATTTTGAGAAGCACCATCCCAAAGCACTTGGTGTTTAGTTTGAGGCTCCATGAAAATTACTTTAAATTAATTAAAATAAAAGTAAAAAATACCACTTTCTGAATGACCAATTAAGATACGAACACAAGGTTCGTCTATGCCGCAAATATATCGAAAATGTGAGCACTGCCTGTAAAAATGAGGCACGTCAGGAGCGCTGAAAGTTTTGGGCTGAGAGATCAACAGAGCAAAGACTGCAGGTTTGTCGACGGAATTCCCATCTAAATCTTTCAAAAACATAGATAATTATTAAAAACAAACATTTTTTGCCAAGAATCTCAATTAATTGCTGGCGGCGCTCTACATATTCTATTGGAAATGAATGTCGGGAATAAGTAGAACAATAGCGTGAGAAAAAATTATAGGCTTGTCTTAAAAACATTTGCAGCAGAAATCTGATAAAATTATGATTAAATGCAAAATTCTATGACAAAATGTTCTTATGGCAAAGTGGACCTTTGACAAAATCCTGACAGAGTGAGTGGGCCGGCCAAAACGGCGCGCGTCAAAACGTCGTGACGAAATGGCGAATTTTGCGCCGTTTTAGTCGTGCGCCGTTTCGGTCGCGACGTTTGGCCTGTGCCGTTTTGGGCTTATTTCTCAGAATGTTTGCGCGTTGCTTGCGATAAGTTGATCGCAAGGCAATCCCGGAGAATATGGGTTTCTTCGAAAAAAAAGTTTAAAAATAAGAAAAAGGATTTTTCTATGATAAAAAATGTGCTGATTACGAAAATGAGCTCGGATTTTGAAAAAGTCGTACCCGGACCCGAATATAGGTCCTGCAAAATCGAAAAACCATAGGGGGGACCAAGCTGATTCTGGGGTGAAAAATTCGAATATGCAAATAATAGCTCATTCGAAAGAGCTCGACGAGCTGAGTCGAATGACACCAAAATCACCGTGATTGAAAAAGATTTGCGAAGTTATGACACAAAAAACAAACAACGTAAACCTATGTTTTTTGTGTTGTAACTTTGTCTGTTCTTGTTCATTCACGATGATTTTGGTGTCATTCGACTCAGCTCGTCGAGCTCTTTCGAATGAGCTATTATTTGTCCAATTTGCGCTCTGTGAAATTTTTCCCAGAATGTCCGAATTCGGGTTCGGGATTTGACTTTTTCAAAATCCGAGCTCGGATTCGTAATCAGCATATTTTTTTACCCTAGAAAAATCCCTTTTCTTATTTGTAAAATTTTTATTCGAAGAAACCCCTATTCTCCGGGATTGCCGATCGCAATGATGTCCCAGGAGAGGATAGGGAATTTTGTCCATACTTTTTTGTCAACGTGCTGCCTATTATACTTTTTTTAATTTAAGATTTTAACGTTAGTTACCTTTTTCAAAAGAATTTGCCTACATCAACCACTATTACGAGGTGATGGGTACAACTAATGACAATGATGGGAGTGGAGATATTGGTTTCATTTTTATCGTTAAAAATTAATTTCGAGATACTTATTGTTAGATATTTGCCGAGTCTGCCGTTTGACGGGAAATGATGCTCTTTACCATCCTTGTCTCTGCACTGGTAGCATCAAATACATCCATCAGGATTGTTTGTTACAATGGCTAAAGTACAGCAAAAAGGATGTTTGTGAACTTTGCAATCATAAATTTTCCTTCCGTCCCCTCTACCGAGCTGACATGCCTGAAAGTTTACCATTGAGGGATTTACTGCGAGGTTTATTTTAAATATTTTCCGTTTCAAAATTTTTTTGCATGTTAGGAATATTTATGATTGTTGCTCGATTCTTGCGCCTTGGATTTACTTACACTCTGGTCCTTACTTGTTGGCTAGGTTATCCCTCTTCAATTATTGATCTTTATTTATAATTTAGGCCTAGTTCCCTTAATGGCGGCTCGAACGCATCGACTGGTTAATTTTTTTTATTAAAAATAACGATTTCAGACCACTATGAAATTTGGAAAATTTAATCTTTTTAGGTATTCTCCGGGTTTATTTCATCAATATTTTCTTCTCGGTTTCTTCTTTTATTTTCTGCTGAAAATATTGCTATGGATATTATACGTGGTTCTCTTGTCGTTACTTTGTTTCTATGTACATTTATTTCATTAGTTTGGCTTCGTGAACAAATAATGGTTAGTTTTTTTTTTTGTTTTTTATTAATTCATGTAACAATTGATAGCTCATCTATATCTCTATTTTTCATAGGTTGGTGGTCCTCCAGATGTCCTATATCTACCCGATTACCAGCAATTATCAGATCCAATAACGCCTCGTCCACAACAAGATCAACAGCATTTACCAGTCAGTGATGAAGGTTTCGATAAATTTATTTTGACTTAAATTTTCCTAATTCAGAGAATAATCCAAGTACTTCTGCTTCACTTAATAATGCAGAGAGTAATAATGCCAATGAACTAAGCGATGAAGGAACCTTAAAAACCAACAACATTCCAAATAAATCACTTCCATTACAACATTTTCAGCCAGTTCAACATGCGTTAATCCACGAGGAATCTAATTTGCAGAATCAACATCCCCCTACAGAAGCTGAAGATTTTGAAGAACAAAATATACAACAACAACAAGATAATGGTGATCAAGATCCAGCAGAACCTCCTGTTGCAGCCGAAGTGGTTGAACAGCAACGATTTGCTGATGAATTGACCTGGCAACGACTTCTTGGTCTTGATGGTTCATTTGCGTTTATTGAACATGTTTTTTGGACTATATCATTGAATGCAGTTTTCAATATAGTTTTCCGTGAGTTTGGATTAATATTTTCAATCTAAATTTCAATTTGAAGTATATTTTCCTTCACAAATTGGCGCTAGTATGCTTTCTCTTGTTGGGTTTGGCTATGGCAAAAAATTGATTTACTTTGAAGTGCCAATTTCGATTGTAAGTATGATATTTTATAATGAGTTAACTCGTTACAGCTCATTGGATTACTTGTTATTCTTCTACATGGGATTGTCATACATCAACTTGCCAAAATCTTCCGGTTAAAAAGGTTTCTTAAATTGACAATAAAAACCGCATGCATTTTTTAAAATTAACTTTTTAGTATCTACACAATATCTGGCATGATTTGTTTGATGCTCAAAGTTTTTCTTTTGGTTATCACTGAACTAATAATTTTTCCAATACTCTGCGGTTGGTGGCTTGACATTTGTTCTGTATGTGATTTTTTGATAGTATAATTCGATAAAGTTATAAAATTACAGCTTCCTCTGACTGGTGTAACTCTGGATGATCGTATTCGAAGCTTCCGACATTACCCTACTAGTTCATTCTTTCTTCATTGGCTCGCCGGAATGGTTTTTCTTTCAATAATAATTAATTTTGATTAAACCCTAAGGTTTACGTGTTTTATTCGGCGTCTTTTATGTTAATTCTTCGTGAACTTCTTCGACCTGGTGTTCTTTGGTTCATTCGTAATTTGCACGATCCCGATTTTAACCCAATTCAAGTAAGAGCTTAAAATTATAAAAAAGGCTAGAAACTATATTCATGAAAATATTTTTTATTTAGGAGATGATTGAGCAACCAATAACGCATCACCTTCGTCGTTTAGTAGCATCAATGACGCTTTTCTTTTCAATAATACTTATTGTTGTTTATCTACCATTGCGTCTAATAAATTGGGGCCATCCTTCGACTCTTCCATATGTATTTTCTGGGTAACTATTTTACTAAAATAATTGTATAATTTTATTAAATAATTATATTTCTTGCTGTATTCAGACAAATTATAATTTCAGATCAGCAGACACTCCACTGGTCGAATATTCGTTTGAGCTCGTCCTTCTGCAGGTTTAATTTTACTCTTGTTTGATTTAATCTTGAACATTTTAAACTCATTTAAGGTAATTATGCCAACCATTCTTGAGTATTCAAAGGCCTTTTCGCTACTTAAACGAGCTGTTCGATGTTGGTGTAGAACTGTTGGTGGATGGCTTCAGCTAGATTCATATTTGTTACCAAGCGAAAAGGACAAAAACAATGTAGATCAACGAGAGCATCAAAGACAAAGAGCTCGCCTACGTCTCATGCGTGGTGATCAGAATGAACAGCTTGGGCTTTTGGAAGTTCTCGAGGCTATTGAAGATGACACAACGGATGACGAACCTGCTGACGAAAATGAAAATGATCACGTTGAGAATGACACTAATAATGCACAGAATAATGATAAAGGTTTTTCATTATAATATATTGAATAAAACAAGTTTCATTTTATTAAGAAGCTTGTGAAAACTCTAGCCAACTGGCTGATTCTTCTAAAGCCGGTGAATCGAGCAGCGCAGCACCTTTTAATACTGATATAAAAAACAACGCAGCACACGCAGAACCGCAACAAAACAATCCCAATAATGTAATGTTGGATGAAGGTATGCAACAACAGAACGAGCAAGGAGAGCATCGTCAAGCTCGACAACGTGTTCAAGAGCAGCGTGAACAACGAAATTTAGGTGCACAGCATCATGCACTTCTGCATTTCCGTGATACTGCTTTAACTGTGGAATATGTTCGTCCTAATCTTTTTCCACTAAGAATTGTATTGTTATTAATATGTTTTGCCATAACAGCAATATTATTGGCTCTTTCAGCATTTCTTATACCAGGTTTTTATTATTTTAATAAATAACGGTAATTCTTGAGCTTATATTATTTCCTTAAATATCAAGCTTTTTTTGCTATGGAAAACGGGCCCAAAATTATTTTGTATCCCCTATATTTTAATGCCTTTTTACTCCGAATGTAGAAAATATACAATATTTTAGTTACAATCGGACGCACATTATTTAAGAAGTTCGCATTAACAAGCCAGTCATCTCAAATCCGTAAGTAATATTTTAGTAATTTTCATTAGTTTCAATTGATCTCATGTCAGTTTTTGTTTTTATTTGTAGATACAATGAAATTTAATGCGAAACCTTAATGCGAAAATCCTAAAAATTGTATCCCTAATATTAAAAATTACAGATGATCTTTATAGTATTGCGACTGGTGTATACATATGTTGGATTTTAACGCGGCTTATTTCTATGACTAAAGAATGGTTGCACAAAGGATGGAGCTATATGAAAAAGGTCTTTATTTAAAATTTATGTTTTTGCTGAACCCAACAATTATTCCCATTGCCATAATTATTTTTTTAGGTATTCAGCACTGCTGTTTGGTTAGGTTTTCGAGTTATTGCTGCAGCTGTTCCTTTGCTTGTTGTTATTCCTTTTATGCTTGGATTTTATTTTCAAATGCTAGTTATCAGTCCACTTAGGGTGGTACGTATAAAATATTTTTTAGGATTAATGTTTTTAGTATCTTTATATTTCATACCTCTTTATCTTTTTCTTCACAAAATAAAACATAAAATCTTTTTAGGCTATTTTTCAATCACCGTTATTTTTCCCATGGAAGGAATGGGCGATGGGTGTTGTCCATTTTAAAATAATTTGTGCATCTGTATTAATGGGACCGGACTGGTGGTTAAAAACTGCTTTCGAACAGGTTTTGTCTCTAAAAAAATGATATAAATCCTAATGCAGATTTATGCTGATGGAATTTGGAACTTTCAACTAAAGGATTTATATATTAATATGGTTATACCAATCGGGAATGCACTTTCATTTTTAATCGCATTCCCTTATGTGGCCAGCAAATTTATCATGCTTTTCGTTGGTGAGTAAAAATTGGATTGCGTTTAATTTTAAATATCCAATTTCAACAGAGGCAGATCGTGAAAATCAAGTGATTATAATACGCTATTCCTATCCATTTTTTCTTGGTTCGATTTGTATAGTAGCTTTTCTTATCTGGCAATGGAAAAAATTGAAGATGTTGGCACAGAAAATTCGAAACGATAAGGTTAGTTTATTTTATGAAATTCAATAAAAACAAATAAGAATTAATTGTATGTAAATGATCAAAATATTAAGTATTTGATTGGAACTCAACTGGTGAATTTTTATCGAGATAATACAGCGATAAAAGCAACCAATCTTCAGACTCCTAATATAATTGACGAAACAGAGAAAGATGAAATGATAAATCCAGAATGAACTTATGACTTTTGTCCTTATAATTTTTCGATAAATATATCGGTTATGTATATATCGGTTATATCTGATTTTAAATTCAGTCTATATTTATTATATTTTTCTCATGAATATTATCTTTATCTTTTAGATTGCAAATTGTTTGAACTGGCATTAACTGCTGGTGTATTATGTATTACAGGCATTAACTGCTGGTGTAGTATGTATTACTGGCATTAATTGCTGGTGTAGTATGTATTACTGGCATTAATTGCTGGTGTAGTATGTATTACTGACATTAATTGCTGGTGTACATATATATTACTGGCATTAATTGCTGGTGTACATGTATTACTGGTATTAACTGCTGGTGTACATGGGTATTACTGGCATTAATTCTGTTCGTATGTATTACTGGCATTAACTGCTGGTGTACATTGTATTACTGGCATTTATTGCTGGTGTACATGTATTACTGGTATTAACTGCTGGTGTACATACTTCTTACAGCATTAATTGTTGGTGTACTTATGTATTACTGACATTAATTGTTGGTGTACATGTATTACTGGCATTAATTGCTGGTGTATTATGTATTACTGGCATTAATTGCTGGTGTACGTATCTATTACTGACATTAATTGCTGGTGTACATACATTACTGACATTAATTGCTGGTGTACATATATATTACTGACATTAATTGCTGGTGTACATATATATTACTGACATTAATTGCTAGTTTAAATAGCCAACACCAAAATAACTTAATGGCAATGATGAGAATTTTTAAATAGAATAAAATCGCTGATTACAAGCTATTCTCTGAGCCATTCTTAATAATTATTTTGAAATTAGAAAATAATGGTACTGATGGTACAATACCCCGAGTACAATAAAATCAGAATTAAGTTTGATTGACTTAATTCTGATTTCCTGAACACGATCTTGAACCACCAAAATAATGCAAAGAGGGAACAATTGCTTTCTGGTTTTTTAATTTTTTAAAGTTTATTAATATTTAATTTCGATAGGAATGTTACAATGCCCTGCATTGATTGATGGTCTTAATTCTAAAGGAGAACACATTTTACTCTTTTTGGCTCGCACTGTTGGTCGTCAGGTTTTTAATAAATTTTTGTTTATTTAAAATATTTAATTTAATGCATAGTTAATAGAACAAGAAGGCTATACGAAACGGAGTAAGCGCCCTGGACCTACTACCACAACTACAGCTTATGGAGTTCCTATTCCTGAACATGATCTTGAACCACCAAAATTTGCTAGAAAAGGTTTTTTTAAATTTAATATGCTCAAATTCTAATATTTTATTTTTTAGCACTCGATCTGGAAATAGGAAATTGGGATGTTGTAAAAAGTTTGCTTGATGTTGGTATCAAAAAATATTTTGATTATTTTCTTACCAAAAATATTTTGATTATTTTCTCCTCTTGGTGTCCTAATATCAACATTCGGATTTATTATTTCACATCGTGGAGGGGAATTGATATCTACAGAAAATAAAAAAATTTAAATGGGGAAAATACAAGAAAAATTTCTGTGGTTAAGTGGGTTACTCACGGAATAGTAAGGTATAGGGTTCGAACCCATCCATGTAAAATATTTTTATAATTCAGTCTAAATATTATCAAAATTATTTTCTTTTCAAAAGTTTAAAAAAATTTTTTTCTAGCCCCCTATACAATGATTACTTTTCCTTTTTTGTTTGCTTTAATGTTTGGTGATTTGGGCCACGGATTAATTATGTTTTTTTTCGGATTATACCTTGTATTAAAAGAGAAGAGATTGGAAGCAGCTCGTATTAATGATGAGGTTTTTTTTAATTTTAATTTTCAATAAAATTTTTCCCCAATTAAAGATATTCCAAATCTTTTTCTCTGGTCGCTACGTAATTTTTCTGATGGGCCTTTCTATTTACACTGGCTTTATTTACAATGATGTTTTTAGCAAGTCATTTAACATCTTCGGAACTTCCTGGGGTGCTACTGATGAATATCATAATTATACAGATAATCCTGAAAGGATGCTTGTACTTCCTCCACATATTGCTTATGTTTGTTTTTTAGAAAAACTTTATATCTTGTCCAGTTTTCACGTCACATCGCACATTTACACACCCAATGAAAAGTTTGTGCGTCCAGTCACATTTCTGTGCGTCAAATCAATTGTGCATTCAATTTACGCGATAAATACCCGATTCTCAGTGTCGGGGCTAATGGTCCGGTATCATACTTCTGAACCTTAATTCTGGGTGAGTGGGGCCTTCTATTTCCATAGATTTTTTTGTTACTAAATTGCAAAACCGGGTAAGGTGCGATTGGACGCGTAATCTGGACAAGAGCCAATATTTTTTCAAAAAAATTTTTTTAGTCATCTCCGCCATATCCTTTTGGTGTTGATCCAATTTGGAATTTAGCAGAAACCAACAAACTAAATTTTTTTAATTCGATGAAAATGAAAGGTTCAGTAATTAGTGGAATTAGTCAAATGGCATTTGGGATAGCTTTGAGTTATTATAACTTCAAGTTTTTTTTAAATCTTTTAATTTTAAAATATTTTTTTAAGACATTCAGAATCTTATTTGGACATTAATTTTACTTTTATTCCCCAAGTTATATTTCTTTCGTGTATTTTTGTTTATCTCTGTTTGGAAATTGTAGCAAAATGGCTTTTCTTTAATAACGAGGTTTTTTTTATTTATTACTAGGGCTGTCCAAGATATGCATGGAAAGGTTCAAAATAAGTGCATGTGTTAAAATTTCCCAAACGATGCTCCAACATGCAAATATGCACAAAAGAGGCGAAATATGCAAATATACGCATATGCCTGTCCTAAAGTGCTCGGTTCTAAGGTGCTCCAACGTAAAACCCCATTTTCGGACTCCTCATTTTTAGGCATATACGCATACAAAATATGCATTTGCATGTTTTGGACAGCCCTATTTATGCCTATAAATATTTTTTAATTTTTAAGGGGCAATATTATTTTCTTGGAAATTATTATCCAGGCGCTAGATGTGCACCTTCTCTACTTATTGGGCTTATAAATATGTTTATGATGAAATCGAGAAAAACTGGATTTACGATAGACGATGAAAGTAGAGAACCTGGTCCAAATTGTCATCTAAATTATTGGTATCCTGGACAGGTTTTGAATTTTTTTCTATTTATTTTTCAACGGAGCAGTTCTCCCGACTCAGTTCAGTTCCAACCCTATAACTTATGAAGGGATGGTCACTTCTTTATGTTCTTGGTACAATTGAATAGAGAATTAAATACACTATAAGATAACAAAAGATCAAAATTTTGGTCTGATTGATAAAAAAAAGTTATGATTTAAAAACTAAAAATTTTTCAAAAAGATGTGTTTTTCGGCATTTTATCGACCATAACTTTTTTATCAATCAGTCGAGAATTTTGATTTTTTTGTAACTTGTGGTGTATTTAATTCTTTATCCAATGGTACCAAAAACATAAAGAAGTGCCGTTTCCTTCACATGTTATTTGTGTCGGAACTGAAGAGAGGTGTATCTGAAGAGAGGTGTATCGAATTTTCAATCCTAAATTAAAAAAAAATTTCCTTGGCAATTGGGTTTAAGGTTAGGTCCAAAAATTTTTCTTTCAAATTTTTAGGGTTTTTTCGAATCAATTTTCATTCCCATTTCTATTGGGTGCATCTTTGTTATGTTATTTGCCAAGCCCTACAAGCTTTGGCAACAACAAAAACAACGTTTATATGGTGGTCATACTAATTTGGTAAAAATTTTTCTCTTAAAATTTCCAGGGTGTAACGGAATTTTGTCTGTTGGTTTTTGCATTATTGGCTATTCCTGTGATGTTATTGGTGAAACCTTTAATTTTATGGAGGCAACACAAGGATGCTTTAATAGGAGGAATTTACATGGCACACAACAAACTTCTACCTCAACAATTCCTCCAAGGCAAAGAGGGGCACAAGTGCTTGATGAAGGATTTGTTGATGTTGATAGTCTTCAAAATTATAATGTCAGTAAATTTTTTTGTTTTTTGGGGGTTGGTTTCTTTTTGTTTTCCCTCCTTTTTTTCTTTTTATTGCTTGTGGTGCTTGGTTTTATATAACTAACCATTTATTTTGCTCGGAGCGGCTCAACTAAATCCTGGCTCAACTGAGTCCTGGTCTCAAGAAGGGGTGTATAATTTTTAATGTTCACTACCCATTGAGACATTAAGAAGTGACCATCCTTTCATAAGTTATAGTGGCAGGGACTCAGTTTTGTCAGTTAAGGTTTTGTTGGTTCAGTTTTGTCAGTTTTATTTCTGTTATGTTTCAGCACCCACCCCAGCTTCTTTCTATTGTTCCTCTATTTATTATATTTTTTGTCGTTGTCTTCTTTTCTGTTATTGTCCCACACTGAAAATTCCGCACTGAACTGACCACCCCTTATTTTCAAAATACTATTTCAATAGGATCGGGCTTTCATACCTCCCAGTTACATATACCAAGGTACGGGACCATCTTCCATAGGTACGGACAGTAGGGCACATAGACCTTTGATTAGACGTAGACCCCCTTCCAACGATCAATTGGCCAACGATCAAACGTTCAGTGATCAATTGTCCAGTGATCAATTGTCCAACGATCAATTGTCCAACGATCAATTGTCCAACGATCAATTGTCCAACGATCAATTGTCCAACGATCAATTGTCCAACGATCAAACGTTCAGTGATCAATTGTCCAAAGATCAATTGTCCAACGATCAATTGTCCAACGATCAAACGTTCAGTGATCAATTGTCCAACGATCAAATGTCCCACACTGAAAATTCCGCACTGAACTGACCACCCCTTATTTTCAAAATACTATTTCAATAGGATCGGGCTTTCATACCTCCCAGTTACATATACCAAGGTACGGGACCATCTTCCATAGGTACGGACAGTAGGGCACATAGACCTTTGATTAGACGTAGACCCCCTTCCAACGATCAATTGTCCAACGATCAAACGTTCAGTGATCAATTGTCCAGTGATCAATTGTCCAACGATCAATTGTCCAACGATCAATTGTCCAACGATCAATTGTCCAACGATCAATTGTCCAACGATCAAACGTTCAGTGATCAATTGTCCAAAGATCAATTGTCCAACGATCAATTGTCCAACGATCAAACGTTCAGTGATCAATTGTCCAACGATCAAATGTCCCACACTGAAAATTCCGCACTGAACTGACCACCCCTTATTTTCAAAATACTATTTCAATAGGATCGGGCTTTCATACCTCCCAGTTACATATACCAAGGTACGGGACCATCTTCCATAGGTACGGACAGTAGGGCACATAGACCTTTGATTAGACGTAGACCCCCTTCCAACGATCAATTGTCCAACGATCAAACGTTCAGTGATCAATTGTCCAGTGATCAATTGTCCAACGATCAATTGTCCAACGATCAATTGTCCAACGATCAATTGTCCAACGATCAATTGTCCAACGATCAATTGTCCAACGATCAAACGTTCAGTGATCAATTGTCCAAAGATCAATTGTCCAACGATCAATTGTCCAACGATCAAACGTTCAGTGATCAATTGTCCAACGATCAAATGTCCCACACTGAAAATTCCGCACTGAACTGACCACCCCTTATTTTCAAAATACTATTTCAATAGGATCGGGCTTTCATACCTCCCAGTTACATATACCAAGGTACGGGACCATCTTCCATAGGTACGGACAGTAGGGCACATAGACCTTTGATTAGACGTAGACCCCCTTCCAACGATCAATTGTCCAACGATCAAACGTTCAGTGATCAATTGTCCAGTGATCAATTGTCCAACGATCAATTGTCCAACGATCAATTGTCCAACGATCAATTGTCCAACGATCAATTGTCCAACGATCAAACGTTCAGTGATCAATTGTCCAAAGATCAATTGTCCAACGATCAATTGTCCAACGATCAAACGTTCAGTGATCAATTGTCCAACGATCAAATGTCCCACACTGAAAATTCCGCACTGAACTGACCACCCCTTATTTTCAAAATACTATTTCAATAGGATCGGGCTTTCATACCTCCCAGTTACATATACCAAGGTACGGGACCATCTTCCATAGGTACGGACAGTAGGGCACATAGACCTTTGATTAGACGTAGACCCCCTTCCAACGATCAATTGTCCAACGATCAAACGTTCAGTGATCAATTGTCCAGTGATCAATTGTCCAACGATCAATTGTCCAACGATCAATTGTCCAACGATCAATTGTCCAACGATCAATTGTCCAACGATCAAACGTTCAGTGATCAATTGTCCAAAGATCAATTGTCCAACGATCAATTGTCCAACGATCAAACGTTCAGTGATCAATTGTCCAACGATCAAATGTCCCACACTGAAAATTCCGCACTGAACTGACCACCCCTTATTTTCAAAATACTATTTCAATAGGATCGGGCTTTCATACCTCCCAGTTACATATACCAAGGTACGGGACCATCTTCCATAGGTACGGACAGTAGGGCACTTAGACCTTTGATTAGACGTAGACCCCCTTCCAACGATCAATTGGCCAACGATCAAACGTTCAGTGATCAATTGTCCAGTGATCAATTGTCCAACGATCAATTGTCCAACGATCAATTGTCCAACGATCAATTGTCCAACGATCAATTGTCCAACGATCAAACGTTCAGTGATCAATTGTCCAAAGATCAATTGTCCAACGATCAATTGTCCAACGATCAAACGTTCAGTGATCAATTGTCCAACGATCAAATGTCCCACACTGAAAATTCCGCACTGAACTGACCACCCCTTATTTTCAAAATACTATTTCAATAGGATCGGGCTTTCATACCTCCCAGTTACATATACCAAGGTACGGGACCATCTTCCATAGGTACGGACAGTAGGGCACTTAGACCTTTGATTAGACGTAGACCCCCTTCCAACGATCAATTGGCCAACGATCAAACGTTCAGTGATCAATTGTCCAGTGATCAATTGTCCAACGATCAATTGTCCAACGATCAATTGTCCAACGATCAATTGTCCAACGATCAATTGTCCAACGATCAAACGTTCAGTGATCAATTGTCCAAAGATCAATTGTCCAACGATCAATTGTCCAACGATCAAACGTTCAGTGATCAATTGTCCAACGATCAAATGTCCCACACTGAAAATTCCGCACTGAACTGACCACCCCTTATTTTCAAAATACTATTTCAATAGGATCGGGCTTTCATACCTCCCAGTTACATATACCAAGGTACGGGACCATCTTCCATAGGTACGGACAGTAGGGCACATAGACCTTTGATTAGACGTAGACCCCCTTCCAACGATCAATTGTCCAACGATCAAACGTTCAGTGATCAATTGTCCAGTGATCAATTGTCCAACGATCAATTGTCCAACGATCAATTGTCCAACGATCAATTGTCCAACGATCAATTGTCCAACGATCAAACGTTCAGTGATCAATTGTCCAAAGATCAATTGTCCAACGATCAATTGTCCAACGATCAAACGTTCAGTGATCAATTGTCCAACGATCAAATGTCCCACACTGAAAATTCCGCACTGAACTGACCACCCCTTATTTTCAAAATACTATTTCAATAGGATCGGGCTTTCATACCTCCCAGTTACATATACCAAGGTACGGGACCATCTTCCATAGGTACGGACAGTAGGGCACATAGACCTTTGATTAGACGTAGACCCCCTTCCAACGATCAATTGTCCAACGATCAAACGTTCAGTGATCAATTGTCCAGTGATCAATTGTCCAACGATCAATTGTCCAACGATCAATTGTCCAACGATCAATTGTCCAACGATCAATTGTCCAACGATCAAACGTTCAGTGATCAATTGTCCAAAGATCAATTGTCCAACGATCAATTGTCCAACGATCAAACGTTCAGTGATCAATTGTCCAACGATCAAATGTCCCACACTGAAAATTCCGCACTGAACTGACCACCCCTTATTTTCAAAATACTATTTCAATAGGATCGGGCTTTCATACCTCCCAGTTACATATACCAAGGTACGGGACCATCTTCCATAGGTACGGACAGTAGGGCACTTAGACCTTTGATTAGACGTAGACCCCCTTCCAACGATCAATTGGCCAACGATCAAACGTTCAGTGATCAATTGTCCAGTGATCAATTGTCCAACGATCAATTGTCCAACGATCAATTGTCCAACGATCAATTGTCCAACGATCAATTGTCCAACGATCAAACGTTCAGTGATCAATTGTCCAAAGATCAATTGTCCAACGATCAATTGTCCAACGATCAAACGTTCAGTGATCAATTGTCCAACGATCAAATGTCCCACACTGAAAATTCCGCACTGAACTGACCACCCCTTATTTTCAAAATACTATTTCAATAGGATCGGGCTTTCATACCTCCCAGTTACATATACCAAGGTACGGGACCATCTTCCATAGGTACGGACAGTAGGGCACATAGACCTTTGATTAGACGTAGACCCCCTTCCAACGATCAATTGTCCAACGATCAAACGTTCAGTGATCAATTGTCCAGTGATCAATTGTCCAACGATCAATTGTCCAACGATCAATTGTCCAACGATCAATTGTCCAACGATCAATTGTCCAACGATCAAACGTTCAGTGATCAATTGTCCAAAGATCAATTGTCCAACGATCAATTGTCCAACGATCAAACGTTCAGTGATCAATTGTCCAACGATCAAATGTCCCACACTGAAAATTCCGCACTGAACTGACCACCCCTTATTTTCAAAATACTATTTCAATAGGATCGGGCTTTCATACCTCCCAGTTACATATACCAAGGTACGGGACCATCTTCCATAGGTACGGACAGTAGGGCACATAGACCTTTGATTAGACGTAGACCCCCTTCCAACGATCAATTGTCCAACGATCAAACGTTCAGTGATCAATTGTCCAGTGATCAATTGTCCAACGATCAATTGTCCAACGATCAATTGTCCAACGATCAATTGTCCAACGATCAATTGTCCAACGATCAATTGTCCAACGATCAAACGTTCAGTGATCAATTGTCCAAAGATCAATTGTCCAACGATCAATTGTCCAACGATCAAACGTTCAGTGATCAATTGTCCAACGATCAAATGTCCCACACTGAAAATTCCGCACTGAACTGACCACCCCTTATTTTCAAAATACTATTTCAATAGGATCGGGCTTTCATACCTCCCAGTTACATATACCAAGGTACGGGACCATCTTCCATAGGTACGGACAGTAGGGCACATAGACCTTTGATTAGACGTAGACCCCCTTCCAACGATCAATTGTCCAACGATCAAACGTTCAGTGATCAATTGTCCAGTGATCAATTGTCCAACGATCAATTGTCCAACGATCAATTGTCCAACGATCAATTGTCCAACGATCAATTGTCCAACGATCAAACGTTCAGTGATCAATTGTCCAAAGATCAATTGTCCAACGATCAATTGTCCAACGATCAAACGTTCAGTGATCAATTGTCCAACGATCAAATGTCCCACACTGAAAATTCCGCACTGAACTGACCACCCCTTATTTTCAAAATACTATTTCAATAGGATCGGGCTTTCATACCTCCCAGTTACATATACCAAGGTACGGGACCATCTTCCATAGGTACGGACAGTAGGGCACATAGACCTTTGATTAGACGTAGACCCCCTGCCAACGATCAATGGTCCACCGATCAAACGTTCAGTGATCAATTGTCCAGTGATCAATTGTCCAACGATCAATTGTCCAACGATCAATTGTCCAACGATCAATTGTCCAACGATCAATTGTCCAACGATCAAACGTTCAGTGATCAATTGTCCAAAGATCAATTGTCCAACGATCAATTGTCCAACGATCAAACGTTCAGTGATCAATTGTCCAACGATCAAATGTCCCACACTGAAAATTCCGCACTGAACTGACCACCCCTTATTTTCAAAATACTATTTCAATAGGATCGGGCTTTCATACCTCCCAGTTACATATACCAAGGTACGGGACCATCTTCCATAGGTACGGACAGTAGGGCACATAGACCTTTGATTAGACGTAGACCCCCTTCCAACGATCAATTGTCCAACGATCAAACGTTCAGTGATCAATTGTCCAGTGATCAATTGTCCAACGATCAATTGTCCAACGATCAATTGTCCAACGATCAATTGTCCAACGATCAATTGTCCAACGATCAAACGTTCAGTGATCAATTGTCCAAAGATCAATTGTCCAACGATCAATTGTCCAACGATCAAACGTTCAGTGATCAATTGTCCAACGATCAAATGTCCCACACTGAAAATTCCGCACTGAACTGACCACCCCTTATTTTCAAAATACTATTTCAATAGGATCGGGCTTTCATACCTCCCAGTTACATATACCAAGGTACGGGACCATCTTCCATAGGTACGGACAGTAGGGCACATAGACCTTTGATTAGACGTAGACCCCCTTCCAACGATCAATTGTCCAACGATCAAACGTTCAGTGATCAATTGTCCAGTGATCAATTGTCCAACGATCAATTGTCCAACGATCAATTGTCCAACGATCAATTGTCCAACGATCAATTGTCCAACGATCAATTGTCCAACGATCAAACGTTCAGTGATCAATTGTCCAAAGATCAATTGTCCAACGATCAATTGTCCAACGATCAAACGTTCAGTGATCAATTGTCCAACGATCAAATGTCCCACACTGAAAATTCCGCACTGAACTGACCACCCCTTATTTTCAAAATACTATTTCAATAGGATCGGGCTTTCATACCTCCCAGTTACATATACCAAGGTACGGGACCATCTTCCATAGGTACGGACAGTAGGGCACATAGACCTTTGATTAGACGTAGACCCCTTCCAACGATCAATTGTCCAACGATCAAACGTTCAGTGATCAATTGTCCAGTGATCAATTGTCCAACGATCAATTGTCCAACGATCAATTGTCCAACGATCAATTGTCCAACGATCAATTGTCCAACGATCAAACGTTCAGTGATCAATTGTCCAAAGATCAATTGTCCAACGATCAATTGTCCAACGATCAAACGTTCAGTGATCAATTGTCCAACGATCAAATGTCCCACACTGAAAATTCCGCACTGAACTGACCACCCCTTATTTTCAAAATACTATTTCAATAGGATCGGGCTTTCATACCTCCCAGTTACATATACCAAGGTACGGGACCATCTTCCATAGGTACGGACAGTAGGGCACATAGACCTTTGATTAGACGTAGACCCCCTTCCAACGATCAATTGTCCAACGATCAAACGTTCAGTGATCAATTGTCCAGTGATCAATTGTCCAACGATCAATTGTCCAACGATCAATTGTCCAACGATCAATTGTCCAACGATCAATTGTCCAACGATCAAACGTTCAGTGATCAATTGTCCAAAGATCAATTGTCCAACGATCAATTGTCCAACGATCAAACGTTCAGTGATCAATTGTCCAACGATCAAATGTCCCACACTGAAAATTCCGCACTGAACTGACCACCCCTTATTTTCAAAATACTATTTCAATAGGATCCGCAGTTCATACCTCCCGTCAAAATAAACCAAGGTAAGGGACCATCTTCCATAGGTACGGACAGTAGGGCACATAGACCTTTGATTAGACGTAGACCCCCTTCCAACGATCAATTGGCCAACGATCAAACGTTCAGTGATCAATTGTCCAGTGATCAATTGTCCAACGATCAATTGTCCAACGATCAATTGTCCAACGATCAATTGTCCAACGATCAATTGTCCAACGATCAAACGTTCAGTGATCAATTGTCCAAAGATCAATTGTCCAACGATCAATTGTCCAACGATCAAACGTTCAGTGATCAATTGTCCAACGATCAAATGTCCCACACTGAAAATTCCGCACTGAACTGACCACCCCTTATTTTCAAATACTATTTCAATAGGATCGGGCTTTCATACCTCCCAGTTACATATACCAAGGTACGGGACCATCTTCCATAGGTACGGACAGTAGGGCACTTAGACCTTTGATTAGACGTAGACCCCCTTCCAACGATCAATGGCCAACGATCAAACGTTCAGTGATCAATTGTCCAGTGATCAATTGTCCAACGATCAATTGTCCAACGATCAATTGTCCAACGATCAATTGTCCAACGATCAATTGTCCAACGATCAAACGTTCAGTGATCAATTGTCCAAAGATCAATTGTCCAACGATCAATTGTCCAACGATCAAACGTTCAGTGATCAATTGTCCAACGATCAAATGTCCCACACTGAAAATTCCGCACTGAACTGACCACCCCTTATTTCAAATACTATTTCAATAGGATCGGGCTTTCATACCTCCCAGTTACATATACCAAGGTACGGACCATCTTCCATAGGTACGGACAGTAGGGCACATAGACCTTTGATTAGACGTAGACCCCCTTCCAACGATCAATTGTCCAACGATCAAACGTTCAGTGATCAATTGTCCAGTGATCAATTGTCCAACGATCAATTGTCCAACGATCAATTGTCCAACGATCAATTGTCCAACGATCAATTGTCCAACGATCAAACGTTCAGTGATCAATTGTCCAAAGATCAATTGTCCAACGATCAATTGTCCAACGATCAAACGTTCAGTGATCAATTGTCCAACGATCAAATGTCCCACACTGAAAATTCCGCACTGAACTGACCACCCCTTATTTTCAAAATACTATTTCAATAGGATCGGGCTTTCATACCTCCCAGTTACATATACCAAGGTACGGGACCATCTTCCATAGGTACGGACAGTAGGGCACATAGACCTTTGATTAGACGTAGACCCCCTTCCAACGATCAATTGTCCAACGATCAAACGTTCAGTGATCATTGTCCAGGTGATCAATGTGATCAATTGTCCAACGATCATTGTCCAACGATCAATTGTCCAACGATCAATTGTCCAACGATCAATTGTCCAACGATCAAACGTTCAGTGATCAATTGTCCAAAGATCAATTGTCCAACGATCAATTGTCCAACGATCAAACGTTCAGTGATCAATTGTCCAACGATCAAATGTCCCACACTGAAAATTCCGCACTGAACTGACCACCCCTTATTTTCAAAATACTATTCAATAGGATCGGGCTTTCATACCTCCCAGTTACATATACCAAGGTACGGGACCATCTTCCATAGGTACGGACAGTAGGGCACATAGACCTTTGATTAGACGTAGACCCCCTTCCAACGATCAATTGGCCAACGATCAAACGTTCAGTGATCAATTGCAGTGATCAATTGTCCAACGATCAATTGTCCAACGATCAATTGTCCAACGATCAATTGTCCAACGATCAAATTTCCAACGATCAAACGTTCAGTGATCAATTGTCCAAAGATCAATTGTCCACGATCAATTGTCCAACGATCAAACGTTCAGTGATCAATTGTCAACGATCAATGTCCCACACTGAAATTCCGCACTGAACTGACCACCCCTTATTTTCAAAATACTATTTCATAGGATCGGGCTTTCATACCTCCCCGTTCCATATACCCAGGTACGTGACCATCTTCCCTCGGTACGGACAGTATGGCACATTGACCTTTGATTAGACGTTGACACCCGTCCAACGATCAATTGTCCAACGATCAAACTTTCAGTGATTCATTGTCCAGTGATCAATGGTCCAACGATCAATTGTCCAAGCGATCATTGTCCAACGATCAATTTGCCAATTGTCCACGATCATTGGTCCACGATCAAACTTTCAGTGATCAATTGTCCAAAGATCAATGTCCAACGATCATTGTCCAACGATCAAACGTTCATGATCAATTGTCCAACGATCAAATGTCCCACACTGAAAATTCCGCACTGAACTGACCACCCCTTATTTTCAAAATACTATTTCAATAGATCGGGCTTTCATACCTCCCAGTTACATATCCAAGGTACGGGACCATCTTCCATAGGTACGGACAGTAGGGCACATAGACCTTTGATTAGACGTAGACCCCCTTCCAACGATCATTGTCCAAATGAGAGGATCGATCAACGTTCAGTGATCAATTGTCCAGTGATCAATTGTCCAACGATCATTGTCCAACGATCAATTGTCCAACGATCAATTGTCCAACGATCAATTGTCACGATCAATTGTCCAACGATCAAACGTTCAGTGATCATTGTCCAAAGATCAATTGTCCAACGATCAATTGTCCAACGATCAAACGTTCAGTGATCAATTGTCCACGATCAAATGTCCCACACTGAAAATTCCGCACTGAACTGACCACCCCCTTATTTTCAAATACTATTTCAATAGGATCGGGCTTTCATACCTCCCAGTTACCTATACCAAGGTACGGACCATCTTCCATAGGTACGGACAGTAGGGCACATAGACCTTTGATTAGACGTAGACCCCCTTCCAACGATCAATTGTCCAACGATCGATCAACGTTCAGTGATCTTGTCCAGTGATCATTGTCCAACGATCATCAATATTGTCCAACGATCAGATCATTGTCCAACGATCATTGTCCCAACGATCAAACGTTCAGTGATCAATTGTCCAAAGATCAATTGTCCAACGTCAATTGTCCAACGATCAAACGTTCAGTGATCATTGTCCAACGATCAAATGTCCCCACTGAAAATTCCCACTGA